>CM037794.1:1005278-1020639 GCA_021229015.1 Solen grandis | reverse complement strand
GAATGACTTGGGTGAAACGTCTGACAATCCTTATGAAATGACACCAGTCCACATGTCAAATATTTTTGATCAGGTTAATTTGGAAGAATCCGCTTACTGTGTTGCACAACCACTCACCTAAATACAACAACAATTACAGCAGACCAATCAGATCAGTTCTTTTATAGTGGTTATGAATATCTGAATCTGAATCTGAAACAAATACGTTGTAGATCCCAATACTGGGTTTTACACAACGGAAGAAGAGCCCCGCACTCTCGGCGGTGGCTCTTTAAGGCATTTTTGAATGCCTCAACAGAGCCAGCATGCACTATAATCTCAGGGAGATGATTCCAGTGAATCACAGTGTCCACAAAGAGTGAATTTTCATATTGTTTAGAGTGTGATGATGGTATTTCCAGGCCCTTTGAATTTTTGCAAATGCGTTTTTCTAATATATTTGATGTTTCGCAGCCATTATTTTTTTTTGTTTTTATTGTCCTTTTAGGTCTGGTGAATTTCACAAAATCTGATGCTGGCAGTGCTGGAACTAACCCCTCAACCACCTTGTACATTAATATTAAACGTCTGTCTTGTAAAGTTTCTAGTTAAAGTTCTTGTTTCATTTTTGATATTGTCCCTGGTGTTCTGCTTGTATAATCTCTTTTTATGAATCTTACTGCCCTGTTTTGGATTCTTTCTAGTTTGTCTATGTTGTCTTTCTGATAGGGGTTCCAGATGGTAGCCCCATATTCCATTATTGATCTTACTAGTGTAATGTAGGCTTAGATTGCATTTCCAGTCCAGTATACTGACGGAAGCATATCTGATAAAGAGATGTTCCGCTTAATCGATTTAGTCGACGTCTGTTAATTTTGTATATTGCGGTAGGATATGCTACACCGGTAAAATATTTCTCATATTTTACCAGTAGCTTTGTACTTTAAACTTTTACAATTATTTGTTTTTCTATAATTAAATTCGGAAAGAAATATTGATATTTTATATGATGCAATAATTAAGCATTTCTTTATCATATTTTCTTTCTTTCAACATTTCGTCTCAGCCACGTGATACATTCTTTGTCTATCTGTCTAGATAAAGGTTATAAAAACGCCGGGGGATTTTGTTTTTTAAATTAAATTGGAAAGAAATATTGATATTTTTAACGCCAGGGTATCATGGCATGTTTAGCGTGTCTGCAATTCACACATTGCGCAATTAATCGCTAATGCATTAAACTGGTCACGTGCTTGTCTGTCACCCCCATCTCGGGTAGACGAAACTTTTCTTGGTGAAAAGTTAAGGATTCGAATTTTGGCTTTCAAAGAGGAAAGACCTCTGTTTAGGATTTCCTAACGAAAATATTAACGAAATTATTAACGAAACTTATTAACTGATATTTGATATTATTTTTACTGTGATTTCACGGACATTTATGTGGATAACCATCATTATTATTATTATATACTACTGTGTTTTCACGGACTATATTATTGTTGTTATTTAAATTTGTGGATTGCCACAGAAAGAAAAGAAAAGAAGAAAATAAAATCTCATTAATCACAAAAAGGACTTATTCATCATTGTGTGAGAGTTCCTACAGTTCCTCACATAATTAACCAGATACCGGGGCACAGTCGGACAATCAACAATTAAATCTACAGACTAACATCTTTTACTTCACAGACAGGAAATTTAAGCTGTTAGCAATTGTTGTAGCGGTAAAATTATTCAGCCGAATAATTTGCGCTACAATTACTCTATATTTTTCTTTCTTCTTCTCCATCTCTCTCTCCGTTTATGTTTTATACACAATTCATGTTGACATGTATGAAGTTATGTTCTGTCTGTGTCATTTATTATGTTCATACAAATTATGTTTATTAAGTTTCATTTATATTTCGCTTAATTTGTGTATCTCGAAAAAGTATAATATCTAGATGTAAATTCTTTTCATAACTTTGATATCTGGCACGTGTCATGACTAATTAGTTGATTGCAATTTCAATGTCTGACACCTTTAATGGCTTCATTGATTGTACCTTTGGTCATCTAGCGGCATGATAAGTTTTGTTAATCCGCTTTGTCACTTTTATGGCTTTCCAGTAACTCCGCCACAAAGGCGTGATTGGCATATCTGTTTATTCTGTAATTTGCTTTAATAGTTGTTGATTTTAATGATGAAAAAAAAGGATTTCTAGTTTTAACCACCGTCCTGTGCAGAAGTCTGTCAGGACAATCTTAACGTACTTGATGTCAAATATCGTGCTTTAAATTTATACAGAATACTGTATATTATTTATTGATTGGATATATCTGTGTTGAAATACATTTATTTAACAACACAGAGACTTGTGTATTTTATACATCCTGCAAAGTGTAACTACGGAAGAAAAGTTATTACGGACTACCGGATCTCTGGAAATCGGATAATTGATCACCGTTTATCATGATGAGATCGATCATGGTTTGACTAATTTTTGTTTCTACACACATTAAAACATAAAAGCTTTTCAGTCTACATGATCTGTGTTCTAAAAAAAAAAAAAAAAAAAAAAAAAAAAAAAACAATGACAAGTAAAATTGTGTACACGATTTGCCAAACGGCGCACTTCCTTTTTTTTTCTTTTTCGGTCGGCTTACTTTTTTCAATTCTGGTCGGACAAAAAATATATCTTTTAGAAAATGAATTTAACCTTTCGCCAAATATACTCATATATGTAAGCCATGTACTCTTCTTTTTTCCTTTTTTTTTACTCTCGGCAAGGTAACAATACCGATTTGAGCCGCCACGTGATCGGTTAAAGCCGTCGTACGCCGTTTGTGACAATCGAGTATCCCCATTAAAATGGCAGACGATAATGATACAATAATACGACCATCCCAGAGCACCACGCTCCAAAGTGTGGAAACATTTTGGTTTCAAGAAATTTGAAAACATGAAATCCCGAAAACTTGATATGCCAAGTACGTGGACGGTCATACAAATACAATCGTGTTCGGAGCCACGGGTTTTCACGCACATATGTAGGTAACTTGCAGGCCCGGATCCAGAAATTTTCTGCTGGGGGGGGGGGGGGGGGGGGGGGAAAATCTGAATGTGATAGGAGTGGTAGGGGGTTTGGGGACATGCTCCCCCGGAAAAAATTTTTTTTACTGTGATGTAGATGCACTCTGAAGGGTATCTGGGGATAATAGTGAAGGTTTTTGTTGTTTTTGTTTTTAAATCTGATACTGTATATATTTTTGAAACTTGAAGGCCTAGGTCCCACTGGGAAAAAAAATAATCGGTGATGTGGAAATAAACATTTTTTTTTCTACCGATGGCTCCCGATGTTTTAGCCAAAAAAAGAATGAGCAATCCGTTTAAATCCGATATATATTTTTGAAACTTGAAGGCCTAGGTCCCACTGGGAAAAAAAATCGGTGATGTGGAAATAAACATTTTTTTTCTACCGATGGCTCCCGATGTTTGAGCCAAAAAAAGACTGAGCTGTTCGTTGAAAAATGACAATTATTAGGCTTCGGGATTGGTCCGTTGAACAATCACTGCTGTTTCGGCTATGACACAATAGCCTTGAGTCCCGATGTTCGGAAAAGCACCGGGGGACCTCCTCCGATGATCGGCGAAGGTGCCCCGGAGTTTCACCGAGTTTGTAACATCATCGGGGGAATATCCCCGTAGATTAGGGGATCTTGCGAACCATCCTGCGTGTATCGGGGAAGATTATTGAGAGTATGAAAATTTGATGGTGGAATTAAGCGACAAAGTCAAGAGAAGACTTTTGGGAGGTTTATGGGGATGCCCTAAGCAATGTCCAATGGCCTTTTTGACCGTCTCAGTCTAAGACTGGCTAAAACAGAAACTTATTTCTGGGTGCGCTTTTCAACCCTTGCCATCTTTTTTTTTTTTTTTTTTTTTGTAAATATTATGAGATTCAACCATAAGATCGGGAATGTGTCACAGAAAGGCCGCCGAATATCCCCGAATGCCCCCCTGATACTTCGGCGAGGACATCAAAGACGCATCGGGGATTCATCGGAGGAAAAAAAATCGCGGAAGCTCCGTGAATGCTGACCGGAGCTTCTCTGCGGATATTTCCCCGGCTTGTTTTCCCGATAAAACATCGAGAACACATCAGGAAAATTTCAATGAATTCTTTTTGCAGTACACCCGAGGAAAATCATTAACGAAACTTATTAACGAAACTTATTAACTGATATTTGATATTGATTTTTACTGTGATTTCACGGACATTTATGTGGATAACCATCATTATTATTATTATATACTACTGTGTTTTCACGGACTATATTATTGTTGTTATTTAAATTTGTGGATTGCCACAGAAAGAAAAGAAAAGAAGAAAATAAAATCTCATTAATCACAAAAAGGACTTATTCATCATTGTGTGAGAGTTCCTACAGTTCCTCAACATAATTAACCAGATACCGGGGCACAGTCGGACAATCAACAATTAAATCTACAGACTAACATCTTTTACTTCACAGACAGGAAATTTAAGCTGTTAGCAATTGTTGTAGCGGTAAATTATTCAGCCGAATAATTTGCGCTACAATTACTCTATATTTTTCTTTCTTCTTCTCCATCTCTCTCTCCGTTTATGTTTTATACACAATTCATGTTGACATGTATGAAGTTATGTTCTGTCTGTGTCATTTATTATGTTCATACAAATTATGTTTATTAAGTTTCATTTATATTTCGGTGTATCTCGAAAAAGTATAATATCTAGATGTAAATTCTTTTCATAACTTTGATATCTGGCACGTGTCATGACTAATTAGTTGATTGCAATTTCAATGTCTGACACCTTTAATGGCTTCATTGATTGTACCTTTGGTCATCTAGCGGCATGATAAGTTTTGTTAATCCGCTTTGTCACTTTTATGGCTTTCCAGTAACTCCGCCCACAAAGGCGTGATTGGCATATCTGTTTATTCTGTAATTTGCTTTAATAGTTGTTGATTTTAATGATGAAAAAAAAGGATTTCTAGTTTTAACCACCGTCCTGTGCAGAAGTCTGTCAGGACAATCTTAACGTACTTGATGTCAAATATCGTGCTTTAAATTTATACAGAATACTGTATATTATTTATTGATTGGATATATCTGTGTTGAAATACATTTATTTAACAACACAGAGACTTGTGTATTTTATACATCCTGCAAAGTGTAACTACGGAAGAAAAGTTATTACGGACTACTACTATTTCATCTGATCTTCGTAATAATACTAATAAAAATTGTCATATCCTTTTCATCTTTTAGTTTTCAGTGGTTGGTACGTAGAGTTTTATAAAAGTTAAGTAAACTGAACATGGTCGATTTATTAAGTGGAATATGCGGCATCAACATAGAATCACGTCTCACGAAAATAGACAGCGTGAGTTTGAGTACGAGGCTCTATCGCTGACAATATTGGTCTGACTATTTCTTAAATTGCAATTAAATTTTAAACAAAATTATGAATTTGAAGAGTGCTTAACTATGACACTTATAAAGGTCATTTTATTCCTAACCAAAATATACTTTCAATGTATAAATAATGTACATCCCTAATCGTCTTTTCAGTCACCGCCACCTTTTTATTTTAAATCAGATTACACAATCAAAATTTACAGGTTGCAGAACAGAACAGAACATAATTTTATTTTGACGTTAAACATACAAGTTCATAGTCAATATAAGTAATGATAAAGACATGCTATAGAGATGACAGGTCAGCATTCAATACATAAAAAAAACAAAAAAAACAACATAAATGAAATGAAAATACAACAATACAAGTGTATACACATACTAATAATACTATTAATGAGAGTGGTTAAAATCTGGTAACGGAGCCTGGAATTGTTTACTGTACTGTAGAATAATATGTTCTCCTTAACTTAAATGCATTTTTATAGTAGCTTGATAGTCGTATTAGTAATTTCTTCTTATTTGTATTAAGTAATTCTATAAATTTCCACATACTTGGACGATTGAAAAATAAATTAAGAAAGATTAACACGTAATTAAGAGGCGTTTTAACAAGTTCTTGTTAAAACACACACACGCTTATTGAAAAAAAAAAGTTTGCACATAAGGTGTTATGCCGACTTATATTGTCTAACAGCATTGGGGTAAAGAAACGTAATTATGCGGTTCTTTTTATGTTAAACCGATTTAATCAAACTGTTTCTTGACGGCTAACAAGTTAGCACCTGCTGTGACACACACACTTAGCAAGTTCTCCGCGGGGTGCAATTAAAATCCGCTACCAAATAATACCTTAACGATGACCGTAGGAGGTTAGTAGTTTATACAATTCATACGTATGCTGTGATAAAAATAGATACTTTCATTTTTTCGTCGTTTTTGAATTATAGACTTATAGTAAAAAAAAATGTGTATGGACAGAAAGATAAATGTTAATGCATGGATATTATATATTCCTCAACGTATGCTGTGATAAAAATAGATATTTTATAAGCAACAAACGGTCACTCATCAACAAAACAAGTCAACCCCCCCATTTTCCCTTTGGGCCCCCATATTTATACAAATCTTATATACCCACCCTTTTTGTGTTTTTTGTTATTCCATTTGGATTTGAATTTTCCAATTACTCGTTTAAATTTGGGTTTAAAACAAACATAAAATTGCTGCAGAGCCTCGTTTCTTAACTTACGATGTCGTTTCCCGGTCTACCCCCGGTATAAATAAAAGGGGTATATAGTAGGCCTAACATGACAGTCAAAATACAGCCCAAAAGCTATATCAAAATTTGTTTTATTATAACTGCCATATTTAATAAACGGGTTTGACGTAAAATTTTTATTGATGTTTTGGTGAATCAAAGTGAATTACTGTTTTAAAACCCGTTTTTTACTTTAGGGGGCCCGAAGTCTGGGGTTACGGTAATAATACAGTTTTAAAAAAAGAGTACAATTACATTTTTTAAAACATATTTTAAATGAAAAAAAAATCTACTCCAAATTACATTATTTATGGAAAAAAAACAGGAAAAAATTCCCCTTTCGGGTGGGATTTTTGAAACTAGGGTAATACTTATTGGTCAAAGTTACATTTATCACCTAAAAAACACCCCTTTAAAACTATCAGCCAAAATTTAAAACCCAGTATCTTTCAGGGAATAAAACACCTACAAGACCAATCTCTTAAAAAAAATATCCAGGGAAATTTACTCATTTAAATCAATTTTAATTAAATGTGGGTTGAATAATATTTGGAGTAATTCAATCGACTTTTAAACCCCGAAAGGGCCCCTGAAACTAACTGTGAGGCAAAAATTAAAAGTTTTTTATTTTTTAAAACGAATGGTTTATTTTTCTTGTAAACAGCTCAAGCAAAAATTTCATTTTAAAAAATTTTCAAGACAAAATTTGGTTTTGAAGATTATTTAAAAAAAAAAAACCCCCTTCAAGATATTTAAAATGTTTAATCAGATTTAGAACTCGTAATCATGAATGCAGGAGAAATAGGTAAATGGAATCGAATCGCACTAAAAGAAAGATTTTGTCCACATTGCGTCAAAAAATTAGGGGAAAGAATTCCCTTATCTCTTTGAAAGCAATAATTTAACAGATGACAGAAAGAAAATTAAAGCCCTAATTTTTTTAGAAACCCCAAAAATTTTTAAATTAGGAAATTAATGAAAATTTAAAAAAAAAAAAGAAAAAAACTTTAAAATTTTTTTAAATTTGTAAAATCAATTTTGACTAAGTAAGGTAAAATTATTCTCTAATGATTAATTGGAAGGGTATTCTGACAACTGTTTAAATTGATGTTTTGTTGTTGTTGTTTTTTTTTTAAATGGCAATTGTGAAACAATGACTCTCCATTGTTCAACTGAATTATTTATATATTAGAAAATTTTTAATTTTCAAAATGTATTAGTGAAATCATCTCAATTATTGTGGTTTCTACTTCTATTTCTTCTGAGCCTCTTTATATGTTGTTTCTTATTTAAAACCCCTCTTAAACCCTTACTGGAAAATGGAATGAGTTTAAAAAAAGGGAATTTAATTGAATTGAATTGAATCAGTATTTTTTCCCAAAAATGCCCCCGTGACGCCTCTATGGAGTTACTGATCATAAGTGTGCCGCGGGACAGGTGACGCGTTTTTACAGTATTTCACCTTGCGGCACGCTTTTGGTAAATTTGGGTTATCACCTTTATCGAAGTTAACACGGACATGCCACCGTGGTCATGCCAAAACACCCCAGTTGTGCATTTTATGTATAATATCAAATAGAAAAAAATTTTGCGTTTTTTAAGTTTATGGAACCGTAAATAAAAGTTTTATATTATATAGGGTATTATTAAATCGCGGGGCCCGTTATATCTACTAATGGGAAAAATCATTTTTTCTAACCATATTTAGAGAGAGAGAGAGAGAGAGAGAAGAAGAGAGAGGGTGGAGAGAGAGAAATACATTGCAAATTTTTTGTCAGGGCAACCACCCAAGGGAAAAAAAAAACTATGTAACCCGGCTTTTAGGTTGTACCGGATAATACACGGTAAAGGATTCTGCCATTTCGTTTTGGTAAACGGGGAAAAAAAATTATAAATAATTGCCTATTTGGTATCACCCATAGGCAATTAAAAGAAAATGATATGACATGTAAGTTTAATAAGATAAAACAATAATATTAACCTTTTTAAAAGTTACCATGTCTGAATTGGAATCTCTTTAAATTTGCTAAGTCGATTTCGTTTCGTAAACGACAACGTTTGGCCTACGTCAAAAGTCATTTAAAAACAGATACAAATGTATTTAATGAAATTCATTACTAATATGTATTAAAGTCCATTAATTATAATAAAAACATATTTAAAAAAACATAATACAAGATAAATAAGGGGGGGTTCCGGTAAAATCTAAGGGATTCCGGGAGATTCCCGGTAAATAGGGGGATTCCGGTTAAAAAGAGTCACCCCATTTACAGGCCCCGATCAAAATAAATAAAATAAAAATAACGGTGGGGAGATGGAAGCGCTGGTGGTGGTGGGGGGGGACACTGATATTACTGAATGGGCATTACTTCTTCCGGGTATGAAATACGGGCTTATCTTGTATTTTCATTCACAAACTGGCATAAAATATTTAATTAGGGTTTCCTGAACCCCACAAAAAGGACTTGTGATCATTAGTTTTTGACTCAACAGTGTAAAAGACAGTTTTGTCAAAGATTGAGAAAAAAAATCAATTTTCACGTTAAACATAATCATTTTGTCAAAATGTGGAAGGGAATAGGTTTGACCTTAATGATATTGGCTGTCAAATTGTCGACCTGGAAGCAGTCTTCACACAGAAATTCTCAGAAAAAAATTCAGACGCACGTTATAGGGTAGGTGTGGGCCCCTTTTGTGTGTCATTTTTTTTTTTTTTTTTTTTTGTACATTTTTAGTTTTAGTTAAAACATTTGGTTTTTCTAAGTGTTTAATCAGTGACAAAACAAACAATAGATGTTGATATTTAATATAAAATCTTAAATATCCGTTTTATTTTGCACATAAATTATGTATTCTGTGCATTAGTATTCATTGACTTATCAGTAACATTGATCAATAACTGATTACCTGGATTTGATTTGAATTATAATCATAATCCCCAAAATATGGCAGTTAACAATTTTCAAATTCTTTCATTTCTTAATTATATTCATGAACCTAAAATACACATATTTTATAATAATTGATATTATTTTATTCGTAAATAATAAGAAAAGTGAACATGATGATGTATAGATTTGAATTAGTAATCATAATCTACACATACATTGTCCCAAAATATGGCAGTTAACAATTTTCATATTATGAGAGAGTTAGTTAAGAAGAATTTAACTGCTTCGTTAATATAATAGTTATGTAAGTTATGTAAAAATAGTATAGCTGATGACATTTAGAAACACAACCCATTTCTGATAAAGTTTAATTTACATGGCTAGCGATAGGTATGCATCTTCCCTGCAGAATAGCTTTTTAATTTTTTTTCCAAAACAAAATCGGCAATTTTTCATTACCTGGAAGTGTATCAACCTGGCAGTTCTTTTAATTCAAGATTTAAAATTTTATAGATGTAGAGAAAAGTGAATTTAAAATTTCGTTGATTAGATTTAGTCAAAGTTATTTGTTAAATCAATAATTTCTTTGGGCTCTAGTGAAAATATTTCGATAGCAATTACATTTTAATGTCCAACTTAGTTGTTGTTTATAGTGGCTAATTTTATATTTATCGATTTTATGCTATTTCCTAAACATCACCTGTCTAGAATAGTTTTACTGATATAAAGTTTTTATAATTGCCTATTTTTCTTCAATCATTAGATCGCTCGGCAGACAAGATGTCCTTAGGTATCACTCGACAATAGCCTGTGAATCAGTGAACATGTCAATCAATTTGCATACACAGTGTCAGTACCTTAAACACATGCTTATCACTCAGTCATGGATGACTGCCGATTCGGTTACCTACACATTAACAGCAGGGGGCCATAAGACAATAGGAGTCTGGCTGGTCAGGTGGTTATGCGGTTGGTTCAGTATGAGGCCAACGATGGGGATTTCCTCTAGACAGCTCAAACATTATGTAATCAATGGATTTTATAGCCTAGAAAAAAATGTATAACCAGGGCAGCTGGCACTACATGCCATGCTATAAAAAAGGGGATTTTCTGGCGTTCAGCATTGTTAAATATTGTTTCCAATATTTAAAATTATCTCAGTTGTATGTTAAGCGTAAAAGCACACAAATATTAAGTTTATTCACACTGTTTAAGGTCATTTTATGTATCCTTTCAAAATAAAAAAAAAGATGAATTTCCTCTTGTAGTAGAGGTATAAAATGGCACTTTCACTATCTTGCCATAGAGCTAGTTTTTTGTGCGACGTGGAGTGTCCGATTTGCATACCAAGGGTCCCGAGTTCGATACCAGCTCGGGGCAGTAGGATTTTACTTGGTTACATTTGGCGCCCAACTCTGAATATGGCATATGTCCAGTTGGCTATAGGATGGTATTCCCTCATATCGCGGTACGAACGACAAGAAAGGGAATAAAATATCAGTGAAGCCTTATTTGAAATTTATTTCTGTATGTCACTGTTATTCCCCCTATGTATAATAATATGAAAACAATTTTTTCAGCCTTTCTAATAACGTATTAAAAACATGTTAGTGTTCGCCATGTTTGGCCTACTTAGAAAATCCCATGATTCTCTGGTATCCCTGTATTTCTTTAAAAAGACCGCAGGCTCCAACTACATGATCAAAACAATCATCATTCATAAAACAATATAGCAGACAAATATCTAGCAATTGTTGAGTCTTTCAATTCTTTATTTATGCTAAAAAACGGTCTTTAACGGACATTGAGTGATACGCATAGGCGTAATGGTTGAAAGTCGGTATACTGCACGAAATTTACGTTTTTCTTACCATATACGGAGACATATTACATTTTGTTTATTTCAATTAAAATCGTTACTTCCTGTTTACAAAATGGTGTCACTAGGTGGCGATCGGCAAAGTCTTTCCTTACAAACTGACAATACCGCGATACCAGAGAACCCGCGATACCACCGGAAACCACCCTACCACGTGATTTTGTAAGTAAAAAATGTTCTGATAAAGTGACATTACAGACATTTTTTCCAGCTTATACTGATACTACCACCTAGAGTATGTCATAAGCATAAAATATGTAAGAAATTATCCTAATATAATTGTTACTTTCCAAAAACGCAACAATATGCCATATGACAATCACGTGACCGATTTGACAGATTGCGATAACCAGAAGATAAAAAATATTGAAGGAAATGCATTCATTAAAAATTTTAGGGGGTAAATAATAAACTGCTTTAAAAGTATTTTTTTTCTTTATAACAGACTATGACTCAAATCTTTTTACTTTTTATTCTTGACAACTGTATTTTTCCACACATCTAATGATCTGTCTGTAGTTGCAAATCAGATAAAGAAAATACCAACGCTAATGACGTTATCAAAGCTTGTGTAAATAACAACTTGGATTGAACATTCCATGTTATTTGTGTGCAACATGTTTTCAATTAAATATACTAAAAACAAAATGTACCAAGAATTGCATAAAGTAACAATAATTTAAATCCAGGTGTTGTACCAAATGAGCTTGTAGGTCTAAGTAAACTGGAAAATGTCTGATTTCTAGAGTACATTAATTATATTTTTATCAGTTGTATTATTACCTGGGGGACTGTCCGAGAGTTTGCTGAAAAGGGGTTAATATTAGATTTACTTGCACCTACACAAGAACTTGTTTACAGTTTACCCTTGAGTGCAGGCAACTGTTCCCGTGGGGGTTTGGGTCTTAGAAAAACAGCTCAACACCTTATAATATCAAAGCCTAAAAGGGCATCCAATATCTTTGCAAAAAAAAAAAAAAAAATTGCATTGGTTTGGTTAAAAAACAACAACCACCTGTACAGTGACTTAAATCTGACTAGCTCTTGTGCCTTTTCCTTTTGGCTGTAATGGATTCAAGATTAAGCATCCCGTACACCCCAATCCAAGTATGTATTTCTGGTCTAGGTTGCATGGCGCTGACTTTAGATTTAGGACTTCTGCATAGTGCTGTTGCATATAACATTTCATGTTTGAAAAATGCTGTTAATCTTTGTATGAAGATGACACAATGCAATAGTCAATATGTTTTCTTTTGGTCACCTTCGCAATTTGGACCTGCATGAGCATTCATACATGTTTATGAAGAAAAAAAAAAGGGACAGTTGCTTATTTTAAAAACATGTAGGATCAAATTTTTAACAATTTATTTAAATTTATTACGAAACAAGTTCAGACAACTTATATTAATCACTCTCGATGGCTGGCTCAGATGGCGGCATATGTAATCATTATTGTGGAAGAATACCGGAGAATCAGGAGAAAACCCACGTGTCTGACAGAAACCACTTTACCCTCTCAAGTATATGACCAGGAATTGAACCCGGGACACATTGGTGAGAAGCAAAGCGCGTTACCACTACACTATGCAGGCTCCAAGTACAATCCACTTTCAGCATTTCGCTATTTAGGTCCTCCAACGCTTTTTATAACACTCTGCAGATGATTATCATTGGCCTGAGTTGGGCTTGACTTTGCAAAATATAAAATTTGAGGATGCATTTGTATGGAAGCCATAGCTGCTTTAACATGAACTGATAAATATAAACATGATAGTTCACAATGACGGTTCAATCTATCATAATCATATTGTGCTAACTTAGAATAACATGATGATCTTTTGTCATTTTATGATGATTATTTATACCGGTACTTATTTCTTGGCCAGCTAACATTATATGATATGCCATTTTAATATTACATGATACTATTTAATGTTATATGATGCTGTTTTAGTATAATTATGATGATATTTAAGGTTTATATGAAAAATTATGATGATATTTTAGTATCATAAATTAACATGTTATTGGGTGAGGTTGTTGATAATTATGCAAGGTGACAATTGCCTGATCAAATTAAAATGGAAAAATTGTTGATTATAGCTAGGAATGTTTAGTCATAATTTGCCTTGCAGGGGTCGGTAGAATTGTTCAGCTTCCCAAGTGACCAGATATTGACGGCATGTCTATCTGTATGTCTGTTTGTCTTTCTCACATTTGTTTCTAATATCAAAACCTTATAATTATCCTGTCAGTCTATCCATTTATTATATCTGTGCATCCATCTATATTTTTTTTCCATCCATATTTTCTATCCATTTGTCTGAGTTTTATCTGTCTGTCCATTCTGTTGGAGTGACCATCAATCTGTTTGTTCATCCATTTGTCTATCTCATAATCTGTCTGTTTTACCAAGTGTGTAAAAATAGCAAAATAATCATACTAAGACTGTAAATGGGAGTCGGTGGATTCAAGCCCTGACTTCAAAATGACAAACACTCAGTGTATCAGAATGATTATGAAGCTGCTTGGCTCAGTATCTAATTTAAACTTACATATTTTATGTTAATTGGAAAACAAGTTCTCAACCATCCTTTGCACCTGGCAAGGTCATGAAAATCCTTGCCCTCAGTGGGGTTCAACCTACAGCCCTTTGGATTGCAGTCAAGTATATTACCACTGGGCGGCAGCACCCTTGGCAAAGTTTTAGAGTCATGCGACTGACTGTGATATCAGTCCACCTGTCTGCTGGATGATTCCGCAGTGGAGCAGATCCGTATACCTGGCTCATGAAGTCAAAATCCTCTTATGACTGAAATACGTTGGTGGGAGGTTAAACCAAGAAAATAAACTAATCAATCTTACTTACGTAGTCAGTATCTACAACATGTGCAGGTTTTTTGTTTGTCTTAATTTCAGATCATTTGTTTTATTTATCAAGTTACGCATGAAATGCACCCGTATGTCAGAATATTTGCATATTTTTTCAGTAAATCAGAGCCCATGATAGGCAGTGAATACCCTGTCTTGCCAGGTAACTGGGGACATCCATAGATCCTTTGTTTTATCAATCAAGCCAACAATGGTCTCCCTTCCTGGAAAAAATTGGAGCTGGATTATCTAATGGTTGTGAGTTGATATATCATCATCATCATCATTGTCATTGTAGGGCCGCCGTGGCCGAGCGGTTACAGTTGTGGACTACAAGCCCCTCACCGCTGTGAGTTCAAATCCCGGTAGGGACTTCGGATTTTTCATGTGAGGAAGCCTTCCAGCTGGCTTGCGGTAGGTCGGTGATTCTACCCGGGTACCTCTGTGTACTCGGGGTCTTCCTCCACCTGTAATTAGCTGGACGTCGCTATATGATTGAAATACTATCGCAGCGACGTAAACCCCAATACAACAACAACAAATTGTCATTGTCATTCAACATGAAATGATGATAACACATATTGTGCATATACCTAATATGTATCTATTTAGTGAGGACTGAATCAGTCTTTCCTAATTCGGTACATATCTTTATATCAACATATTTAATACAGAATCAACTCTGTGAGGTAGTTTGTAATGGATGTGATCATGATTTCCAAAAAGCAATTGATGGAATGTTGCCAAGGCTTTAAAAGAGCACCCACATTCACACTTCACAGTCTTTTCAGACATGTGGGGCCTCCGTGGCAGAGAGGGTAAAGTGCTGACTTTAACACTCACTCACCCCCTCACCGCGTGGGTTCGAATCCTGGCAGGGTCATTCGGATTTTCATGTGAGGAAGCCTTCCAGTGGCTTGCGTAGATTTGGGGGTTTACCTGGATGCCTTCGTGTATTCGGGGTCTTTCTCCACCTGTATTAGCGGACGTCGCTATAATGAAATACTGTCGAACGTGGTAAACTCAAATAAATC
>CM037794.1:955178-1005178 GCA_021229015.1 Solen grandis | reverse complement strand
TTTGTCCAGCATCGTGTACACAGTCAAAATTGGGGCCAATTAAAAAGTAGGTCAATCTTAGAAAAACTTTAACACTCTAGAGGCCACATTTTTGGCCCAACCTTAATGAAACTTGGTCAGAATGTTTGTCTCCATAAAATCTTGAAAAAGCTTGACTTTAGGTCATGTGGGGTCAAAAAGTAGGTCATGAGGTCAAATCTTAGAAAAACTTTGTTAGTGCCCTAAAGGCCACATTTTGGGCCTAATCTTCATGAAACATGGTCAGAATGTTTGTTTCCATAAAATCTTTGACAAGTTCAAATTTTGGTCATGTGGGATCAAAATGTAGGTCCCGAGGTCAAATCTTAGAAAAACCTTGTTAACACAATCTTCATGAAATTTGGTCAAAATGTTAGGTTTGAAGTTGGGTTTTGTGGGGTCAAAAAGTAGGTCAATATGAAAAATGCAACATATGTTTCTCATTTATAATCAGGTGAACAATTCAGGACCATCATGGCCCTCTTGTTATTAATTAGCACATAAAAGGTTTATGGAATGTACACCTATTTGTAACTTGGAAGTTAATAAAACTCTTAATAAATTGAGAGAGAAAAATTTTGCATTTGAATACATCATGTATTAGTAAATGAAAGCATACCCTTTAGTTAAAAGGTACTCAGAATCTTGGATTCTCAGGCAAAGTGTCCACTGCC
Source organism: Solen grandis (assembly GCA_021229015.1). Lineage (NCBI taxonomy): Eukaryota > Metazoa > Mollusca > Bivalvia > Adapedonta > Solenidae > Solen > Solen grandis. The sequence continues at coordinate 1,004,486 of CM037794.1, read as the reverse complement.
ATCTTACTGGTACATTGTTTTCTAAGAACAGTGTTTTGTGTCTACAGCCACATGCTGATCAAGAAGCTGAGTGTGTTACAGTCACAGGACCCCTACCTGGCCAAACTGGTAGCAGAACAGGTATGTACCTTGTTATACATTGTAGCATTAGCAGACACCCACCAACAATCTGTTCTACTTCTTCCCATTGCTCTTCTTTGTGTATACTGTCAACCTTCTGGTTGTTTAAGAGATGTTTATTAACCCTTACCCTTCTGGAACCGTAAGTGCTAACCTGAGCCACCAGTAAAGAGCCAGGCCAACCTGTGCAGGCTGGCCTGGCTCTTTACTGTTGTCTGACCATCTACAAGTTTTCATCTTGTTATCCCTAAAATTGATAATGGACAGTTCCAAAAAAGATGCCGGCTAAGTCCATTTGAGAAATTCAGCAGGTTAAGGGTTAAAAAGCCACCAATCAGACCACTGTGTTGGAGACAGTTCACAGTTAGGGATAATTGGGAGTCCCATTATCAAGAGATTATTTTCCATTCCTGGCTAGATCAACTGCTCATAGACAGTTTTATTATTAAAATAAGTAGAAGTTAGTAGTTAGTTAGTAGTTAGTAATAAGAATCCTAGAAAATATGGTTAAGATAAATTTCAAATGCCAATGCCTTTTTATGATTTGAAACAAACAAATTCAACATAAAAACAAAAACAAAAAATACATGAAACAGCACTAGAATTAAATGATAAACTTTACTAGAAACTTAGAATATGCTTCAAATTATATGCTTCAAATTAATCTGCTTAATTATGATTTGAAACAGATAAAATGCAACAAAAAACATTAAGGCCATGAGCCATTAATCTATGACTTAAAGTCATGTGAGGGATAAGTGACTTCAAGTCAGTGGAAAATACTTGTATTATGTAATAGTCTTTGACTAATGGTAAAATTAAAAGAGACCGTGTATCACAGTGTGGTTTAAAGTCTTAAGGTGGCGGTTGACTGAAAGTCAATGGTATTTAATTAATTTCCAAAGGGTGAGATTCTGTTGGCAACTAAAAGTTGAAGTAACATAATAGGTTTCTCACTTAGTGACTAAAAGTTGTTGAGACATTAAGTGATGTCTGGCTTATGTTACAATACCTCAAACAAATCCACCATCTTGCTTTGTGTAAACTGGGTCAACTGTTGATCACATGGTATACCTGTTAAGTGATTGGATAATCCAGTGATTTCATGTTAATAAAACTGTAAACCATGGAAAGGTCTGTTAACTAAGCAACAAATGGTTTAGAAATTCACTCAAATGTTAGTATCCAAACATGGATTTCCAATGATTGACTGGTAGGTACCTCATCTTACACTGACCTTGTCTGATAAGCATGGCAGGAAGGTTACTATGGTATACATTATCTGGTCTGGAATAAATATTGCTACAGTTTACATTCAAGGCATGTGTTTATCATATCTCTCCCCCATGTATGGGGAGATACATGTTGTTTTTGTCAGTCACAAAATCTTTTGTAGTGCATATCTCATGTGTTTAAGTTGGTATCTTGAAACTTTACAGGAGGTGCATTAACTTAACTTTCTTCCTATTTCAGCATAGTTATGGGCCCTTTCCTATGAAAGCGCTTAAAATATTGTTTCGAGCATATCTCCCAAATATTTGAGTTTTGATCTCGAAATTTTACAGGAAGGTAATATATATGTGTGAAACTTGTTAGTCCCCTACCAGTGTTTACACTGGAGGGGACTATAGGTTTGCCCTCCGTTTGTCTGTCCATCCATCCGGATGTTCAGAAATCTGGATCCAGCAATAACTTAAAAAACATTTAAGATAATATTATGAAAATTTGTGTATAAATAGATGGCAGTATGGAGATTCTGCATGTCACTTTATTTTTTTCCTCAGACCAAAATTCTGGTTGCTGTGGTAATGGAAATATTATGCACCTCACCGGTAGGGAACTCATGTGTTGTGTGCAACACCATTTACTTGTTTACTAATTGTATCAACTCCGCTATCCTCTATTTACAGCAAATTTATGGGCCCTTTACTTAGAATGTTCACAAAAACTTGTATATATGTCTTCCAAAGTATTTCATTTGGGCTCTTGAAATTTTAAAGAAAGACATTTCTGCATGTGAACTTGTGCACTAGGTGTTTTAACTCCGCTTTCATCCATTTACAGCAGAGTCATGGGCTCTACCTTAGAATATGCAGAAAACCTTGTGTCGTTTATATCTCCCAAATGATTTCAGTTTTGGGTCTTGAAATTTTACAGTAAGGTAAATCAGCATGTGAAATTATATGCCAGGTGGGAGTTTATGTATATGAGTTACCTTCCTTTGTCCCATTTCAAACAGAAAGTTTTCATGTGTTATCTCCCCCTTTTTCTGTCAGTCTTTTAGATAAATTTGAACAAATATAAACTAGAGTAAATATTTGATCTCAATAAAAAATAAACACAGATCTTTACCTATATATCACTGTTTTGTGACACCTTCACCTTGAGAATCTGAGTTGTCATTTCTTTCTGAGAACTCATTGTTCCGTCCAGTTTTACAAAAGTTTAATATCTTACTTACATAATGCAAATTCAGACAATATAGTGCTTTATAGGCCCTTTTAATTACTCAAAGTGTGTGTATTTATTTTATTTTTTTTAGTATTTTTAACGATATTCAGGTTTTAAAAATCAAGGGAAATTAATCTGAATGTCATAATTTGTTGTATGTGAAATCAGAAAAAGACTATTCATGTGGTGCTGATGTTGGATGTGTTTATTCCTTTTTTTAAGTTCCCACCTTATTTTATTTGTGAACAAAGTGCTCACTGTGAGCTGTTTGGGTCACCCTGAGTATGTCATATGTCATCAACTATTTGCTTTAAATTACAACTCTAAAACCACAATGCAGAATTACGTTTAACTTGACATGGATTATTCTTGTGGTGGTCCATAAGACTTGATCCATACAGAATTATGTTGTCATTTTAACCAGAAGAATATTAAAATGAAAACTAAAAAAAAAAACAGTGGCTAACTTTTGTGTCACCTGCTGTATTGTCTATTTGTCCATATATATGTCACACAATTTTATGCCCCCACCAAAAATGGGGTTGGGGGGCATAAAGATTTGCCTTTGTCCATCAGTATGTCCGGCCATCCTTCCGTCCGTCCGGAAACTTTATGACACGCATAACTCCGAAAGTATTTGTACTACAGACTTAAAACTTCATGGATATATTATTCAGGACATGAACTTGCACACCTGGGTATTTTCATCGAACCATCGTTGAAGTTGACAGAGTTATGGGCCTTTGTTTTTGAAAAAATATGAAATTTTATGCTTGTGACGCATGTAACTCTGAAAGTATTTGTACTACAGACTTGAAACTTCATGGATATATTATTCAGGACATGAACATAGGCACCTGGGTGTTGGTCTTTGTTTTGGAAAATGCGACTGGTGGGGGCATCTGTGTCCTCTGGACACATTTCTTGTTAATTACGTTTCTTTCAGCAAGTAGCACATGTGTTCCAAGGAACACTTCTTGTTTATAAACTCATGGCCCTCTACAATAATAGCCTAAAGAAAATCAGCACACAAATCTTGAATCTCACTACTGATTGTGATCACCATGTCAGTTCCAAAGTGACCTAAATGAATTCATTTTAGGCTGAGGGTACTCAGGTAAACCCTCTAGAGCCACAACAGCTCTCTGGTATTAAATCAGGTTTATATCTTAGTTGATCCAATTTAACATCGTAATTACATATAAGACATATAAAGCAGATTTTACTTATTTAGATGTGCTGTCAGGGAAGGTATTTTAATTGACAGAAATATGAAGCCATCATGGAAATAAAATAAAAATGGGTAGAAATAAATTGTTTAATGAGTTATCTATTATTTAGAACACACACACACACAATGTCATGTTACTTATAGTCTGCCTATATCTTAGTACACTAATTTAGATCCTTATAAATCTATAAAGATATCAGTGCCTGATTAGTTGGCAAGACATGATTTCTGCATTCTGATTTTTCAGGGATCAAATGTTATGATATATTGTCCAGTTTTGTAGGTTCACTACTATAGATTTTAAATCAATACTTATACAATTTGGTAAAATATTGTTCAGAATTAAGAGACAACGCAATTAAAATAGTTTAATGTATGAGCATTCAAAAACTATATACTTTTGTTTGCCTCATAGTATACTGATATAAAGATTTAAATAGAAACACCAGAGCAGGGTTAAAAACTGCTTAAAAATGATATGAAATCAATCAAAGACCTTATAGAGGTTATGATGAATCACCTGTTGTTACCTTGATTCTAACAGAGGCATATTGAATCAGATTATTCTGTTATGAAAACTGACACTTTGCATGATCAACATGAAATTTTGTCCTCAAGATTCTAGTCCAATTCCAGTCATAAACCAGCAGCATCATGTCTGACCTGGTTCTGTATCTTGACCTGATTATGATCATAATCACAAAGGAACTACCATAATTCTTCTCAACTATTTAACCCTTTCTCTCATAGAGGAAACCATGAAAAGACCTATGCGAACAACATAAAACCAGATCAGCCTGCGAGTAACTCGCAGGCTGATCAGGTTTTATGTTGTTCACTGCTCCTCAGTGGTCTGTAAATGAGGACTTTATAACTAAATTTGGTAAGGTTTAACTGTGGTTTTCTGCAGATCAGGATTTATGTGGTACCTATTGAGTACGTCAAAATGAGTCTATATGAGGGAAAGGGTTAAATCATTCATATGCTGTTCTGTGTGATTTGGCTTTGACTCAATTTATGTCTACATATACCTGTAATGAACATGACAGCAAACCTACTCAAAGAGAATGCATATTGGTATAGCCAAAGAAAAGCTATATAAAGCTTGGATATACAAATGCATGTGAACCTTGCTTTCATTAGTTGTCGTTATTCAACAACCCCCGATAATCATTCTGGGTGGGGTTATGCCTGTTTTTTTTTAATGTCATGTTAATTGTTGAATAATTAGCTGTGTATAATAAAGTTTTAGAATTACTGGCATATGCTTTTTGTGTCACCTGCTGTATGCAGAGGTGACACATAAGAAATACTTTTCTGTCCATCCGTCTGTCTGTCCATCACACTTTTTTTTGTCATGATTCAACAGGTGACACATGTATTCCAAAGAACACTCTAATTTTTCTTTTTTTTCTGATATTTGAGTACTCCAGATAAATAGACAGTTCATAGGAATTTGTTATACATTTGTCAGGTGTGAAATGCAGGAGTATTATCCTTGAACTGGACATGAGTAGATCAAAGAACTGATCAACTCCTACTTTCTGACCCCTGTTAGACACTACCCATATTGCACACAGTTGGGTGTTTCCCAGGCTAACCGACTGTCTTACAGGTACCCTCTGCTGGAGGTGACCTTGACAGGGTGATGGTTGACCTTGAAAGGGGGGTGACCACCATTTTATAAGACAGCTGATAAACTGACTTACTGGAGGGGTAACTGGGTAAAGGGTGGAGGAGATAGGAGACAGTCCTGTGATGTATGTAAAGTGGGGACTAGCAGATACCTCCGTATCTAGGTGCTGGTATACTAGGGAAATTGCAGGGTAGCCACAATATTAGGGAATAATTCTTTATATGATAGATTCCAGATCTGCATTACAAACTACTTTTGGTAGCAGTAAGAAGTTATTTTTGTGTATAGAACTATTTAGTTATCTTTATGCAGTGTACCCCAGTCCTGATACAAAAGAAACCAAATTCTACTCTGGTCTGTGTAATGTGTTTATCTCCATTATAATGCCACATCTTGGGTCCAGATTTAGAGACACTACTATATTGACCCATATTTAGTTTAACAATTTAATTAAACAATTATAAAAACTAAAACAATAAAGATTTGGGACCCATTGATTGGGAATCCACTAATTAAAAAATGGCCTATTTTTGGGCCTCATTTCTAAGGGTGCATGGTAATACTTGTATACCAATAAATCACGGTTCAGAAGTAGTGGTATAAACTACTACTGCTACTACTATGTACCACGGTTTATACCTACTTCTGATCCGTGATTTACTGGTATACACCGTAGTACTGTACATTTCATCAAAACTGGCACTCTCTGCATTTTTCATTCCTTAACATCATTAATGCCAACCTTTTTTTCTTACAGTTTATAATAAATTTATTGACTTATTTATGTTATTTAATTTTTTTCTATTTTTTTTCTGCCTTGAATACAATACTGTACTGCAGTAAGTTAGGAGGATCTTACAGTCGTTGTATGAAATTTCACTCAGTAAATAAGTTAATTTAACAAGGTAAAATGTGTTGGTACATTTGAAAATAATATATCAAATAAAGAAAATATACAAGAAAAATATTTTATATCAGCAATTAGATATTGATATATATGCTAATTCAATTATATTCTGTTAACTACAATTTATCAAAAAAAAATATATTTAAAACTTTAACTTCCCTTTACATGCAACAAAAAATGCATACATGTAAACTGAAAATACTTAACACGAATTTGTTGTATACTGTGTTACATTCACAGTACAAGCCTGCACATCACAATATACTGTGTCCTTTTTATCTCACACAAACGTTATCATACAGAGGCGGAATAACTTGATTGCCTATAAACATATGTATGTTTCTGAATCCACAAAATGAAAATGCCAACAAGCAATAATATACTTTATAGTATATTATTATATAAATATTATTTATGAGCCCTACAACATTTAAAGAGGCTTTTTCAATAATACGCTGACTATCTCAATAAGCTGGCCAATATAAAATATCACTGTCGGACTGGGGCTGAAAGTGATATTATTTATTGGCCCTGCTTTTCCTGCAATTTGATTGGCTAAAGAGTTATGTTGTAATAATGTCATTAAATAAGTGATTTGATATTGGTCTTGTTATTTGTCCTTGGCCAATAAGACAGTCCCAAGGACAAATAACAGGGCCAATATCAAATCACTTATTTAATAACATATAATATTGTAAAGCCTGTTCAGAGAGAGAATTGCTTTCAATATGATCTGCCTTTAAAATATTCCAACATGGAGGAAAATGGTGATATCAAATAGCGCTCACCTTAACCCATGATCTGAAATTCAATATTCAGATACTACTGTGGGAGCCCTGCTTTGTTATCACACTCTCTGTAAAGGTGACCTCTAGTGACAATATCTTACTTACCCTCTATGTGTACCCTGTCTATGCATCATGTGGTATACTGTTGAAATCTAATGTGTTGAAATACTGCACATCTGTGAATGATTATCTCTGATGTAATGAAAATGGCTTTAAAATCTTAAATGAAATTTGAATTATATTTTAAATTCTGTTTTGAATTATTAGAAAAATATTTGATTTCTACTTAAACAGACATCTTTAAAAAGATTATGGGATTTCTTTAACATTGTACTACATGAAATAAATGACTTATACAATCAGGTTCAAACAAGATCAGGATCTCATTGGCTGATCAGGGTTTAAACATGTTCCTTCTGCTGAATAACATTTACATGAGAGAGTTACACTTTAAAACTAACTCTTAAGTTTGTTTTTTTCTATTTCTAATAAAAGTCTTCTTTTTTTTTCTTTTTTTTTTTGTCATTTTGTTTTTCACTTTTTAATATCCTTGAGTCTTCCTAAGTTTCAGCTATTTGATAGCATGTTGCTCCTTGTCACCAACACTCTACTGTATAGACATACCACACTGATCGATATCTATCAATTATGATCCAGGGACGTAAAATTTCTAAAATTATCACTCGCCTTTCCCAAATTAGATATTGCAAAATTCCCAAAAATACAAGAAATATTCTGGGTTTTACTCATCCTGCACTCAAATTCACCCGCCATAGAATTTTACACCCTGTGACCAGTGGGTGTGTAAAGACAGTTTTAAACTTCTTGAAATTATTCCTTAATCCCAAGAATTTGTGTAATGTCTCAATTTTCTAACCTCTAAACACTAGGATAATATTTGACAAAAAGTTTGCCCAGGACTTAAGTCTTGGTCTCATTTGGGCAGTACTAGTAATGTTTGCTTATAATACGGCATAATAAGTAGGTTAATATTAGGCTTACACCATGGTAGTTTACCCTCTTGGTTATTCACTCATGCATATTATAGTGAACTGATGGTTACTCTTGTCTTACATTTTCAACATATTAATTCCCAAAGTGTGTAGTGTTCATGTGTACTCACTTCAAATCATATTTATGTAATCTAGATAACATATTTTTCCCTGTTAAACACCACCAGTTATATTTACATTTTCCTTTAAAAATAAATACATATAAGTTAAATCATCAATCAACCTTTTCCTCTTACCAAAGTGTTTTGAAGCCTTAGCAAATACAACAAACCTTGATCTGATAGATTCCAGGAGCTGTTTGATCAGGGTCTCCTCTGTAGTTCAGCATCTACTCAGTCTGCACAGCAAAGAAAACCCCATTGTTCCTTATACTTATAGATTCATAAATATGATTTGAAGTGAGTATTTCTTATCCCATTGAAAGTCAGTAAATAAATATTTCTCAAGTCATAAATTGTATGTAAATATTCATGAGGTAAAGAGTTAGACATCATGTCCTTTCTCAGTAGTCACTTAACAATGATTCAGGTCCACTTATGTTCGTATTGTGTACTGGTTTGAAAACATTTACAAGGGTTTTATTTTGTCTTCATCATCTTTTGGTCCTCATTTCGGGATGACGGGTGCTTTTTTAAGAGGGCAGTTTTTAATATGGTATACAGACAAGCATCATGTGACTAAATGTTGACATATATTATGGAGGTAAGATAACTGCGCAGTTAATCAGTTATGTGTCTCACCCACTTGTGCATATCTAGGCTGACAAGATGATTATCCACTGGTCATCTGCTTATAGATATTTCTGCTGGGCTAAATGTTTGGATTTGTATACTGGCGTACATCTAAATATGTACCTTGTATATTGCTTATATCTTTGGGTTATAATGATAATTTCCTTGAAAAAGATAATTGATATAATAATACCAGAGGCTTGTTTCACTAAACTTCACACAAACAAATTTGATCTTAAATATAAAACATTGTCCTTCATAGAGTCTATTTATGTCCTATAAAAACGTGAAGAAATGTGACCCATTTTACAACATTAAACCATTATGAAGAAAAAGCACTAAAAAAAAAAATACATGTATTTTCTGTGAATTTACAAATACTAAGATTTTTTTTATACTTAATTTAGTGAATCCGGCAGGGCCCCTTATTCTTAATGAATTTAAAATTTCTAAAAAGATAGTATAAATGTAAACAAGGTTGGATCCTGGTTATTTGTCACTATACCAGTATAGTGCAGATCTGTTATGACATTGTATTTGGGGTCCCTTAAAACTGTTACACACAGAATGTTCAAGACTGTGATATCCATTTTATTTTTAGTACCGTATAACATATTAGACCCTCACCGCTGTGGGTTCGAATCCCGGTAGGGACTTCGGATTTTTCATGTGAGGAAGCCTTTCAGCTGGCTTGCGGTAGGTCGGTGGTTCTACCCGGGTACCTCTGTGTACTCAGGGTCTTCCTCCACCTGTAATTAGCTGTCGCTATATGATTGAAATACTATCGCAGCGACGGTAAACCCCAATACAACAACAACAACAACATATTAGATGCAATAACTTAAAAGACAATTCCTAAATAACAAGATTACATACTTAAAAAGATAGGAAAAAGCATATATCATAGTAAAGGGCACAGCCGATTAGTTTATGATTTGACTTGACTATTTGAGTTTACCATCGCCTCAACAGTATCTCAGTCATATAGCGACATCCAGCTAATTACAAGTGGAGGAAAACCCCGAGACATCCAGGTAGAACCACCGACCTACCGCAAGCCAGCTGGTAGGCTTCCTCACATGAATATCCAAATGACCCTGCCGGGATTCGAACCCATGCAGTGAGGGGCTCGATTAGTTGATAATCAGTGCAATGTTTTCCACATTTATTTTTTTGTCATAGTCTTCATCCAGACTTGTATACTATTACAAATTGCAGCTTATTTCATTTACCTGTATTAAAAATGTATTTCTTGTAAGAGTTAATATTTTTATCTATTTGCAGCTGTATGACAATGCCATGGTAACCGCTGGTCTCCTTGATGACCCAAGGTCAATGGTGAACCGTCTCAACCAGCTACTGGAGAAGGCACTCGACAAAGTGTGATGGATCAAATAAAAACATGATATTAGTGTACTTGATATATACATGATAGGTGTGTTTACAGAACTAACACTGGTCGTATGACCTTGACCTCTGGCTCCAGTGTCTTGGGATGCATCAAGACTTACAAAACAATTTCTGAAGGGTTTGATGTCTGACATGTCAAAACTTTTCTGTTTAATTCATAAAGAGAAAACAATGTAATTGGTTTCATCTTCTTGTGTTGCCCACTACAGTCAAAAGAACATGGTGTCTCATACCAATGCTAAATTGGGAAGGACTGTCAAAGCCATTCCATTGTTTTCTTTACAGTACAAGGAGAATATATGCAATGATGTTCATAGACATTCTTTGTTCATTTATGTAAGTTTAAGCATTATTTTAATGTATTGCATGCATGTTTATATATTTAGTTAAATGACAAACATAGGCTATATAAATATATGTAGATCCATTATAACTTGCTGCATTAAAACACAAATCTTTGTGTTTTACTGTCATTTATTTTCATTGACATTAAATTCATGGAATCTGTAATAAAAACAATTTCAATGGTATAAATATTTTCGTTGATTCATTTTCCAGAAAACGTGATGTGTATTTAATAAACAGATTTCATGGTGATAAATATTTGTGGATGGATAACGCTGTCCATAAAAGCAATGAAAATTAGTCCCCCATGAAAATAACTGATTCTATAGTAAGGTGTTATCTCACATACATGTAATTATAATGTGTTAAATAGAATGTAGTATGTAACTCATGGATCTTAACCCTTTCCCTCATATAGACTCATTTTGACACACTCAATAGGTACCACATAAAGCCTGATCTGCAGAAAACCACAGTTAAACCTTACCAAATTTAATTACAAAATCCTCATTTCCAGACCACTGAGAAGCAGCGAACAGCATAAAACCTGATCAGCCTGCGAGTTACTCGCAGGCTGATCTGGTTTTATGCTGTTCGCATAGGTCTTTTCATGGTTTCTTCTATGAGGGAAAGGGTTAAATATAGAGTTATAATGGAGATGCACTGTATACTGGAAATCTGGGGATCAATCTTACTGTTGACAAAAGTGGTGGTGAGAATCAGACAAAAAAATTGTTGACAATTTAAACTCAATAATAAAAACAAACTGCTATGCAGCTTTCCCACCTCAAGGTAGCCTGTAGATTCAAGAACAGGCATATTAATTTTATATATGCAACTGATGTCAATATTTACTTATGAGAAATCAAGGCAAGATCTCATTCTGTTTACAGAGCAATGAAAGTATGTATTGCAGTACTTGTTCATGTCTTAGTTTCATATGATGTCAAGTAACAGACACCTTATTTAATGCAGATATGTGTTCACATTGTTTTCATTGAATATTGTAATTTTTTCATGCAGTTATTTTGCAGTTTGACTTGATGAAAAATGAATTTATCCTTTGTGAATTACGTTAATATGGCAGTAAGATTCACTTGTAACATGTGGCAAATATGTACCATGTCTCGATGTTTTGCTTTATTCATACTGATTTACAGTTTTTGTTTTTTTATACTGTTTGAAAAGGATTTCCTTCATAGTAGATTATCAGTGTTTGAAACTTGTCATTGATATGATTAACCATATGGTGTATGCATATTTAGTTGTAAAAAAAAATAAAAAAATAAATAACTGGTATAACCAATAAATAGCATGTGAATTTAAGCTCCGTCTTAAAATCTAGATCAGTTGAGGAAACTGTTAAAAGAAACAAGATTTAAACCAGGTAAGTAGGCCAACAGCCATATTGTGATTTTTCTTGAATGTCTGGAACAAATTTGGTGTTATCTTTTTGTAAGAGATTTTGAAATAAATATATCTAACATGCACTGCTTCTGTAGTTTTTTTTTTATCCATTTTTAGCGCACTTGAGCACAACGTGCTCATGGTGGGCTATTGTGATCGCCTTTTGTCCTGCGTCCGTCCGTGCGTCCGGCATCAACAATCTTTTTAAACGACATCTCCTCTTAAACCACTTGGCCAAATTTGATGAAAATTGCCTGTGATGTTCCTTGCATGAAGCTCTACCAAAGTTGTTCAAATGGTTCCGGTCTGTTGCATATCTGGGTCACAGGAGCAAAAAAATTTTAAAAGTGAAATCTTTAAAAATCTTCTTCTCTAAAACCGTAAGGCCTAGAGCTTAGATATTTGGTGTATGGCATTGTCTTATGAACCTTTACTAAGATGTTCAAATCATGGCCTGGGTCAATTGGCCTGCCAGGGTCATTGATTTACATAGGCTTATATAGGAAAATCTAGAAAAAATTTCTTGTCAGAAACCACAAGGCCTGGAGTTTCGATATTTGGTGTGTAACATGGCCTCACACACATCTACCAAGATTGTTCAAATCATGACCCTGGGGTCAAAAGTTGCCATGCCCTGGGGTCACTTTCTTTTACATAGGCATATATGGGAAAATCTAGAAAAATTTCCATAAGGCAATTTTACCATAAGTTTGTTCAAGTCATGAACCTGGGGTCAAAATTGGCCCTACCCCTAGGGTCATTTGATTTTATATAGACTTTTATAGGGGAAAAAAATCTTGTCAGAAACTAAAAGCCTTGAGTTTAGATATTTGGTGTGTAGCAGTGTCTAGTGGACCTGTACCAAGTTTGTTCTATATGACCATGTTACACACAAAATATTTAAAGTTTCTGGCAAGAAGATTTTTCTTGGGTCAAATTTGGCCCTTCCCTAGGGATCACTTGATTTTAAATAGACTTAAATAAGAGAGTCTTTTAAAGATCTTGTCAGAAACCACAAGATCATTGATTTAGATACATGTATTTGATAATGTAACATGGCTTGTTGGACCTGAACCAAGTTTTCAAATCATGGCTCTTTGGTATACAATATTCCCACCCTAGGAGTCACTTGAGTTTTGTATTTTGTATTCAGTATGACTGTTTGGGTACTTGATTATGCTATACCATCAGAATTTGACCACAGGTACAGTTTTTGTGTGGAATTAGGAATATTTTGCTGTACTTCTGCATGGATTTTGTATTCAGTATGACTGTTTTATAAAAGGCAATGAAGGCAATTTTTTTCAGGTGAGCGATTCAGGAACATCTTGGCCCTTTTGTTCAAAGAAAAAAATCAAGGTATAGTCATCATACTGGTGTCGTCGTTGTTGACGGCAGCGTAGTCGCCATGAAAACCTTTAACCTTGGCCATACTTCTAAACTATTAAACCCTCTGTCATCAAATTTCACATACTTGTTCACAATCACAAGGGCAACATTCCCATCAAGAGCTAACTCTTAGGTCCATTTGACCTAATATATCTCCCTTTTTACGCCCCCACCATTTCATGGCGACGGGCATATAGTGTTATACCTGTCCGTGTGTGTGTTTGTGCAAGAATTTGTGTCCTGGCTGTAACTTTGTAGTATATGGTAGCTTTTGAAAATAACTTGGCACAAGGGATCCTTAGGACAAGATGATGTGTCATGAACAAGAACTAAGTTGCTAGCTTGGAGGTCAAGGTCACAGCACTCAGTTGACCTAAAATTTTGTCCTAGCTGAAACTTTGGTCTTGATTTGTGGTGTTTAGCTCACCTGAGCATGTGTGCTCAGGATGAGCTTTTAGGATCGATGAATGTCCGTTGTCCGTCCGTCCGTCGTCCACAATTTGTTCGTTTGCACTCTAGCATCTTCATTTTATGAGCAATTATCTTCAAACTTTAAAACAATGTTTATAACCATAAAATCTCGGCCAAGTTCGATTATGACTGATATCGGAACATTAGGTCAGGAGTTATGCCCCTTTTAAAATTCAAAAAAGCCAGATTTCACATTGTTTGCACTCTAGCATCTTCATTTCATGAGCAATTATCTTCAAACTTTATATCAATGTTTATAACCATAAAATCACGGCCAAGTTCGATTATGGCTGATATCTTACCATTAGGTCAGGAGTTATGCCCCTTTTGATATTCAAAAAATGCCATATTTCAAGTTGTTTACACTCTAGCATCTTCATCTTTTGAGCAATCATCTTCAAACTTTATGACAATGTTATGACCATAAGTCTCGATTGATTCATTTGGCTGAGATGTCATTAGGTCAGGAGTTATGCCCCTTTTAATAAAAAAAAGCCATATTTCACGTTGTTTACACTCTAGCATCTTCCTTTTTTTAGCAATCATCTTCAAACTTTATGACATTGTTAATGACCATAATGTCTCGATTGAATTCAATTGTGGCTGAGATGGGTCATTTAGGTCAGGAGTTATGCCCCTTTAAATACAAAAAATGCAAGATTTCACTTTGTTTATTCTCTACCAACTTCATTTTTTAACAATCATTTTTAAACTTTAAGACAATGTTTATGCCCATAATCTCACAATCGGGTTCAATTATAGCCAGATTTCACTTTTACACTCAAGCATCTTTATTTCTTAAGCAATCATCTTTCTCAGGTGAGCGACCAAGGGCCATCTTGGCCCTCTTGTTTTAAGTGTTCCTTAGGACAAGACAATGTGTCGCAAACAAAAACCACGTCTCTAGCTTAAAGGTTAAGGTCACAGCATTCAGTTGACCTTAAAATCTTGTCCCAGCTCTTTGTTATGAATGATGATGTTTTGAAATAACTTGGCACAAGTGATCCTGAGGACAAAACAATGAGTCGCAAACAAGGAGCATGTCTCAAGCTTGAAGGTCAAGGTCACAGCACTTTATTGACCTTAAAATGGTATCCCAGCTTTAATTTTATTGTGAATGTTTGTGTTTTGAAATAACTTGGCACAATTATTTGACATCTGATCTTCTCAGACAGGGGCATAGTATTTTTGGAACACATCTTTTTCGGGTTTTTTTAACTTTCAGCCACAAGAATATCATCTAATAAACAAAATGGCGGGGACATTCGTGTCCTATAAACACATTTCTAGTTTAAACAAAAAACAAACAAAAAACTTGAAACAGTTGTTTACCATGACAAAGGACTGCACAACTGTATGTCCTTCTGTCTGTCTGTTCACCAAACCATAGTAAGTCATTTACAAAATGGCAGTTTTTAGCTCACCTGAGCACAATGTGCTCAAGGTGACCTTTTGTGATCACACTGCATCCATCATCAAGAATTTGCTTTAAACAACATCTCCTCTGAAATGCTGGACAGAATTTGATTAAACTTGGCAGGTATGATTCTTGGGTGAACTTTCACAAAAGTTGCTAAAATAAACTTGATCCATGTAGATAAATAAATCATTTATAGGCCGTGGGATATTATGGTTGAATTTAGTCATTTTAGGGCGTGTCAAATTACGCTATTTCATTGGTTGCATCACATTTTTAAAACTAATCATAAATGCCGTTTTTATACAACTGCCTCCTTGCTGAAAAGTATTGCATTTAAAAGTCTCATTTTTATTGGTCGATAAATCAATCAATAACTACTGTATTACGACAGTTTGCTTGCCTATTTCCCCACAGCATGATATCATGTAGTGAAACTTAATATGTCAGCCAGTTTTCAACGTTGCAAAACTACTGGCCAGATTTCAAAATGTTTTAGTACAGATTTTCCTTGGGTAACCCTTTATTCAGGAGAGCGATCCAGGGCCTCTATGGCCCTCTTGTTTTCATTTATCTGTTTTCTACTTAACACAAAAACAGATAAGTGTTGACATCCACATACAATGTTTTTGTTAAACACCCAAAAGTGAACTATCATTTCATCCATTTTGTCTTATTATGGTACTTGTAGTCAAACTGTGAATTAGCAAAACTATGTGCATGTCTTTCTTTGTAGCTTTTGAATTGTAGATACCATCACTTTAAGTTATTGGCCCTTGAACCATGAAATGTAGATAATCTTTTTTTCTTTTTTGTCAGTTGGGTAACTCATTTCAGAGTTAGTGCCATGGAGCAACACTATACTGACAATAAAAGTGACATTGTAAAGATATGTATTGTATGCATGCTACCATCCTTCGAGGTGTTTGCAAAGATTACATTGACACTATGTAGATACGATCCTAAGTGTAGATAATACACATTTTTTGTGCCATTTGTGTAAGCCATTACTGAGTTATTGGCCCCTTGGACAAATTCACTGTTTTAACATAGCAAGTATGTAGACTGTGTGTACAAATGAAAAATTTCAATGAAACTCAATCACAAACGTATTTTAATAAAACCTTAAAGATATGATCATACAGTACTAATGAGTGATTTGTTTATAATTGTATCATCTGCAAGGCTTCATTTTCCTAATTCCTGGCAGGTACTATTACTTCCTATCGACTTGACTACATTGTATTTGAGTTAACCGTCGCTTCGACAGTATTTCAGTCATATAGTGACGTCCAGCTAATTACAGGTGGAGGAAGACCCCGAACTAAAAGGCATCTGGGTAGAACTACCGACCTACCACAAGCCAGTTGGAAGGCTTCCTCACATGAAAATATGAATGACCCTGCCAGGATTCGAACCCACGCGATGAGGGGCTGAGTGAGTGTTAAAGTCAGTGACTTTACCCTCTCAGCCACGGAGGCCCCACTTCCAATCAAATTAAGTTAAAAATTGTGTTGTTAAAAGAACCATGATGAAACACTGGTCTTAACCAGTGTCTCCCTACATTAGTCATCAAGAAATACATCAAATCAAATGTATCAAGGCAGGTTTACAATACCAAATTGCAGATGAGATGAGTAATCAGATATAAACCAAGAGCTGTCAGTAAGACAGTACTTGACCATTCACCCACTTATCAGTTTTTTGTGAACTGGTGGCTTTATCCAATCAATAACTCATAAATGGTCCAACAGATTTAAATAATTTTGGTACACGTTAATCTCAATAAAATGAAGGCAAAGTTTGACTTTGGGCATAATCCATGAATATTTGACACAATTATGGTCCCTTTTTTACTTAAATTTAAAATTTGCCAAAAATACCGACTGATAACTTATCATAGGCTCAACAGATGAGGATAGTATTTGGTACCCACTTGTCTTGATAAAATTAAGGCCAAGTTGGACTTTTGACAAAGAAAAAAAATACTCAAATTGTTAATTCAGGTCCTTTTTTGACATAGAATTTGGCAAAAATAAATTGTCTGTTTCATAAATCACCATAGATTTAACTGATTTAGATAATTTTGGTACACATTTATCTCAGGAACTGGGCCTTAAGACTTTTGACTGAGTTTAAGCCCCTTTTCGACATAGAATTTGCTAAAAATACTTTGTCCAATTGACAAGGCTTCATATTCTGTGTTAAAGCGGTGTGTGTGTGGGGGGGGGTATTAATCACCCTAAGTGATATTTCTACTTTACATCTAATTCATTCAAACCTTATCTAACTTTTATCGCCCCTGAAGGCCTTAGTGATGTAACAAATCAATATAAATATATATATGAACCATAGAAAATTTCATGGAAAAGTTAATTACATGCAAAACTTTTAGTCTAACCCAAAATGTTTAAATTCAAAAGGGGCCATAATTTCAATAAATTCAATCAGGAACTCTATATACAGTTCCCGACTCAATCAAGGGCAACTTGTTTAATTCTCCTGAATACCTTATTAAATCAATAAGCAAAGCTGTTTAGATTATGCAAAACAAAGCTTGGCATACTTTCTACAGTCCAGCTACAACAGAGATGTGTACTCTGCTGCCAATGCACATAAATATGCATACATTTTTTTCAAGAAATTCAAAATAAAAGTGGCCTTCAAATAACAAGAAAGGCATGTTTTATGATTACTTCCAGTTTATTTGCACATGTACTAGAAAAACGAAATGATCTCTTCATACCATCATGTGTGAACTGAAACAAACATGGTGATAATAACAACTTGTACGGAGCTCGATGGAATGTATCTGCTGGACACGCGTACAACCGTCACTGCAGGGGGTCTTACAAACCATTGACAACATTCACAAGGAAAGAACATACTACAGCTCCCTAACTTTATATATCTACCTTGTCTATTAATCTCTACACCAAAAATGTATAATTTGTGTATATTGTTAAAATTGAGATAATTTAAAAAATAATTGAAGTACATGCTTAGAGGCAATCTCATTAAAATCAGACCTTTTATCTGCTTCAATAGCTTCTAGGACTAGTAGAATAAAGCCTTCAAATATGATTTTAAGGAGACCATCATAGAAATATTACCAATTAAGGTAGTTATAAGAAAATATGAAATACAAGGCTTGGATGATACTGATCAACAGATTCCAGTTTTGGTCAGAAATTTGCTTCAATAAATAAAATAGAACTATAAGAATTTTCTACGTTTTTTTTTTATTTCCTCAGAAAGTGAAAAAAAAATATCAGGATGAAGAAACAGTCTTGATTATATTCTAGTAAAAAAAAATTCCATTATCAAAGAAAAACAGCAAATTTTCGTTCTCTTTTAATTTTACTTGATTGCTTACATTTAAATCAAATGAAAACAAAAATTAGGTAGAATTAAATATTGGAATCCTGAATGCTCAGAATGGCTCCATACACATATCACAGGTGTAAAATGTGCAGACAGAAATGTAATGCTTCCTGTACGAAGGTCCCACACCAGTTTTATGCAAACATCTCAACTGGAGAGACTGAGCCCTGACAAATTGTTTGACCAGTATAGACCCAAATAAGACTGCTAAACTCAAATAAGGTCTCGGGGGCAAAGGCTGCATAATACTTGTGTGAAACCTTGTGCAGGGATATGGACCCGCAACACAAACATGCCTCGAACACAGTGTCCGAGAGCCACCAACGACCAGTGATCACTGGCCTTTAAAACAACCCTCCGAGCATGCATAACGAAAATGACGAGGAATTTTTTTCTGGATTATGAAATTACACAAAAGGAAAAAAAAAGCTATGTACAATATGGGATCATTTGCAGTGAACAAACACAGCAGTGACCTGATGCTAAGCTCCAGCTAAATTCAGCCCTCTCCGGATGGGATTCAGGTCCAGACCTGCTGAAGGTCAGCATCACGTTAGGGCTGTCTTAAATGTACTATACATTAGTTTGAGTACCACGATCTGAACCATTTACAGATGACCATATGGTCTTCATTTACCTCACATACAACCTCTTCCACTCTATGACCAACTATCATCTCTTTAACCTCAATCCACTTTACTGTCACTATTTCTAAAAAATTCTCAAATTTTATGCAGTCCCATTGCTTATTTCATAAAATGAAACTTATTTCATTTCCAGAGCAAGATGTTGCGTATCAAATCGAAATAAACATGCAAAATTCACAAAAAATAAATAAACTTCAGACTGTTATTTACAAGTTTCAAAGGAGACACTGCCAGTTTCATTGCTTTTATGATATCAATCAGAGTGACAAGTTCAAATATTGATAAGCGTAATAACTAAAGTAAGATCTACTGTGTATATATATATATTTATATTATTTTGACTGAGCAGAATAATTGAACCCAGAATACACGTGGTCTGAGAATTGTATTACCCTGCGACTGTCCTGTCTCTGTATCCATCCGTAACACTGAAGTCTACTCTATATACATATATTTAACAATGATGTACAATATATATCACTATAAAGGGGAACCACTCTACACATTTTTACACTCTCACACATGACACGCCCTCACTAGTCTACTGAGAGATTTATTGTATCTTGGCAGCCGAGTCACATGACCTGATGTTTTTAGAATCCTGATTTGTTAGTGTATTACAGTAAAGTAGTTTTGTTCTTACTGTTACATAATATACAATAAAAATCTCAGTATGACCAGTGAAGGCTACTGATTTTCTTCTTTCTTGTTTTGTTGATTTTCTGACAGCTGTCCCGATGGAACTTTAGAACAATGTATTTCCTTTCATGTCGCTGTTGGGGCAAACAGATGACTGAAAAGAAAACTTGCCTACTCACAAGCTAGCATATGTTTACATGTATTGGATTTTCTGTTATAAAAGTCACAAGTTCTTCCTCTCTCTGCAATTTATTATAATATAACTTAAGGTAGCTATGCACCGTAGATCTAATTTTTGCTCTTAGTTGCCAAAATAAGAGCAACAATAAGTCCGTATAGACCCAACACTTCAGCAAAAATAAGGATGAGGATCATTCCGACGAATAGTCTAGGCTGTTGTGCTGTACCACGGACACCTGCGTCTCCTACCACGCCAATAGCAAAACCTGCAGCCAAGCCGCTGAGTCCAACACTGAGACCAGCCCCAAGGTGACAGAAGCTCCTGAAGTATACAAAAAATACACTGTCACTTTCTTTTGCCCATATTTCATTTATTAGGCAATGACTATTGAGTGTCAAAACTTCAGTATGATGAACATGTGCAGTAAAACATGATGCATGATCAACAAAATATAAGAAACATTAACATAATCATTGCATGCTCAAATGAAATTAACACATCTCTAGCATATTATAATATCTTTGCTAAGTTAATATTCCTGAAATTCTTAACATTATTTCCGTAATATGGTGAATGACTTGACGTGTTTATGAACAAAGTTTTCTGGCCCTAGAACATGGCTACATTTTTTCCTGTGCAGATGTACACATTTTTATTCAAGCTCATGTAGTTAAGCATTCATTCTCAACTCTGAGTCGAGGAAAAAAAAAAGTCAAGTGAGACTCAAAATACAAACTGACATTTAAGATATATGAAATTGTTAAATCTATACACATTTCCTTTTGATTAAAAACACCAATACTGCAAATCTCCCTAAACTTTCAATATCATAACCTATAGGGAAATTATTGATAAATTTAACAAAGCCAGATGCATTCTTTCAAATAACAAAATAACATTTATGGATGATAGTTTGCCACTCATGGAAGTTTTCCAAGTAATATTCATATTACAGTATCATGGATCAATAAATAATTATTCTTCCTATAACTGAAAGGGTTGGAGTCAGAGTGGTTTTCTAATATTCCAGTATTTATTTTCCAGGTTCTGGTGTCTCATTCAACAAAAATGAGAACCAGTCAAGTCATCCCCATTGACTTCCCGTAGTTTTAATCTCAAATATTCTCTGGTAACAATGTCGAGTTGATCAAACAAAAGGCTGGGGGGAAGATAATTCTCAAAATATTTATACTATATAGTGTATAATCTATTTATAGATTTCAGTTTTACAAATTGTCAATAATTTTAAAGGATATAAGCTTTAATCATTATGAAACTGCAAATAGACTATGTATCACAACAGAAAAGCAGCGTTTTTTGCCTGCAATACAAATCACTGAAAATACACACAAAAAAAAACCCATTTCCCCTGCATGTCATGGGCTGACCTTAAAATGGCTCTAAATGCTTAAAGAAACAGAAGATTTAGCAGTTTCACAGCCAGCCCTCACTGTATAGGACAGGGAAAGCTTGATTCCCAACCCTCAATTATAGAACTTTCACAGAGCCACAGACACCCTCACACCGGCAATAAGAAGCTACTTTTAGACCTGTACTCACTTGAAAAGATCATATTCGGCATCTATACTGTTAGCAATGAGGGCAGCCACGACCAGACCATAGATAGCGAGGATACCCGCCATGACAACTGGAATGATGGACTTCATGATCAGCTCGGGTCGCATGACGGACATGGCCGCGATACCAGTCCCTGACTTTGCGGTTCCATAGGCGGCTCCCAGAGCTGAAACAGAGAAGGACAGATTTGGAATACAGTGTCAAGTCTAACTCTAGAATCTAGCATCTCACAGCCTGTAGTCATGGAAGAAATAACAAAAATCTCCATATTCCTTGTACTAATGTCTTCATCATTATTATGGTTGTGTTATAGATGGTGAAATAATTCAAATGTCTTATTACTAAAAATTTTATGACTTGACTTTTTTTTTTCTTTCCCCATTTTGACAAATTCCCTGCAATATGAAGGTGATTTATGGACAAATAAAGTAGATCCTTCACCCAACATTGCAAAAAAACCACAAAAAAACTATATTTATGACATTTATAAATTTCAACATATTCACTGCAACATACACATGTTTATATCAGAAGACTGTGATCTCAAATAAATACCCCCACCCCAGTAGTTAAAAGATTTTATAAAGACACTTTAGTTACCCAAATACATGTATTAAGTAATCCTTTGGGGTTTTTTTTTAATAAGGAATTTTTTCCTGAACTACCAGTAGTTATATTTAGAGAGGACCTCAAACTGTCCAACAACATAGACAGGTGTGTTTCATGAACGCTTCACAGAAATCAATATGTACCTCAATGTAAAATGAATACAACTAGCGACTTCATGCATGTATAGAGAATACATATGACAGTCGCCTATTAAGACAGGTATCAACTAAGTGCAAACCCATTAAGAATCCTACTGGCTGGAACAGATGCTAATGCAGTTCTTTATGTGTAAATAAATCAGGTGAACAAAAGAAAACCAGTGACAGACTACAGCATCCAAAACAGCATTTTTTTATAAACATATGCACAACTACAAATATTTTTCATTTTTACTTTTTTTTTTAATTAAATTAAAGCCATTTTTTTCACCCCTATGTCAAATTTATATAAACCTAAATCTAAAAGAAAATCTGTTTGGTCATCTGTCTAAACTTGTAAAGGCAAATTATCTCTTAAGTTTTAAAGTAACTGAATATGCCACTTTTTTTCTTAACTGAACAATCAGAAAAATCAGCTGAAATACAATTAATTAATTACCATCTTTTACAAATTTCAAAGACAGTGTGACATTCACAAATTCCTTAAACATAATTACTTTTATCAGTGCAAGAGTGTTAAATAATAAAACTGCAGTAACTGGAAATCTCCAGTGTCAATAATTCATTAACAAGACTTTCACTGCAAATGGATGCGTCTCCTTCACGGAGATTATGCTAGAATCCAAACCAGTGCTTGAAACATCAATATCGGATACAGAATGAGCCATGAGAATCAATGACTGTACTATTTATACATCAGAGTGTGTAACCCTCTCCATGGACGGTATTGATTTTACTATTTAGCAAGTCTCCCCCACGCAATCTATAGCAGCTTCAGCCATAATGCTGCCTCTCTGACGGGAAAACCACACTTGCTTAAAGACAGGTCTATTACAGGATGAACTGTGATCTGCCCTCTAGATCATGAAAATTTTATTTTATTTAACCCTTTCCCTCATATAGACTCATTTTGACAAACTCAATACGTACCACATAAAGCCTGATCTGCAGAAAACCACAGTTAAACCTTACCAAATTTAATTATAAAATTCTCATTTCCAGACCACTGAGGAGCAGCGAACAGCATAAAACCTGATCAGCCTGCGAGTTACTCGCAGGCTGATCTGGTTTTATGCTGTTCGCATAGGTCTTTTCATGGTTTCCTCTATGAGGGAAAGGGTTAAGTCACTGAAATAATCACATATCAACAAAACATAAATTTGCAGAAAATCACTTTTCTGATTTGAAATACAATGAGAACCTGATTGAACCTCATAATTTGAGGATAACACACTGGTTGTGAATACTATTAAATACATTCTTGCAAGTAAAGTACTTACAGTTACCTAACAAAGAAAAAGAAAAACTTGATATCACAGATACCATTTCCTATACCCAATAGCGAGATCAGTCCAGTGCATTTGTGTGCACCACTATGTTTATATTAGGTACATACTAAATGTTAAATAATTTTTTAGTGGTTTATAGGTTTGCAAAAATTTGATTTTTACATTATGAAATTTCCTATTTATGCAGATACACTGATAATCTATATCTGAAAAAGGAAGTTATAATTGAGGTGAATGCATGATAACACTGATTGGTCAGCATTAACTAGTGCAATTAAAATTCATCATTAATGAATAGGATGAATTTCCTTCTGACTTATTGAGCCTTAACACAGTTGATATTAGAGGAGACCTATACTGTTACAGTACAGTATACAACAAGAATCCAGATCAGCCTGCATGTTACAAACTGATCAGGTTTTATACTGTTTGTTACATGTAAGTACATTGGAAAAGGAGGGAACAATGTCACACGAATTCAGAATTAAAACTGCTTTCCCTCTGATCTGGCTTCTCTATGGTATATCTTGAAACAGTTATGCACTATCTGTATTCTGTGTATTGAACAAATTATTAAATGTACAATCTGGCATTTTTATTCTACAGATATGCAGTGTGACTGTAATGTCAAGATCATTTTGTAAACATATATATATCATATTAATGAAGAAATGTATTTAAGGTGTAACCCATTACGCCTCGTCTCTATCCAAATATTGTAGAGGAAATAAAGGTTCTGTTACAATTAAAATAATACTGCCCTTATTTTTCAATAAAATATGTTTGCTGCATTGCAGTGTCCTTTAAACAAAATTCCTAATGGAAAAATTGAGGAATTCATCATACAAGACACAATCATCAACTTATATGCGCTAGCCTAGCTCCCTCGGGAATCACAGTTTATCAGAATATATGGCCTCATACAATGCCAAAATCAATGCTTCTACAAGCTATGTCATGTACAACTAAGCTATACAATGACTTGAAAGAAACCATGCACTTATCAATAACCTACCAATTGTCAACACCATAAGAAATAAATCATCACTGCATGCAACCAACAGCTGCACAGTATTGATATTAATCCACTATTTCATTCATGTCTGTCATTTCTTATTTGTTTCGCAAGATAGTGAAATTGCTGGGCTCCCCAGTTATCATCTATTCAAAGGCAAATTTGTAAACTCATAGCAGTACTCTATGCATATTCTTTTAAGAGGCTACAAAATAATCCAAGAGAAAAGATTTTTAACAATAAGTTTAGCTTAAGTTTAACTGAAAAAATACTTAAGTATGAAAATACTAAAGTCCTAAATATAAATGCCTATTTTGTAAAAAAAAAAAAAAATGAATATCAAGCATAATGTTGAATAAAATTGTTACCTTTCCATAGTCCATTTCCTCAAAAGCCTAACAATTATTATAATCCTTTTTATCCGTTACTATATATCTGATCCAGTCCTAATACTTGACAACCACATCAAATCATATGCACTGTACATCCTCAGCTTACCCATTCATATACACATGGTACACAATACCGTAAGAACCAGTCCACTTTGACCTTGATCCCTGTAATATTCTGAGGGACAAATGACACAGTCTAGTTTACATACAGGATATCTCGTGTGATAAGTATGTAATATGGGTTATCACTATCAGCAACTTATTTCCAGTGTATCAATCTACATCTAACTGAATGAGAATTAGTTTTTATTTAATTAAACACAAATAGTTCAGTAAATTAAAAATGAATTTGGATTATTCTTCGATATTAAAGAAACCAGATTTCTTTTTTTCTGAACAAAAGATAGGGCTTTCTGCTATGCAAATCATATCAAACCTGATCAGATTCAATTACCTATCCTGACATACATCATCTGTGAAAAAAATGAAGAAACTTTGTCTAAAATTGACAGCTGTAAAGCGCAAACTAATATTGATAGCAGATCAATTGAAAGCAGGTTCTCGTGAATACTTATTTTCCAAGTAACTTTCTTCAATGAAGTCTGATTTTAAACAGCTAGGTGCCATTTGAAAGGTCTTCAAATTAACTACATTTCACACACTTTATGTATAAACTTACC
Source organism: Solen grandis (assembly GCA_021229015.1). Taxonomy (NCBI): domain Eukaryota; kingdom Metazoa; phylum Mollusca; class Bivalvia; order Adapedonta; family Solenidae; genus Solen; species Solen grandis. The sequence goes on along the minus strand of CM037794.1, from coordinate 978,598 downwards.
TTTAACGGTTGTCAAGATTTAATCATGAAAAAAATGCAAATATATAGTAAAAAATGTGTCAGTGCAGTTGGGGTCACTCCAGATTTAGTTTTCCCGCCATAACTGAACCATTTTAAGCCGGATCATCAATTTACTGAATATCATCTGAAAGCTCTCTCAAAGCACTACATAATACCCATAGTCTCTCGTTAAAATATTTATTGTTTTTGCGTTATTTAAGGCCAAAGAAAAAAACAATAACTGACATATGACCTTGACCTTTGCGATTTTTCAGAAATGGAAGTGACTAAGGAAAATAAGATGCAATGTTGCACCTTCAATTAAAATTTTATGCAAATCGGTCAAAAACTAACTCTTCCAGTGCTAAAAATCATGCATTTTGGTTGAAAAGTTTGTTAACAAGTCTGACATCAATTTACGTCATATGATGTCAGTCTTCTCAGAGCTGGAAAAACTTCATTGGTCACATGTTCTGTCCATATATCAGGTATCTGGCTTATCTGTAAACTTTGTAATGCTTAAATACATTTTCAGGTCCAAAGTTCGAAACTTGGTTTAACCATAGAACCTTGGTCTTTCAGAGTCTGGGAAAATGTATATGGAGGTGCACATCTACAACTTAATATATATATTGTGTAAATATCAGGCTATTCAGTCCAGTAATGACGACTGTAGAGTGCCTACAAGCTTTTGTAGCTTTTTTCAACCCTGAAGTCATGTGATATCACATGAAGGAAAAAATTGATGCCATCAAAAGCACCAAAGTCACTCTGCTTACTGTTTAAATTTCATGATGCTGGCTCATCGGCAACCTGTTTTAATTTGAACCTCAAAGGAAAAAATGTAGAATAATAATAATAAGAAGAAAAAACATAACAAACCCAATAGGTCTTTCTTGAGGCAGAAAGCCCTAATTAATCAATCAAATAAACAAAATAATAGGCTAAAACCATATAAAAAAAAAAGTCATATAATACATTCAAACACTTTTATTTTCCAATCAACTCATTTATAATTACTTAAAATAATTAAGAATATTCATTTGAAATTACATGAAAAATAATTAAAAAAAATATATATATATAAATACTGGGACACAATTTCAACAAATAACCTTCAATGATTAGTAACAAGATTATGTCCCTTTGAATGTTCTTATTTTCCCATCGATCCTTCTGAATGCAGGCCTCTTTCTATATGCATGCTATGGGTCAGATAGTCTGACCCCTTCCCAACACAAACAAGATAATCTTTCCAAATTTCAAAAAAAAAAAATATATATATAAAAAAACTAAACAAGAGGCCCATGATGGCCCTAAATCGCTCACCTGAGATAAATAGGTTGACCCAAGGAACATCTGTACCAATTTATTTTAAAATCTGGCCAGTAGTTTTGAAGGAGATGATTTTTAAAGTTTTCATTTTTTTTTCTTTTTGTTGCCATGGCAACCAGAGTTCTATATAGATCAAGTTTATTTTAGGAACTTTTGTGAAGGTTGACCCAAGGATCATTCCTGCCAAGTTTAATCAAATTCTGTCCAGTGGTTTCAGAGGAAATGTTGATTAAAGTTTTCCCTATATACATATAAGGCAAATAAGCCCCGCCCCTGGCGGCCATGTTTTTTACGGATCAGAATAATTTTAGCAACTTTGGTAAAGGTTGACCCAAGGAACATCTGTACCAATTTATTTTAAAATCTGGCCAGTAGTTTTGAAGAAGATGATTTTTAAAGTTTTCATTTTTTTTTTTTTTTTTGCCATGGCAACCAGAGTTCTACATGGATCAAGTTTATTTTAGCAACTTTTGTGAAGGTTGACCCAAGGATCATCCCTGCCAAGTTTAATCAAATTCAGTGATTTCAGAGGAGATGTTGTTTAAAGGTTTCTCTATATACATATAAGGCAAATAAGCCCCGCCCCTGGCGGCCATGTTTTTTTACGGATCGGAATAATTTTAGCAACTTTGGTAGAGGTTGACCCAAGGAACATCTGTACCAATTTATTTTAAAATCTGGCCAGTAGTTTTGAAGGAGATGATTTTTAAAGTTTTCATTTTTTTTTCTTTTTGTTGCCATGGCAACCAGAGTTCTACATGGATCAAGTTTATTTTAGCAACTTTTGTGAAGGTTGACCCAAGGATCATCCCTGCCAAGTTTAATCAAATTCTGTCCAGTGGTTTCAGAGGAGATGTTGTTTAAAGGTTTCTCTATATACATATACGGCAAATAAGCCCCGCCCCTGGCGGCCATGTTTTTTTACGGATCGGAATAATTTTAGCAACTTTGGTAGAGGTTGACCCAAGGAACATCTGTACCAATTTATTTTAAAATCTGGCCAGTGGTTTTGAAGAAGATGATTTTTAAAGTTTTCATATTTTTTTTCTTTTTGTTGCCATGGCAACCAGAGTTCTACATGGATCAAGTTTATTTTAGCAACTTTTGTGAAGGTTGACCCAAGGATCATTCCTGCCAAGTTTAATCAAATTCTGTCCAGTGGTTTCAGAGGAGATGTTGTTTAAAGGTTTCTCTATATACATATAAAGCAAATAAGCCCCGCCCCTGGCGGCCATGTTTTTTTACGGATCAGAATAATTTTAGCAACTTTGGTAGAGGTTGACCCAAGGAACATCTGTACCAAATAATTTTGAAATCTGGCCAGTAGTTTTGAAGGAGATGATTTTTAAAGTTTTCAAATTATTTTTCTTTTTGTAGCCATGGCAACCAGAGTTCTTCATGGATCAACTTTATTTTAGCAACTTTTGTAGAGCCTCACCCAAGGAACATTCCTGCCAAGTTTCATTAAATTCTGTCCAGCGGTTTCAGAGGAGATGTCGTTTAAAGCAAATTGTTGACGACGGACGACGCACGACGGACGACGCACGACTAACGACGCACGACGACGGACGCCGGACGAAGGGCGATCACAAAAGCTCACCTTGAGCACTTTGTGCTCAGGTGAGCTAAAAAAAAACAATCAACTAAAATATTGACAATACTTAAAAAAAAAAATTAAGGTTCCATACACAGACATTTTAATTAAATTTTTGGAATGTTTGATTTGGTGATTTTTCTTCTTAATTGCATATAAAATGCTGCAAACAAATCATAGTCATTAAGAAAAAAATATGAATGTGAGTCATATCTTGGGGCAATCAACACAAATGACGACACCCCCACCGCCCATTGATTTTTCACAACTCAACATTCCCATTTTTGACTAGGGTTATTTTCCAAAATAGCCAGAAAAGGACCTAGAATGTTATTAATAATATCCTTACACAAGAAACAATGTATACAATTGCATATAACACTTGTATGTTTTGTTACCATGAAACCAATAAAATTTGAGTAATCATATCCTTTTTTTGCAAAAAAAAAAAAAACTACGTAAAAAGAGGAGGAGGATATCACAACCACACAATTCACCTTCTAAAATCACTTCTCATATTCAAATAGTACTCAGAACTTCCATAAAGGCCGAGTTATCTTAATTAAGCAAAGTCTCTGAATCCTGAGATAAACTAGCCTCACATGACCTTCAGTCAGCCAGTATCCATATCAGTGCTCCAGCTAGGATTTGAAAAGGGCCGGGTGGTGGTGCCTAAAAGGGCACTTTGAGGCGCAGAGAGCCGAATTGGGGGTAGGTGGTGGGGGGTGGGGCACCCCAAAGGTGGTGGGGGGTGGGGGGGCACCCCAAGAAAATTGTTTAAGTTCAAACCCTTGTGAAGCCATCTCCTGCATTTTCAGACAAGAAATTTTGTTTTACAGCAGCTTTTGTACATTTCTTCCAGATTCAGACAGTTACGTAGATCAGTGGTCCATTTATATCTTTTTAAACAGACACCATTTCAACAATTTTTTTTTTCAAATTAAGATTAAAGGTCTCCTCTGCAAGCATGACTTATTTATGTGGAGAATTAGCAATTAACTTAATTTTGATGGAGTAACCATACTTTCATTACTCAATTAAAATTGTGAAAACCCAATTCCTTGAAAAGTTGATGAGTAAATACCCAACTGACCTAAAACCTTATCTGTAGCCCTGTAGAAATATTCTTTTCTTTCTCTCTTGACATGGTATTTATGATGGCCAAATAGAAAATGCTTAGTTCAAAAACCAACCCAGATGAGAAAAATGAACAAACAGGCCATTTTTTCCTTTTTATAGTGGGCCATTCATAGGCGTCTTTCCCTGTGAAAATATTTCAATCATCCAATTTTCGCAAAATTTTAAATGTATGGAGTTGAATTTATACTTTAAAAAAACACAAACTTAATTCATCACTCTGAAACTAAAAGTTGGCTAAGCATTAGTTTTGAAATCATTGCAAGCTGCAATAATGAAGATGAACTTCCAAAACATATAGAATGGATAGAACACTTGACACTCTGTGAGATAATTCTGCTGACATTTTCATTAGAATTCTATTTCATATTTGGAAACTGGGAGAAATGTATCTTCCGACACTTACATTAAATAACCTTCACAACTTTTATCAAGATCGAGATATTTACATAACATTGTGTACCCATAACATGAAAAGGTCTAATGAAATAATGTTTCATGGAATATGTAATATTTCAAAAGATAATAAAAGTGACTAAACGTCATACTGTATGAACTGGCAAATCCATGAGGATTTCCAATTTTCGTTACTGAATTCAAAAACCCATTTATAAGTTTGAGATCATACCAATGACAAGTATGTAATCAAGAATGTAACTGACACATAAATTTGTACATTGATTAGATAATTGTGTACGTTAATCGATAAATCATGTATTTTTTACAATAATTATTCAACTTCCGGTTGTCACAAGACAATCGTTTTGACACTTACCACTAAAAGCCATAGCTGCTGTAGCTCCCATGGCACCAAAAAATGGTGTGTATGGTGGTCTGTCTAAATCTGCCATGTTGTTTTCTTTAAAAAGTGTAAGAAACAAAATTAACGAGGATAAATTAAAGAAATATGTCTGCTGAAATCCTAACGAATATTATAATCACCGAGGGTCATGCGAAGTAAGTGACGTCGTATCATGTGATCGGTGCTTGCATAAAATAGGAAAAAGGCAAAGTAAGACGCGTGAAATTTGTTAAGTTAAGAAACGTCGAACCCACTGATTCGTCAGTTCTAGATTTTTGACCAATAGTTACCCCTGTTTCACTGTAAAGGCAGTGCATATGACTTCCTATGCACGATCAACATTATACCAACGCTTTCGTAAATTTTGATATAGTCTTGCTTAAAACGACTCATACTGAACAGATATCCGGTCTATATAGATCTAAATAAGCCATTTTTATTATGTATTCATAGAATCACACAAATATGTTTCTATTTATATGTGAGCCAACTAACTCCGAACCAATAATTTAACATGCGAGTAGAGCTTGATTGCATTGTCTTGGACTTCTTTTTAACATAAAATTATTTAACCCTTTCCCTCATATAGACTCATTTTGACGCACTCAATAGGTACCACGTAAAGCCTGATCTGCAGAAAACCACAGTTAAACCTTACCAAATTTAATTACAAAATCCTAATTTCCAGACCACTGAGGAGCAGCGAACAACATAAAACCTGATCAGCCTGATCTGGCAGGCTGATCTGGTTTTATGTTGTTCGCATAGGTCTTTTCATGGTTTCCTCTATGAGGGAAAGTGTTAAGTCTGTTTCTGTCGATCACGGCGGTTTGAATATGAAGCATTTAACGATTGAAGAAAACATACTTAAAGAAATCAACGAACAGATCTCGAGGATCTATATGTTAAAAATCAAATTAATTTGACAAGATTGAAATCAGTTTATATAGCTGGTAAAAAGTTTGAATAGCTATTCCTATTAAATATATATATATATATATATATATATATATATATATATATAGTATGTTACAACATAGTCAGGAGATATTCTATAATACAAAGGTCCTGCTGTATAGTGTAAGTGTTTGAAGGGGTGGCATACCTGACTGCGGATCCAAAAGTTTTTGGTTCGAACCACGTTGGGAGAAAGGCGCCAAGTGCTGGTCCAACCCACTGGAACCGTCGAAGGGATTAATATAAGCTAAAATTAGAAGTTGTTTCCCAATTAACGTAAAATAATTATAAGTTTAAACTTACATAACTCGGTACACTGAAATTGGCAGAACCCAAAATATTTGAGACAGTACATATTCAGCACTCCTGACTGGAATCCTTGGAACAGTCTGACCCAGGGGTAGTCACTGTATATACATTAAGTTTTAAATACAACCATTATCAGTTATGGAAGCAAGAAGACAATACACTCAGCTTTGACCATTGACAATCACAAGACAAAGAATACACGGTCAAGACAAGTTGTAGTGCTCAAGAAGAACCATCGACAGGCAATTAAGTTACACTCGAACTACCCACGTGCCAGACAAAAGATCCACGTGCGTTAATTTTTCAGTTTACATCAAAATACATTTAATAAATAAAAAAGAGATAAAAGATGAACTCCAAGACGGATTTATATAAGGGAACTAACACTGATAAAAGCAACCCCCACCCCCAACAAAAAATAAAATAAATATAAAATAAATATCTGTGATTGTTCCTGTATTTTATTACAATTTTTATCATTATTATTATGTTATGATATCTATATTTTGAGTAGTAAAATTATTCTTACACGATTATATAGTTACCTGTCGCAAAACACATCATAGCTAGACCACATAAAGAGACTGGTCATTTAATTTCTAATCCGATATTCATCATTTTACATCCGCACTAATTTATTCAGGGGCAGCACCTAGCAGCAAATTATTTCATTTTGGTTGGAGGTGCCACCTTCGTAGAAATTTTATATATTACTGATATTGATTAAAATGCGCCTGAGCGAGGTACCTCTATCTTGTACGGTTAATTACACAACACTGAAACACATGTAGACATTGAATATTTCGATTCTAACCACATATTCGAACTATTTTCTCACACTGATCTTACATGCCAAATTACTTCTATGTTTGGTTATCTCTAAAAATAACTAAAGGCGCAATGTGCTGACTTCATCCTTTATATACTCTTTTATAATTGTCTTAACTTCTTTTTTTATTTATAGCTCTTACTTCTCCCTTTAACTTGCAAAAAAACATCAAGAGGTATCTCGGTTCAAACTCCAACGCAGTGGCTTGGCTTAGCATCAATAAGTCAAGCGGAGCCATGCCACTGCGTTGGTGTTTGATCTCGGCTATTTTACTTTATATATTGTAAATTAAGTCATTTTAATTTTAAATGTCAACGTGAGCGCGTGCGCTTCGACCTGTGTTTTGTCGAGAATTTACACTGATTTTTTTTTTTTATTTATTCTAGAGAAATATGCGACTCGTGTTAGAATATATAATAAATTATATATATCATGAAAGCACTAAAAAAATGAAGGCTGTTCGTCTGCTACCGCATGGGACATTTTTATTTCTCATCAACACCGATTGGCAATATGTCTGAACAAGCAATGTGAGGGATGACGGATTTGTTAAATGTTTTTCAACGTTTAAATTTTGATATACATGTATCAACAAAACTACAGCTCTTTGACAGAATGATTACACCTATTCTAACATATTGTTCAGAGGTGTGGGGAGTATATGAAATTGATGAAAATTAACGTATACATATAAAATATTGTAAATTCATTTTAGGTGTAAAATCACAAACCCCCAATATAGCAGTTTTGGGAGAACAAGGAAGATTTTCATTTTCTATAATATGTAAAGAATGCGCATAAAAATACTTTTTTAAGAAAAGTAAAAATCAAGATTCGCTAATGTTTAAAATACTGAATAGTCAAGCTAAAAAAAAACTGGGTCTTTGAAATTCAATCGCTTTTAGAAAACTAAGGTTTTGGAAAAAAAAAAAATAATTCTGACGTAGATACTATGTACCAATGATAAAACAAAGTTTAGAAATGGGATGATTGTATAAATAATAGTCCAAAACATGAAACTAACTGTAAATACATAACAGAATTTAGATTTGAAACGTATTTTGAAATAATAAAAACTGATTATCAAAGATTATTTGTAAATTTCGTTTATCTATCCATGAACGAAATATTGGTGTAGGGAGATACGATGGAACAGATAGAAAAATGGATTATGTGCTTGTAACTCATCTATGATAGAATCTGGATATCATTTCTTGCTTGTGTGTCCAAAATAATAGATGTATAGGACTCAAATACCTTAAAAATTTAAAAATACTTTCGATAAGTATACGTGAAAACAAAATGATATTAAAAGTATAGTGCTCTGTTTGAAAGAGAGATTCCAGTTGCGGAAACAATTCATTAATGCATTAAAGGTGTAAGAATGACATATTGAATGTGGTATAATGTAAGTATCTTATAACTTTAAATAATATCAATATAAGTTCATAAATAAATTATGTATAATAAATAAATACATAGCATAAATGTTTTGCCCATATTATGATAACTGATTTACCGTTACTGATATTAGATATATTGTAACTAATTAATATACACATGTGCCATTAATTGTATACATATAATCTTGTGATTTAATTGTTTGTGCATTATAAATTCATTGTATTATTGATGTATTTGCGAAAGAGAGCTGCGCTGTCGACTTTGAAAATAAACTATTTGAGTTGAATGGAATTTAACCAGTATTTACTGATTGTTTTGTGTGGAACTGTTTAATGGTTTTGTAATTTCTAGGTTTAAAAATATTTCAACAGCCATGCATCAAAAAAATATTATGCCGATATAATAACTGTTTTCTCCGTTAAATCAATATACGTGTGTGTTTATATATAGTATTAAACATGCTATAAAATATTTATACAATGTAAGTATACCGGTAATTGCTGGACTTAGGCCCCGTCCTCCCAACCCAAAATCCTGGATCCGCGCCTGTAATCTACACATGCATGTACATATCACCAAAAGACATTATAGACAGTGATTAAGTGATACTAATTTTGAATGAGGGGTGTTTTGCCCACTCTGTAAAATTCATGTGTTGGGTGGGGGGGGGGGGGGGGGGGGTCAACCACCTATAATTAATAATTTGGGCAGGGGGTGTTTTTATCGTGGGGATTTTTTTTTGTCCGTTTACCATGTCATACTCATTTGTTGAAACTTGATGTTACTGTCTCACTTTGTAAATAAATATTAATTGACATGACTCTTCCAGTGGAAATTGTGGGGCCGCCGTGGCCGAGCGGTTACAGTCATGGACTACAATTCTCTCAGCCCCTCGCCGCTGTGGGTTCGAATCCTGGTAGGGACTTCGGATTTTTCATGTGAGGAAGCCTTCCAGCTGGCTTGCGGTAGGTCGGTGGTTCTACCCGGGTACCTCTGTGCACTCGGGGTCTTCCTCCACCTGTAATTAGCTGGACGTCGCTATATGATTGAAATACTATCGCAGCGACGGTAAACCCCAATACACCAACACCTCCAGTGGAAATCGTACATGGTGGGTCGACCGGAAACTGTCGAATCGTGACAATCAGCTTCCGTGTGTTAGTAAAGCAATACTACCTCAAACACACCCATTAACACTAACATGTAGAGTACTTCCGGTGAAAACAAACCAGCATGTTTCAGAGTTATTAGCTATTCGGCGACAGTTTAATAAATATCTGTGGGTTTCATAGGCTTATATGCTTCAGATATGAAGTTTTCCTACAAGGTAAATGAAATCAAAGAGAATCATGAAGTTTCCTGAAAGTAGTAAGACATAATACTGTTATGTCATCAGTTTTCGCGGGTGCTCATTTTTCATTCAAGTGTAATAAAATGGTAAAACACACACATACTAGTCAGCTATTCATTATAAGCAAAATAGCATTGGAGATGCAATCTGCTAGTAATTGTCTGCCTTAGCCAGTTAGCTTTGTGGTGTCTAGGCTCTCTTGAAAAAATTATCTTGACTTACCAGAAAAGGTTTATCATTATTATGGGAACTCAGAGTTCTCAATACTGTTTCCATCCAAGGGTTATATCAGCAAAAAGAGCTGTCTCTTCAGCAAACAAATTGCAAGGGATACTGAAAATTAATGACTGAATATCCTAGGCTGCAGGGCATGTTATAGGTCTCAGAGAGAGTTTGGTTATAGGTTATTTATTTGTGTGAGCAGCTTATCAGATTCTTGCTGTTGTGTATATGGAGGAATTAAAGAAGTTTTACGATGCCAAATGGCAAAGGAAGGTTGTTGCTTCCTGGCTGTTGAGTATGGAGTGTTTCTAATAATTACTTCAAAACGCTGTTGCCCAAGGAGCTTTGCAATTTTGCCCTCATTAAATTAAGGTTGCAAAACAAACCTGTGTTAAAACCCGTAGGAGTAAAAAAAAAAAAGTTTGTTTCTGGTTATCCAGACCCATTACTTTATGTTTTGTCTGGAGCATAAATATTACTTTATGTTTTGTCTGGAGTATAAATCAAAAAGTATCAAAGCTATCTACTTTCAACTTATAGTGGATAGATCTTATGATGGAGAAGTGTCATGCACAAGAACCTTAACTCTGCACATCATATTTTTGGAGTTATTGCCCTTTGTTAAATTTGATTATCATGTTTTGTCAAGAGCATTACTCACACACTAAGAGACATAACCTTAAAACTTCATCTGGGTGTATATATCATATGGATAAGAAGTGCAGTGCATGAGAACCGTAACTCTGCACATCATATTTTTGGAGTTATTGCCCTTTATTAAATTTAATTCATACGTTTTGTCAAGAGTATTACTCATACACTATGAGACATATAACCTTGAAACTTCATAGGTGGATATATTAATGGAGGAGAAGTGCAATGCAAGAGGACCGAAATCTGCACATCATATTTTTAGAGTTACTGCCCTTTTTTTTTAAATTTCATACTTATTTTGTTGAGAGCATTAATCATACACTTTGAGACATATAACTTTGAAACTTAATTGGTGGATGGACATCACAAAGGATAATTGCAGTGCTTAAGAACCTTATTAAATTCTGCCAATTATAATTTTTGGTTTATTGCCCGTTGTTTTATTTCATATTCAATTAAGTTTAGTCTGGATCATAACTCATGTACTATGAGATATATGACCTTGAAACTTCATAGATTGGTAGCCGTTATGGACGAGAGTCACAGTACACAAGAGGCATAATCCATTTCCAAGGTTTCTTGTTGGAGTTTCTCCCCTTAATACAATTCTGTGTCCTTCAGATACCTCCTGTTTGACTTCTGCTATTGAAATTCAGTTTTATTTATGGAAAGAAATTAATGAGAGAAAGTGTCATTCTAAAGATTTATAACTCTGGCCTCAGTATATTTGGAGTTATTTCCCCTTTTCACAATTTTTTGACTGCAAGATAACTCCTGTTCTACTTACTGTTGAAACAAAATTTCAGTTATGGAAAGAAATTGATTAGAGGATGTGATTAGAGGAAGTGTTACAAGGCCATAACTCTGTATGGAGCTTGATCAATATAGTCAGCCCTTTAACTATTTACTCCATGAATACTGATGACGTAATTACTACCATAAAATTCAATGAATATTTAACAACATGAATTAAAACAATAAGGATTTTTGGCATGAATGTACACAGTTACTGCAAACATCTGCAAATGTTTTGTTCCCTAGCCACACAGGGCTAACCTGTTGCTTGTCATCCTAATTATTCTTTTACATGTGAAAAATAATAATGAATTCCTATTTTCAAGTCACTGTTTGCAAAAGTGAGCTAATGTTTTGGTAACTGAAATCATTGTAGATCTACTTCTTCAAAGCAAATAAAGCATATGTCACTTTGTGCCTCAGTGTGTGTGTAAGGGGATGAGGGTGGGAGGAGATATCAGTTTTCTACGAAAACCAATCGCTAGTTTCCACTGTTGAAAGTAATGAAGGTGATTTTTAAGGGCTGCACTATCTGTATTAGATTTCAGAGCATCAATCATTAATAGAATAGGTGAGGATGTTGACTTCATTCATAATCATGGGAAGAAATGATAAACACACAGACATTTTTGTTATATAATTCATTAATTGGGATTGGTATTGTTGCATATTGAAATACATAAGGTAGTCATATTAGTGTGGAGTCATATTAACGTCATAAAACACATATTTTTAATTATCAGTGAGTAATATGTGATTTTCCTACAAATGCCGATCATTAGGTTTTCGCACAACTGCGAAGTGCGAAAACCTATTGTTCTCGTTGTGTTTATTTGTCATTTTTTTTTTTTTTTTTCTTCTTCTGTCAAAAATTTGTCCCGAGCCTACAGTAACGTAGGATTAAGCTACGACCATGAAATTTTTAACACTTATTCACATTGTCCTGACTTAGATCCTTAGGAGCCATTTTTTCAGATTTGTCTCCCATTGTGCCGCTAGGTGGCGTTTATTATGTAATTGATTGTATTGAAAAATCTCCAAAATCCAAAGTCGGATTTAGATACGGTTTTTTTTATTCTGTTCCTTATTGGCACCCCAACAAAATATATAGGTCTAGAAGTTCAAAAAAGATATCATTTCCTGTTCAAGAGGGGACCAAAGTTCGAATCTTGGAAATAACGCGTTTTTTAAGAGAAAATATGGTAGGTCCCTTTAAACAGAAATATTGGCCGACTTTGATAAGATAGAAGAATTTTGTTTGTTTAAACAGATTCGCAAGACCTAGCCGCACAAAATATATAGTGTGGCAATTTCAGGAAATGCACCGTTTATCCGCTAGAGGCGTTCAAAGATCACTGAATACGGAAAAAATAAAAATTTCAAGTTTTTAAAATATTTCATTTTTCGTCATTTTTTCATGTTTTTTCGTTCTCCTGTATTTATTTCTTGTTCGATTTTCATGAAATTTTCACTGAATGTGCAGTATGATGTTCTTAATCAGCTTATACTTTAAAATAATAAAAGGTAGTAAAGGTCAAGGTCATATCAGCAATATCGATTTTTTCTTTGACCTCATATAGCTCAAAAACAGTAAATATTCTATCGAGACATAACGGGTATAAAATGTTATGCTTTAAGAGACCTTTCTAACGGTACCAAAATTTTAAAAGTCAGACATCAAATGAAAATAATAATTATGAAAAAACTCAATTATAGGTACACACAGTGGTTTTCTGCATTTATCTCAGAGGTTAATCACATATCATTATAATTTTATTATCAGATTTATAGAATGTTTATTTACCTTTCTAACGATATGCAGTTTTTGAAGATCGGGTAAAAAATGGTCGAGTTATGTTAGATTTCCCATACGTAGCGAAAGCCCAATTTTTAAAATATTTCAGTCCAACGCTTATCTTACCTGTACTGGGGTGTGTATATTTCTCAGTGTATTATTGGCCATTTGACCACAGCGTAGCTGGGATGATGTAAACAACTCGCGGTCAAGTGACTTTCCTGCAGTCTAATGCTGGTCAAGTAACAATAGCATTGTATGAAGCTTATCTAAGTGAGAAAACCGATGATGTTGCGGATGCAACTCTAGTTATGAGTGTTGTTTGATCAGGAAGGAAAATTCTAGAATAAGTCAGTACAGTACATAGACTACTTTATTATTATTAAAACTATACAGAGGATAATTGTTTGTTTTGGTAAAAGATCGATTAATAATTTCACTGAGTGAACATAAAAAGTGATATTTTCATGAGTGGTGAAGCCACGAGTGAAAATGTGTCTGTTTATGTTCACCAAAACAAATAATTTTTCTTTTTATTTAATGCGTTTAAGGCCAGAAATTAGCTATGTTCTTCACAAAAGACGTAAAAATTGGCGGGATTACCTCGCGTGCGTGACATTTATGACGTCATTTCTTGCTTAAATCCCAGCACAAACAACGCTCAGATTAGTTTATTATGTAGGGTCAGGTTCAATTTCTGATAATTTCACTGTTTTCCTGATAATTTCACTGTTTTCCTGATAATTTCACTGTTCAAAACAGTGATATTATCGGGATATCATCCACTGATATTTCCCTATAATCCACCGAAAAGCATTAAATAAAATGTGATAACTTATGAACAAGATTTATGATGTATTTTGGTATTTCTGTATTGTCTCTTTTCAGTTTGCCAATTTGTTGGGCTCAGTCTATAGGAAGGGCAATGTATTATTCACCCCTGATGGTAACAGTGTCATTAGCCCAGTTGGAAACAGGGTGACAGTCTTTGACCTGAAAAAGTGAGTCGCTTTTTTACTCTAGAGACATAACATATCTCAGTCTTAGAAATTTACCTCTGGATCGAAGATCAAGCTTGTTAATATTGCTGTTTATCTTGAAAATAAAAGTATAAAGTTGACAATGGTCTAGTGAAATACATTTAAAATAAGGACAACTATTTTATTTGTCCAGTAAAACAGTGAAATTTGTATGTGCATGTTGCGTAGACTAAATATCCTATTTGTCAGAAAGTCTCATGTTTGCGATAGGTCGGTGGTTCTACCCGGATGCCTCCGTGCATTCGGGGTCTTCCTCCACCTGTAATTAGCTGGACGTCGCTATATGACTGAAATACTGTCGAAGCGACAGTAAACTCGAATAGTCAAGTCAAGTCAAAGTCTCATGTTATAATTCCATAAATTTTATATTATTATAATTTATTTATACATCACTGGTATTCTCTATAAGAACCTGTCTTGCTGAATTGGTTCATATCAATTTGTCAAGCTTTATTCAGTCAGGGTCTAATAAGACCTGTATATCCTGGTCCAGAGTAGAGCTAGTCTAAATTTATTGCCATTGTCCTCCACTAAATGAAGTGTTATTGAAGTGTTATATTGCTTATTCATGGAATGTTTATGGAGATCACTGATTACATCAGACCAGAGTCTCTTTATTACTATATATAGTATATATATAGACCCTGATCAGAAACATGACCATACAAAGCCGTTAACCCTTTCCCTCATAGAGGAAACCATGAAAAGACCTATGCGAACAACATAAAACCAGATCAGCCTGCGAGTAACTCACAGGCTGATCAGGTTTGATGCTGTTTGCTGCTCCTCAGTGGTCTGGTAATGAGGATTTTACAATTAAATTTGAGTTTGGATTTCTGCAGATCAGGCTTTATGTGATACCTATTGAGCGCGTCAAAATGAGTCTATATGAGGGAAAGGGTTAAGACAAGTAAAAAAAAAATTCAAATGTACTGTTTGGCATTTTCTTTTTTGTAAAATTGTAGAAGTAATAAGCGTAGAGTAATGAATAAAATGTATAAGATATATCACACATATGTACTTAATAAAGATAAATATTTATCCGTATTATCAGTTTTATCTGTGTCTCTGGTAATATTGGGAATAACACTTTCAGCAACAAGTCGGAGACCCTGCCAATTGAGGCACGCATGAACATCACATGTATGGCCCTTGCTCCTGATGGTTGTACATTCATAGTGGTCAATGAAGGTGAGACTTTATACATTATGGTCAAACTTTAAAACTTCCTTTATTTTACATTGTTTGTGAAACAAATTATTACAATCCATTGAAATATATGCAGTCATCATGGGAGGAAACAGAAAGTCACAACAATGGACAACAACATCTGTACCTGTGTCCAAGAATCAAACATGAGATACATTATACAGGAGCAAAGTGCATAATCACTAAGCTGCCCAGGCATCATAAGTACCGGTATGTCTGATCTAATAAGATATACATGTTAACAAATCATATCAGTTGACCCACCTTTAATACATTGATGAGATTGACATTAATTTTTTGGTGACCTTCAGTAAATATATTGCACTGTTCCTGGATTGTGTTTTGCCCTACAGATGGAGAGGCCTTGCTGTGTAGCCTGGTCAGCAGGTCTGTGTTACACACCTACCACTTCCACCGTCCTGTCCATGCTATAAAGTTCAGCCCTGATGGCAGGTATGTTGTCAGTGTAATGGTTCTAGGTCCAGCACTTGAACCTGGTAGACTGATGAGCTACTTCTTATTTCATACGGATTATACTGACATACATGTATATTCAGACTGGTGTTAAATGTTACATTTATTAGTCTGAGAGACATTCACGGCTCTCATTTTATAATGGACATGAAGAAGTCAGTTTCAGGAATTATGAACTACATGATACAGGGTTCCCACTTAGACCAAATTTGGAGTCTTTGACTTCAAGATTTGGAAATAGAACCCCTGGTTCCTAAGCAACTCCTATATGAATGCATGTACATAGGAGTACTCTAAAATTTTGACAAATCTTTGACATAAGATTCCAACTTTAAACCTGTTGAGAACCCTGCTCAATAAGTGCACAAATGGTTCCTTTAAAGCTTTTTGAAGTAAGTTGCCAGAATTAAAAAAAAAATGCTACAGTACATGCATGTAAACTATAAATTGATCTTTGCAAATAGCTGGCTTATACGTGTACATGTATGTATATTTTTTAATTCTTATAGAAAAATGTATTTCATTTATTTTATAGCAAGTTTGCTGTGACAAGAGAAAACAAAGTGTTAGTCTTTCATGCACCTGGGAAGAAAAGGGAGTACAATCCGTTTGTTCTCTATCGGACATTTTACGGTGCTTATGATGAAAACACATGCCTAGACTGGACGGATGATTCCAGGTTTGTATACAAGGGCTTGCCTTGTCATGAAAATTACACAAAGATGGAACTAAAGGCCAGCCCATATTTTGATTTTTTCATACTTTTTTATGTGGTTATTTAAATGTCTGCTGTACCTGCATGATGTACTTGTTGTTTTAAACGCATCTTCCTTACTTTGATCTTAATATTGAGACATAGAAATATGATTGCATTTAAACTACACATTTTCCCCCAAATTGTCAAAATCAAAGTACATGCCTCATCTTAAATTGAAAATTTGGAAAAATAATGTAATTACCAAAAGAATAATTCTTTATGTTTGAATGCAGAAGGTATTGGTGAATAACTGTAAAAGATACAAAAATATGTATGTAAACAGTTCTTAAAATCAAAATATTAAGAATATGTCCAAATACTTCATACACTGTACAATGTATTCTTATAAAACTATGATTATAACATATATATTAGTAAATAATGGTAATTATGATATTATGTATATAGACTGAGTATTATGATATTATGTATATAGACTCAGTATTATGATATTATGTATATAGACTGAGTATTATGATATTATGTAAATAGACTCAGTATTATGATATTATGTATATAGACTCAGTATTATGCATAAATAACTGCATTTAATGATGTTTATTCCAGTTGTCTGTGTCCTGACTGTATGTGTAATGTGTTTCAGTGCATTTTGTGTGGGCTCCAAGGACATGAACACTCGAGTATATGGCGCCCAGAGATACACAAATCTAATAGTGTACGCCATGGGCGGGCATAATAATCAAATAGTTGGTGCATTCTTCGAGAAAAATTCACTGGATGTATCCTTTTCTATTGTTTTCATACTATTGTTATACACTATACAGTACAACAAATGTTTCCTTTTTCTTTCTTGTTTCTTATTATAAACCCACTTTACTTGTGAACTTAATTTACTTTGGAGTTAAATTGAAATCAGGCACATCTTATCAGGTTTTGTGTCATTGATAGATAGATCATTGAGTTCCCAATTCTGGGAAAACTTCTCAATTTGAAGACAAGTTATCCCATATAAAGCATTTCAGGTTCTATATAACTGGGATATTTTCATGCCTGGTAACATGTTACACAACTTATTTGACCAGGTTATTCTTGGTCAATGATTTTCCATATTTTGAATGAAATCATGCTTGAATTTCCAAAAATGAAATGCTAACACTGCTTCCCACAATCTGAAAAAGCCTTGCATCTTAACCCCTACAACTTCAATGTTTTAGGCTCAAAAATAATTTTGAATCACAAGTATTTTGGAGAGTAAATTTGGTTGATTCATAGTCATTACTTGTTTCTTTGGAAGAAATAGTACTAAGATGAATGATAATGCATCAGTATACATGTAAATGATTTCCATATCAACCCATAACTTGGAAAACAGGTGTACACAATAAGCGAGGATGGTCGCCTGAATGTTTGGGAATGTGACACGCCTCTAGATGGTTTGGTTCCCTATAAGGAGACGGAGAGGAACAGCAATGTGGAGGTGTCTGATGATGAGCAGGAAGGTGACGATGAAGATATAGAGAAAGCAATCGCAAGTAAGTAGTTCTCCAGATATTGATTGGATCTTCATATAAGTTTATTGAATATACAATTCATAAGTATACAGTCTAAATGAAAGAAAAAAATTGTATTATGGTGTATTAAGTTTGACAGAAAATACTCAGGAGGTGATAGAAGAGACTAATTTGTATGCTGGTCTCACAAATAATATCATTTGTCAGAACCAGAAAGACAAGAATTGAAACCCTGATTGCTTTTCATCAATATACTCATATTCATCAAAAGATTTTCATGTATGGGACCCATTTTTAGCTTGTCTGTTTTTTTTATGGTTTTGTGTTGATTATCAAAAAACTCAATGGATTAGCCATTGTATTTTTTTGTTTCAAAGTTTACATCTTTGTGTTGTATACATTCTATTCAATACATAAGTCAAGGTCATCCTTCAAGGTCAGGGGTCAAATTTAAAGGGTATGGTACTTCATCATTGCATGTAAAAGCGTACAGTTTTAGTTGTGATTTTCAAGGTCAACTTTTTAAATGTTTAACAAAAATTTATAACGTTGGCAAAAACAGACGAGCTCTTGTTGTGACTATATTTCTATATACATGTACTTCATGTGAGTTTTCCATGTTTAAATTACTTCAATGGGAAATCTGTAATGTTACTCAGTGATAATTTTTTGCTACATGGATATGATATGTAAATATCAATGAATTTCGTTTGTTTTTTGCACCAGTTTTGCTAAAGTGCTCATTGAAATTTATGCATATGTCACTTGAAGGCTGTCAGAATGTGACTTGCAATTGTTATTTTTCTTTTACATAAAAGGACATGCAACTTACCTGTCATTAAGTCTGTCTGATTAAAATGTTCAAAATCACTGAAATCATAGATATGTACATGTATTTTGTCATGTTATTGTTAAGGAATATGTTAACAGACATTTTTGAAGTGAAAAGAATTTCAAGAAAATGACAAAAATGTTTTTCTCTGTAGAAAAACAGGCCCTAAAAGAAGAGGCTTCTGAGGAAAAGATTTTATACGGAAGGAAAGAAAAGTAAGTGTACTTCATACAGAATATCTTATATAACAGGTGGGTTCTTCATCATTTGTATGTGTTAAGCCAACAGTATGACTTGAATTTTGTATTACTTCAGTGTATATCATGAGGATTATAATACAAATGTATACAGCACTTGATATAGATAACATGATAGCAAGTACAAGTCAATTAATTTTGAAAGTAGTAAATATATTATTTTAATGGAGGGAATTTCTGCTGCCTACTGGTTGTTATAGAAAAAACTGGGTAAAGTTGAGATTTATAGGAATGCAAATTGTTCCTTTGAACAAGTCCTGAACATTGTGCTTTAATTCGCACAGGTCCACAAGGAAATATGAGACTTTATTTAACATTGTTACCATAACTTTATTGTACCATAGATTACTGACCCAGATGTGTTCCAGTCCAGGATTTGTCACATTTGACATTTTTTCACTTAAGATATAATTACAAAGATGCCCGGGGTGAGGGCGGGAAGTTTTCCCGAGTGACCAGCACGGATTACCACAAGGCCTCTCATATTCTGGTGACAGGGTTCGAGGATGGGGTCTTCTTCCTTCATGAGATGCCAGACTTCAATTTGATTCATTCACTCAGGTAATGCCTTATTGTTCCCTCCATCATTTGCCTTGCTCTGGTTTATATCATTATTTGATTGATATGTTGTGCTGTGCAGTGATCAGGATTTTCATGAATGGGACAATGGCCCTTTCTGAGGAAATATCAATGTGACATTTTAAAAACTAATGAGACATTTTCAAAATCAAATGTGACATTTTATGAAATAACTACAACTTGCTTTTAAAGTGATTCTAAACCTTAAGTGCATAATATTAACAACAAACTCAAACCATCATAAAATTGATTTTTTTTTTTTTTTAAATATGTTAAATGACCAATTAATATTTTACTTATAAAGTTGCAGAACAAGATGTATAATCACAAATAATGACCATTACAGACACAAAAGAAAAAGACTATAGTCTAGATACCATATAATGGCCAATCTAACATAACAATCCACATTTGTCACTGTAACAATATCTATTTCTAGATACCAGTAGTCTATATTTCACAGTTCAGAATGGGTCTTTATACCCGTAAAACATACGGAACGCAATGTTTCAAGATATATATTCTTTGCAGTGACTGTGTAATGTATGTGCATGTGTCAGTTTGGAAAATATCAGGCAAAATGTAATTGATTACTTGATGAAAAGCAATTAACCTTATACATATTTTGCATCATTATGCTGAAACCAACAATAAATAGACAAAAAGTTTATTGTTGTGAGATTGTTTTCCTAGTTTCTTTTTGGACAACAGTATTTGGTTATCAATTTTAGCATACTTCAAATACATTTACCTATTGGAAAGAGACTTGCAAGAAAAAAAAAAAAACAAAAACAAGATGTCGCCATTTTAAGACTGTTTCTCAAACTGTCGGCTGTAATAAACATCAAGGTAACAATGCCATTGCAAATAGATTATTGGATTAAAGGTGCATTGCATCTGACTTGCTGAAGCAGAAGAACATTTGTCACATGTAAATGCAATCAAACACCTGCAAAACACCTGGCAACATGCCTCAATAATACTTCCTATCCCTCTTGGATTCTTACGCGAAAAAGACTCGGTCTGATTGGTTGATACACCAATGCCTCGATGAATCAATAATGTCTATCCGTCTCTACAATTTGTTATATTTAGAAATGGAATTTCCCTCTTTTGGGCTGAGACTATGTTCATAATTACACTTTATCAGCAGACTGTATTGGGTGAGACCGAAAAAGGGGATTATCCAGTGAAAAAACGATGTGACATAATGATTTTTATTGTGACTATGGCGCATGGCGCATGCCTTTCCCAATCACTGGCTGTACATGATATATTGGTAGACTGGAGTTAGGTTATGTGGATTTAAATAATGTTGGCAAATTCTGTCATGATTATCACAGACAAAACTCATGTAGATTGCTATGACAGAGTAATTACATTATGTAGGAATGATCCTTTTGAGTTATTTCATTGCCATCATGTCATCTTCCTGTCAGTTTATCTATGCAAAATCTTTCACAATTAGTGTTTCATCATTAATATTTGCATATGTTTGCATTCTTTGTGTTATTTAAGATTTGCTTTTCTTTGCAATTATTTGGTGTTTTTTTTTAAATCTTACTTACCAAACATGCAAATGTACATATTTAAAAAACAAAACAAAAAAACTCTGGAATGTAGACTCCTATACCATGCTCTTTCTCTCACTATTCTAGTTTTGTATACTCTGATTTTGTTTTCTTAGATTAAATATGAGTGTACATGAAGTTATATTGAGATTTAAAACCAACTTTTCATAGGCTGTAGGTTATTACAATCAATCAAGACTTTTTTCCCAGTGTTTATTTATCTCGGTATTTCACGGGCAGTTACTTATAAAAACTTGTGTTTAAACTCATTACAACAATGTTTTTAGTATATCGGACCAAATGGTGGCGACAGTTGCTTTCAACAAGAGTGGAGACTGGCTGGCACTGGGATGTGCTGGACTGGGGCAGCTACTGGTGTGGGAATGGCAGAGTGAAACGTACGTCCTGAAGCAGCAGGGGCACTATAACAACATGTCCTGTATGGCCTACGGTCCAGATGGAACCAACCTGGCCACTGGTGGAGATGACGGCAAGGTTTGGCACACTTGACTTCCGTGTATTCCTGTGTCTGTTAACCATTTAATTTATAACTTGACTTTTTTTATGCTCACCAAAGGTGACGCATATAGTCGCCGCTTCATCCGTCCGTCCGTCTTTTCGTCCATCCCACTTTCCTTGTGCAGACTATTTCTCAGGAACTAACGGCTTGAATTCAACGAAACTTTATGGGAAGCTTTATTACCAAGAGGAGATGTGCATATCCTCAGCATGACCCGGTTCCTAAATTTTTCAAAGAGTTATGGCCCATTGACTTTTCGGCCTATAGTACATATTGCATGATTCTTGTCCGGGCTATTTCTCCGGAACTAATGGCTTGAATTCCACGAAACTTTATGGGAAGCTCTATTACCAAGAGGAGATGCGCATATCGTCAGCATGACCCGATTCCTAAATTTTTCAAAGAGTTATGGCCCCTTGACTTTTTGGCCTATAGTACATATTGCATGATTCTGTCCGGGCTATTTCTCAGGAACTAATGGCTTGAATTCAACGAAACTTTGTGTGAAGCTTTATTACCAAGAGTAGATACGCATATCGTCGGCATGACCTGGTTCCTCAATTTTTCACAGAGTTATGGCCCCTTGACTTTTCGGCCTATAGTTCGTGTTGCATGATTATTGACCGGGCTATTTCTCAGAAAATAATGGCTTGGAATTCAACGAAACTTTATGGAAAGCTTTATTACCAAGAGAAGATTTGCATATCATGGGGGTAACTTTGTCCCTCAATTTTTCACAAGAGTTATGACCCTTTGACTTTCATACAAACGGTATATCTAGTATGATTCTTGTCCGGGCTATTTCTCAGGAACTAATAGCTTGATTCAACAAAACTTTATGTGAAGCTTTATTACAAAGAGGAGATGCGCATATCTTCGGCTTGACCCAGTTCCTACATCCTCCCACCCATTGACCAAGGTCTTATTTGTAACAATGACGTTCTTCGGGGAGCATCTGTCAGTTCTCCTGACTTTCTTGTTTAAGGAAAGGTGAGCTATCCTACTTGTGTCGGATCTACATTGGCATCACACCTTGGTACTCACATTTTCACTGGACCCTGTTAGTTATTGCTTTGAAACTTGGAATACATTGTTTATTTGCCCTTGTTTGTCTTTTCAAAAAAAACAACAGCAACAGAGATCCTTGTTTTGCCTTTTATTTTATTTGTTTATGAATATTTGTTTGAGTACTTACTGAATAAGCCTCTGATAACTCTTAGCTGACCATTGTTTACAAGTTTGATCAAGAAGCCATGACAGGTTTGACTTTGTTTCCAGGTTAAAGTTTGGAACACAAGCACAGGGTTCTGTTTTGTGACATTCACTGAGCATCTAGGTGGGATTACTGGTGTGTGTTTTAACCAGAATGGTCAGGTGGTGCTGTCATCATCACTAGATGGAACGGTGCGGGCGTTTGATCTCAACAGGTATGTAGTTCTGTACTCCTTTATACAGGTGTTTATACAAATAAGCTGTATTACATTTATTCATTAAAAACACATGATAAAGTCATGTCAGAGCAAATT
>CM037794.1:905078-955078 GCA_021229015.1 Solen grandis | reverse complement strand
GTAAATAAACAAGTTCTTATGACTGGCATATTCAAATAAATACCTGTATGTGTAACTCTAGACTTAGTGTTTTGCATTATTAGACAATGCAATGCTTACTATAACATTACATAAATTTTGAGAGACTAAGTCAATATCTGCCATGGACCAAATTCGCCCAAAGGTGGTAAAACTACACAAGTTGATGATTCAGAAAATGCCTGGAGGGCTTGGCTTATCCTATATAAGAAAATACCGTTCCCAATATGGGAAAGATGGACACCATCACTAAACAAATTTGTATCCCTTTCAACTATTTCGGGGTAACGAATATAACGGCCACCTTGCCTTAGAATTAAATTTGCAACAAAACTGTTTAAACGCTGCCTACATTTTTCTAGAGCCCTATGTGACACTTCGTTCCTCCACTGCAAACGGGGCAAAATCTGGGACCACATAATTATGGTGTTCGGCAAAAGGGTAGCAATTCCATTTAACAAGTTGACCATATCTTCCCGCAGCTGCTTAAGTGGCACTTGGCCAATGTCATTACCCCCAACATGTAGAAGGATTGCTGAAGGAGGGTCTTCATACTTCAGCAGAGTCCTTAAGCAGCCAATGGTTCCCTTGACCCGCAATCCACTCTTTCCCTGCCACCACAGGTTGATGCGGGCCCTAGATAAACCTAAGTTGACTCCGTCCACAGATGCCATCCTTGCATGCATAAATGCCCTTTTTACAATGGAGGAGCCAACTATCCAAATACTGTTGAAACCTGAAAGACTTTTGCCTTTCGTTAATTTACCATCAACTGATCATAAAAGCTCATGTGTAGGTACCCGGATGTAAGATTTATAAGCTTTAGACTCCCACCGCCCCAATTCTTTTATACTTTCCTCTGGGAATCCCTTCATTGCAGCCGTGCTAGCAGCACCAATACGCAAACTGTGAGATTTAAAATATTTTGCTTCAATGCCTAATGATTGCAATGTTTTCCTTAACACCGCAGAAAATTGATAACGAGTGACTACAGCACCACTGAAGTGCCTAAATAAAGGACCCTGCAATTTTGGCCTAATTGCTAAATATTTTTTCATTAATAACACAGGGCATACTGGGGAGTCTACCGCTGTCAATGATATAACAACCCCCTTTCCTGCTTGGTCAGTCTTGGAATGGGGCAAGAGGATCTCTAAAACTTCATTTTGGTCTGTAAACTGGATATTCGTTATGTCAAGTGCATGGTTTAACCTCATAACCCGAAATAGGCTACTGAAAAGGCTGCTTCAAATAAAACGGCCTCAAAATTTGAAGAGCAAACTGCTGGCAAATTACATAAAACTTTACTCAGGATATCTTTTGTTATAGGGAGCCTCTTGTCACACACAGACGAAGACCTTGACATTCCAAGAAGTAATTTTTTATTACAAAATTTTGTGTTGTGTCTGCCACACCTAAAACTTTACATTTAAAACCAATTCCAGATAAGTAAGACCTTGCGGTACTAACAGTAACCCCCTTCAAAGACAAGTAGGAAATAAAATCCATAACAGTTTGCATGCTTGGAGGCCACGACTCACTCACGCCTAGTGATAATTGAAAATCTCGAAAAGCTTTCAAGCCACTTTCATACGCATGTTTTGTGTTAGGAGCAATAGAAGCTGTCAGTAAGCGATCAGCTTCGGATCTGATATCAGTGATATAAATATTTGTGGAATTACTGTGGGGGATCTGTCCGCCCTGGGAGCCAGATGCCGGAACCGAGCCCACTGTAGACGAGAAAGAGCATCAGCAATTTCATTTCGATAACCATCTATATGCACTGCCCTAAACTGAATATCATTAAGCATGGCATGCAAGAGAAATGGCCGCAGAAGATGCATTACTCTTTTTGAATGTGATGGTTTTTTTTGTTTAAAACCGAGACCAAAGACTTGTTATCTGTATGTAATGTAATTTTTTTTCCAGAAAGTTGCTTAAGCCAAGCTATAAAAGCCAGGACAATTGGAAGAAACTATAAAAAGGTGATATCCCTTATCAAATCTTTCCCTTGCCAACTATATGGCCAACTGAAATGACATCAATGTGGATCTAAATATGCTGCACAGCCAAAATTACCTCCCGCACTATCTGTATACAAGTGCAGATCATTGTCAGAAACCCAAAAACGGTCAGGGAATTTGCAATAACCATTTAATATATCCAAGAATACCAACCACATATCAATATCCTCCTTCAAATCCTTTGTGACCCTTATGAAGTGAAACGGTTTTGACACTCCTGACATAGAATTATAAAACCTACGAATAAAGGCCCTCGCAACAGGCAATGCTCTGGAGCAAAAATTTAAGGATCCTGCAAGACTTTGCATGTCTCTAAGCGTCACCTTTTTCCTACTTTTCATGTCTAACAATTTTTTTTCAAAACCTCAATCTTCTCAGCAGGTATTCGAATTCGCCTTTTAATAGAGTCTATTTCTAAGCCTAAAAACTGAAGGACATAAGTTGGCCCAACTGTCTTGTCAACAGCTAAAGGAACCCCTATGTCTTGGCAAAGATCAGCAAAATTATTCATGAGGTATGAACATTCATTAGTGCCTTCACGCCCAACAAAGAAGAAATCATCTAAATAGTGATCAACATTAGGAGAAGTGGTAACCAATTTGACCGCCCATTCCAAAAATGTTGAAAATTTTTCAAAGACTGAACAACAGATGGCACAACCCATTGGCATGCATTTATCAAAGAAAAATATTTTCCAACCTGAAATCCCAAAAGGCAATAATCATCGGGATGAACAGGCACAATTCTAAAGGCAGACTTTATATCCATTTTACCCATCAGAGCCCCTTGACCTAAATCACTAACCATTTGTACAGCATTATCAAAAGATGAATAATGCACTGTACACTTGTTTGGATCTATATAAGCATTTACACCCCCACCTAATGGATAAGAGAGGTGATGAATTAGCCTCATGTTCCCATCATTTTTTGGCACTAAGCCCAAGGGAGATAATCTAAGGTTGTAAATGGGCCGTTTAGTGAAAGGACCTGCCACTCTGCCAAGATTCTACTCCTTCATAACAAGCTGAAGAGCAGTGAATAGATTTTGCTTAACAGAAACAAGATTGGGGGAGTCAGTTGCAACCCTAGGGCCTGAATATTGTAACTTAAAACCATATTTAAAACCCGAAATTAACTCTTCTGCAACATCAGTTTTGGGGTAATGCTCAAGATGTTTGGCTAATTTAGCGACCTGAATTGGAGAAGAACCCAGATGCGAGTGGTCTGACAACACCCCCTGAAGCACCCCTGTAGGCTTGCGAAATGAATGCCCGGGGCCTGAAAGGAGCCTTTGCAGTTGGGAATCTACCGGGTGGGGACATCTGGTGAACCGATCCATATCTAAAATTCACAACTGTGCATTTACAAAAGGGGTGATCACCATTACAGGACAAACATCTATGAATGTAGAAACAAGGGGTACGACTGCATTTGCCAAAATTGTTATAGTCGTAGCATTTTAAGTATCTGGAAGAAGTAGCACTTTGCACGTTAGAGTATGCTTTCTGGGAAACTAAACTAGGACTACGAACATAAAGCAGATAAAGTTCTTGATTGATTACCGCCATTCTGCCGTAGGATCACGGGCTACATTGAGACGAAATTGCTCATCATACTCTTTCCATCCTAACCCAACACATCTGCTTGCTGCAAGCCGAATATCTCTAAAATATTTCAGTAGACCCTGCAGAGCCTCAGGATGCGCTGTAAGGTAGATGCTCATAAACACTAAAAAGGCATCTGACCACTGCTCTATAGAGGTTATTTTGACAGAATTAACTTTGTTTTGAACAACAATTTGGCCATCAACAACCAAAACATTACTAGATTGGTTCGAGCGATGCGAGACAAGAAGCTGACCTATTTCAACATACTCTCCATTAATAATTTACTGCCTCATTTTCTGTGAAACATGCACACCTAATGAAGAATTAATAGACAAAACTCCATCCACATTACCTGGGTCCGACTCTGTGGATGACTGTTGGGAAGTCCCAGGACATGCCTGTTTAACAGAGGCCAACAGTTCGGCAAATTGCTCGCCTGACAGGGTAACAGGTCTCGAACTAGGGTCATCCGCACCCAAAGCAGCACTCCCACCAGGATTGTCAACTTGATGACTCGCCACTGCATTGTCAACTTGATGACTCGCCACTGCATTGTCAACTTGATGACTCGCCACAGCATGCGAAGGCTGACCAATGGGAGGTCTTGCATAGGGGCTGGTAGACTTTCGCTTCGGCATTATGACAGACTAAAATGATACTTAACAGACACAACCTTTTATTAAAATACAATGGAAAATTACCCTCTGCAAGACTCATTTAACTAAATTTTTACCATGTAAATATATAATACTTGTTATTCTTATTATTTGATATATTATGATAAATTTAAGCTGCATTATGTTTTCATTAATATTTTAGGATAACTTAATATTCAACTCCATTATATTTAACATTTGAAATAGGTACATGTGTATGTGTGAATTTTTTTATTTTTTTTTTAAATTTTTTTTATATATACTCGAGAAGACTAAGGCAAGTCGGGACAAAAACGAAAGGAAATAAAAATAAAACACGAATAGAAATACCACGAATACCGTACGATAGCACGGTAAATAAAATTAATAATTACTTATTACCATAGCTGAACAGTGTTCTTATACTTAGAAAAGAAAAAGAACTTGAATTCTGTAAACCAAGCCATGTTCAATGGAAGCGAGAAACGCGCCATTTCTACAACGGCCGCGTACCAAACAAAGATCCACAACCATCCGCACAAGTAAGACATAATTTCCTACAAAAATAGCAACAAACGATGAAAAAGTTCTTATACTAGAAAAAATGCAGAGATATTTTGAGAAAAGAATTAAGATTAAAACCACGATGATAAAATTTGTTTGCTACAATTCACAAGAATGTTCACCCGTTCCAAATGCCACAGGAAAAGAAAGAAAAGGAGGAGAATAATTCTCAAACCTAATTCTAAACTGAAAATATCAACACCGTCTTGAGAAAAAGACTAATACAATATTGCAGAAATATCAACGTCGTCTTACTCGCTCGCAACTTAACAATACGAAAATAGCCCCATCTGATAACTTAAATTTGATGCGTTAATACATCAAATTCTATTGTTTCGAAATAAGTGATTGGTGAGAATATTGGAAACAAATGAAATGGACAAATGCTTACTTGACAATCACAGACACGTCTATAAGGGTAAAATTTAGATTTGTAAAAAAAAACTCAAATCCTTCAATATTAAGAAATTTTACTTTTTATTAAAAATAATTTCATACTGTGATTGGTTCAATACCGAAATACAACTTGTCTTATCAATAAACCAAAATTGTCCACAAACTTTCGGCATGTCAGGAACCGATTTTCTATAGCAAATAAGAAACACACATATTTGTTACTATTCCCCATGAGAAATCCATTAGTTGACCTTTAGCAAAGGTCCGTAGGAGCAGATCCATAGGAGCAGATCTGAAACCAGCCATTCC
Source organism: Solen grandis (assembly GCA_021229015.1). Classification (NCBI taxonomy): domain Eukaryota; kingdom Metazoa; phylum Mollusca; class Bivalvia; order Adapedonta; family Solenidae; genus Solen; species Solen grandis. Next base: position 949,523 of record CM037794.1, on the reverse strand, counting down.
GTCCAGATGCATTCTTTAGAGAAAAAGTGTGGGTGTGTTAATGACTATCACAGGTAAGTAGGCTTTGATATAAACATGAAAAACTATTACTACAAAATTCGCATCATTAATTTATTATCTAATATAGCAAAGTACACAATCTGATACAATGTTAGGAGTCATAGAAATGAGTATTCATAGTTTGTATTTCAAAAATCATTTCTTGAATAAACAAATGAAGTAAATATGTCAGCCGTGCAGCTCATTACATTGTACCTTTGGCATATACATAACAAATGTGCTACATACGAAGACAGACATTCCTTTACTTGTTTGATATGAACGCATTAAAATTTGGTGAAAACTATTCGTTAAGTCGTTTTTTTTGTCGTTGTTTTTTTTCTCATTCCCTAGTGCAGTGTTGGTTTCACAAATAACTTTCTCTTCAAGTTATCGATTCAGACCTGACCGATCCCCAAATGTCGCTCACGTAGCATTGTCAGCTATATCATTTAATTTGTTATGTTTGACCAAGGGACAATCTTACTTAACACAATAACCGTGGCTGTAAGAAGCGTTAAAGGATTAATTACGATTCATTTGTAAACACAGCCTGTTTCTGTGATTTTGTTTGGATGGTCGGGCAAATATTGGATCACAATGATCGATTCTGAATTATTTAGTATCACTTTGGTTATTTACAAACACTGGGCTATACACTTCCATACTCGTAGTTATAGAAATATTTCAACTATTTTTGCTATGATCAGGATAAAATTGCATTTGAATAACTCAAAAAATCACATATTTCATAACAATTTTCATTGCTCATATCGATTTAAAAAATATATACATGTAAATTATCTTTAAATACACATGTTCATGTAAAATGTAAATTTGTAATAATATATTATTTTCGGTAAACATAGTAAAGACATTTTCTATAAAAAAAAACGGTATTATACTAGAAAATCGGAAGTTGATAAAAATTCAGTTTTCATATTTTGAATACACTTAAATTTTTTTTTGTAACATAAATGTTTGCATTTCTATTTAAGTTCAAAATCTTTTCGATAGTGTTTACTATTTGTTACTCTGCAATACCATTCAGTCGATGACCTTTTTTGAATTCCACCATCAAAACTTAGCCCTCAAATATATTCTAATTATGTAAATATTACGTAGCGCTATGTAAATTTAGTGAAATTGGCGTCTGATTTGCTATTTTGCTATTTTTGGTCGCCGTATTGCTCCATCACTTTTCATTTGGCAACTTATTTCAAACCATAAGAAGTTTTGCAATGTAATATTTTTTTTCCTCAAACTTGGTTAAAATTTGCTTCTTCAGTGTCAGTCAATATCAAATTCGATTGTGACTTCATGTAAGTAAACGCTTGTCGGTCTTAGACAAGATACAGCTATATGTAACAGTTTCCTAACCTTTTTACAGAGTAGTATATTCCTAAAGGAATGAGACATTTTTGAATATTATGAATGTAGATTATTTCTTCTTGAAAACTACAGCGGACATGTTTCCAGAACATATTTCTGAACAATGTTGGATGTATTAACAGAAAAGAATCTTTGCTTAAACTGAAGACAAGAAATGCCCGACAGAATCTGCTCGATTTATATATATATATTTTTTGCATATTTTTATTCTAGAACAATAAATCTTACGGAGTCGAAATTCTTGACTACTTCCAGTCGAATATTGTTTATGTTCTGCAGAGATGACTCTCAGTCAGACATGAATTGATTCTTGCTTATGTTCTTAAATACTATAATTTTGTGAGTCTCGCAAATATCAAATGTTTGCAGACACAATAGTAAATCATCATCAATCATAATGATACAATTCCGAACAATTTCCATCTACAATGAAATATGCTAGTTTGGAATAGACAGACTATGATGACGTTGCATCTTAATATTCCAAAGAACGCAAAACAAATCTAGTGAATTATTAGTGAGTTATGGTTGCACATTAAAATAACCCGTGAGTATGTAAAATTTTATAGCAAAACGAACGTTTAATACTTAAAAGTGTTCATTTCCTTGAAACAACCATATAATTTTGTTCCTGGAAAATGCTTTAAAGTTTGCTTGTTGTTTTGGTCAGTATCATGATACACAAAAAAAATATAGTCTTAAAGGTTATATTTGCTACTTTCTAACCTTGAAATGAAAAAAAATTGAATAGCAGGCTTAAAAGCACACCACGAGTATCGTTACTGCAAAAAAAAAAAAAAAAAAAAAATAAAGAATGTTTAAAATATTCTCTATCTCGCGAATGCATGTAGGATATTCCTATAAATAAAATTATATGAAACTATATTTATGTATTTTGTTCACATATTGAATAGCATAATGCCGTAATAGTAACACAAATCAATCGCCGGAGATTCAACATATGTTTTCATGACTCCAAGACGGGGATTTCAATTAATCGGTAACTCGATGTATTTGAGATTAGTTATATCAAACGAGCAATTTTACAATTACTGAAAATGCAATTTTGATCTGCGCCTCAAAGGGTTTATCTGACAATGTCTTGAATCTTTTCTTCATATTTAATGCATATAGGATATATGATTTGAATACAATATAGGATCTTTTACTCATTTAGTTTCCTGTTTAAGTATGCATTTGCTTTGACAGAAAGTTACATATGCTACCTGTATTATGGTATAACATAACAAACATAGCTGTATCATATCACACAGCAACACTAGTTCATTTCTTATTCTTACTCATGTACTTCACAATGCAAGCTAACTTTTTGTTCATTCGCATAATTACGAACCTAGTATGCATGTTTCTTTACATAATTCATTTTTGCTAGTTCTGCTCTGATGTCTTGTCTGCTTAATCATTTGATAATTTGTTGCTTTTTAGCTCACCTGAGCACAACGTGCTCAAGGTGAGCTTTTCTGATCGCCTTTTGTCCGGCGTCCGTCGTCCGTGCGTCCGGCGTCAACAATTGCTTCAAACAACATCTCCTCCTAAACGGCTTGGTCAATTTGAAACATATTTTGCAGGAATGTTCCTTGGATGAAGCTCTACTAAAGTTGTATAAATGGTTCTGGTCCATTGCATAATTAGGTCACAGGAGCTAAAAATAGATTTTAAAAATGCAAACTTTGAAAACCTTCTTCTGCAAAACTGCAAGGCATAGAGCTTAGATATTTGGTATGTAGGATCATCTTACGGGCCACTACCAAGATTGTACAAATCATAGCCCTATGGTGATAAATGACCCCGCAACAGGGGTTCATTGTTTTACATAGAGTTATATAGGAAAATCATTAAAAATCTTCTTTTATTAATCCATAAGGCCTAGAACTTAGATATTTGGTATGTAGCATCATCTTATGGGCCACTACCAAGGTTGTAAAATCATAGCCCTATGGTGATAAATGACCCCGTACCAGGGGTCACTTGTTTCACATAGAGTTATATAGAGAAATCTTAAAAAATATTCTTCTATGAATTCATAAGGCCTAGAGCTTAGATATTTGGTATGTAGCATCATCTTATAGGCCACTACCAAGATTGTACAAATCTTAGCCCTATGGTGATAAATGACCCCGCACCAGTGGTCATTTGTTTTACATAGAGTTATATAGGAAAATCTTAAAAAAATCTTCTTCTATGAATCCATAAGGCCTAGAGCTTAGATATTTAGTATGTAGCATCATCTTATGGGCCTTTACCGAGGTTGTTCAAATTATAGCCCTATGGTGATAAATGACCCCGCACCAGGGGTCACTTGTTTTACATAGAGTTATATAGGAAAATCTTAAATAATCTTCTTCTATAGAATCCATAAGGCCTAGAGCTTAGATATTTGGTATGTAGCATCATTTTATGGCTCATAACCAAGATTGTTCTAAACATAGCCCTACAGTGATAAATGCCCCTGCACCCGGGGTCACTTGTTTTACATAGAGTTATATAGGAAAATCTTTAAAAATTATCTTCAATGAATCCATAAGGCCTAGAGCTTAGATATTTGGTATGTAGCATCATCTTATGGGTCACTACCAAGGTTGTACAAATCATAGCCCTATGGTGATAAATGACCCCGCAACAGGGGTTCCTTGTTTTACAAAGAGTTATATAGGAAAATCTTAAAAAATCTTCTTCTATGAATCCGTAAGGCCTATAGCTTAGATATTTGGTATGTAGCATCATCTTATGGGCCATTATCAAGATTGTACAAATCATAGCCCTATGGTGATAAATGACCCTGCCGCACCAGGGGTCACTTGTTTTACATAGAGTTATATAGGAAAATCTTAAAAAATCTTCATTTATGAATCCATAAGGCCTAGAGCTTAGATATTTGGTATGTAGCATCATCTTTTGGCTCATAACCAAGATTGTTCTAAACATAGCCCACAGTGATAAATGCCCCTGCACCAGGGGTCACTTGTTTTACATAGAGTTAAATAGGAAAATCTTTAAATATCTTCTTCTATGAATCCATAAGGCCCAGAGCTAAGATTTTTGGTGTGTGGTACCATCTAATGGTTCATTACAAAGATTTTCAAAGTCTTTGCCCTACGGTGATAAATGAACCTGCACCCAAGACTTCTCTGAAACCATAAGGCCCATTGCTAAGATTTTTGGTGTGTAGTATTGTCAGGGGTAAAATGTTTTAGATTAAATTATATCAGAATCCTTGTCTGTTTAAAAACCTTGACATCAATTGAAGCAATGGTACTCAGGTGAGCGATTCAGGGCCATCATGGCTCTCTTGTTATTAATTCCCTTACCAAAGTATGTTTTAAATAAGTCATTTATAGCCATAGATAGTCGTTTTTACTGTAAGCATTTTCAGAATTTCAAAAGAATGCAAAGAGCATTATTTTTAAAATATAATTAATGAAAAAGTTTCTAATTAGAGGAATGTAATTTTATGTGCTAATAATTTGATCTCATAAATGTATCACTTTTAATTCGATTGAAATTCAAGAGTTAGCAGTTTATACCATTCCCTCTCATTGGTTTTACACGTGTATTGTGTAGTGGAAGGATATGAAATAAGACTCTCCTCCAACGGGAATTGATCTCACAGTCCCTGAATGATACGTTGTCCTACACAATTCAACAAGACCTTGACACACTTTTCAATTTTACAACGATTGATTACTATGCTGCCACTTAAAAAAAACAAAAACAAACAAAAACAACAACCCCACCAAAATAAAAATAAATAAATTAATAAATAAATAAAAATTTAAAACATATTCGAATCATTGGAATTATTCTTTAAATCAAGATATTCCATTTTGACTTGATATTAATTTTCAAGAAGCAGTTTAAATAAAAAAAAATGAGAATGTTTATTTTAAATATTTATGAATTATTTATTTTGATGTGTTATCGCATTCATCTCCTCACATAAGTCTGGTACCTCTAAATAGCAATCTATGAATCTATTTGATACAATGTATGAGAGAGTACTATTATTTATAAGCTTGAAGCATGCATTTAAAAATACATTTATTAGTGATATATTTCAGACATTTGCATGATTTTAAAACAAATTGAACACGAAAACAAACATATATTTATTGAAGGGGGTGAACTTCTTTAATTGTAGCAATAAACAATGTTATTCATGAAAACATGACACTATATTTATTACATATTGCTTACTTTATTCGTTTTAAGCCAACCTGAGCACAATGTGGCCACGGTGAGCTTTTGTGATCACCCTGCATCTGCCGTCGTGCGTCGTCAACAATTTGCTTTAAACCACATCTCCTCTGAAACCGCTGTACAGAATTTGATTAAACTTGGCAGGGATGTTCATTGGTTGAACCTTCACAAAAGTTGCTAGATTAAAATTTGATCCATGTAGAACTCTGGTTGCAACGGCAACGGAAAGAAAAAATATGAAATCTTTAAAAATCATCTCCTTCAAAACTACTGGCCAGATTTCAAATGTTTTAGGACAGGTGTTCCATGGGTAACCCTATACTCAGGTGAGTGATCATCGCCCCAATGAACCTCTTGTTTGATATTTTGACTGAGCTTGTCAAATAATTGACAGCAACCTTATTTTCAATGGCATATATTTTCATATAAAAAAGAATACTCATTTTATAACAGAGAATATTTGAAAAGGAAAAAAAATCGTTAATCAAATCAACCCGAGCATATAATTTTTCATTACATGTTACATTGCTTTTATAAGAATTTTAGCATATGTTATGTCCAATCAATTAACACAATTTTAACATTCAAAACACAAATACATCCTAAGTGATATATCTGAAATACGACCAGATGTTTAATCCATATATAAGTGAGGAAGAGAAACTCATTTTGTCTTCAATCACATTCTCATACATTTTGTTAATATTGTTTTGCGAAAGCTGTACCGATCTGCCAAATGATTTCCCAGAAGGGATGACTATAAGTATTTTGTAACGACCAGACAAACTGACCACGACGTTTGATAAAGACTTGAATTTATCTGCCGTTAATTGTTAAACCCCTCATGCAGGCTCTGGGAATAAAGCGAACAAATTAGATCAATGTAGGACGTCATTTCGGCAATATGTCCGTTCCGACTCCATCGACTTGAAATATTGTATAACAGGTGTCGGAAATAAAGTCTTAAAGCCTTAATTGTTACCCATAATCATTAGATTATACATTTTCTACAAGGGTATTTCACAGAACACACCCAAAACACACACACACCAAAAACAACAACAACAACAACAACAACAACAAAAAACCAACAACAACAACAAACAAACAGAAAATTTAAGAGGACAAGAGGGCCAAGATGGCCCTAATCGCTCACCTGAGAAAAGTATCATTCATTGCCTGTACAAAACAGATTGCTTAAGAATAAAGATGATGATGTGAAACAATGTTCAGGAATTTTCTGACCCCATCCACAAAAGATATCATCATGACAAACATTCTGCCAAAGTTTGGACCAAAAATTCCCTCGAGTATAAATTTCCAATTTTAAAGGGTTCAAGATATCAAGACAAAATTCTGACCAAGTTTGAGGAAGATTGGATCAAAATTGTGGCCTCTAGTGTGTAAACAAGATTGTTCTAAGATTTGACCTACTGACCTACTTTTGGATCCAACCTGACCCATTTTCGAAAGGGTTCAAGATATCATCAAGACAAACATTCTGACCAAGTTTGAGGAAGATTGGATCAAAATTGTGGCCTCTAGTGTGTAAACAAGATTTTTCTAAGATTTGACCTACTGACCTACTTTTGGATCCAACCTGACCCATTTTCGAAAGGGTTCAAGATATTATCAAGACAATCATTCTGACCAAGTTTGAGGAAGATTGGATCAAAATTGTGGCCTCTAGTGTGTAAACATCAAAATTGACGACGGACGACGGACAATCAAGTATTCCAAAAGCTCACCCTGAGCTATGCTCAGGTGAGCTAAAAAGGGTATCCCAATACGGACAATGTACCTGCTCACAACCTCAGGAGTTGCAGTATCTGCAGCAACTGAGCTTGACTTCGTTATCCTAGTTAATCCCATGGAACCATCTTTTTTAACATTTTTTAAGCTAAAATTAGAACTGCGGTTATGTTGACGCCACTGAGGCAGTTAAAACATTTTTTAACCATTAAATCCTTCAGGGATGACATAATCAAAATGGAGCATTATTGGATCAAATAACTTGAATTGAGTGGTGATTCTGTTGAATTATTGTGTTGATATGCGAGATGATGATTTGATAAGAGGGAATATCTCGTGTTTGTTTCACTCTGTTTATCATTATTTTAAACTTAATTTTACGGCGGCTGTTCAAAGCAGAAATGATACAGACATAATTATCGGGGGACGAGTAAATAGTGAAAAATTGAAAACATGACAATCGTCTTTCTTTTAATGCATTTCCTTGTGGTTTAAATTAAATCTCGTTAAACATATTTATATATACTAACGTCAATTTCTGGACAGATAAAAAACAGATTTTCATGGCAAGCCAATACTCGAAACAAAAGAATGACTTCCTTTACCAAAGATACGTTTTATCTACTAAATACGGCCATGTCTTTAGTCAAAAACTGATACTGAGCATGATGTTCGAATTTGTTGTAGGACCCGCTTATGGCCATTTGTATGTATATATCTAGTAAGGCGTTGTACAATTATTATAAATCGTATATGCCTTTGTTAAGAAACATCAACTTCATGAACATATTTCATAATTCATCACGCTTATTTTTGACATTCTTATACCTGTCTAAACGTAGGAAATACATTCCATTTCCTAGATATAAATGGTTATAAAAAATAATGTTAAGAGCCCGTTAAGCCTCTGGTTATATTATTTTTATGTATAACTGAACATACGTCTTTAGAACACATACGGATAAAAACATATTGCTGAAACATTAACTTTATGTTATTACCGTTTGCAGGAAATACATGGAAAAGTAGCTAATAAACAATAAAACCAATAAACACATGTTTGACAGAAAATCGAATATTCGTTAAATTAAACTAACGGAACAGCACAAACACAGAGCCATTATTTGTTTCTTGGATATTTCGTTAGGTAAAGTGTATTGGGCGTAGGATTGTCGAAATTGTGGTAAACCTGTTGTCAGATTCCTGTGCATTTCTTGTTGATTCACGTTTCCATGAAAGGCCGATTTTCCAACGTTCATATTCATAAATTTTCAAATAATTATCTCTTTTTTGATCGAATGTTATTTCATGATGATGTTACTGGGTGTAGTATCGAGCCATTTGATTTTGCAGAGCAGCAATACTTAACATATCTCGTGTAGACAAAGTCATCAAATCATTGAACTACCGTGATGTGACAAGATAACACACATTGACAAACTATCGCCAAATTGAAATTCGTCTGTAATATTTTTTTTCTACGATGGTTGTTCAAATATGAAAGCATCTAGAACGTTATCTTGCTAAAATAATGCGAAATTTATGAGAAAATCAAAATTATTCTGTAAATATTCATGTAACCTATATATTGATATTGATAATACGTTCACTTGAGCTGTACAATGTATCAATCGCTCGCTAAAATTTGCCTGCTCCTGTATACTAATACAAAATGGTTGGTAGAAGAGTTTGCCGTTGAAATATGTCCTATATCCTTGTATTCTAGGTATAGGGTGTAAAGACATATTTTTATGAACTATGTTCTGTTAATGAGAATAATGAAATGTCTATTTCGACTTAAGCTATAAAATGTGGGTTAGTTTTAACAGAAGATGCGCCAGATGACCGTCGACCGAAAACAGCGACATCTGCCAAGATGGTCGATAGAGTGCAAGAAATTATTGCTACTGATGCAAAACAGACCGCAAGGCAAATAGCTAGTATGTTTGGCATCTCATTAGGAACAGCTCATATAATTCTAAAAGGTAATTTGAAAATGAGAAAAATCTGTGCTAGATGGATCTTCTTTTTGCTGACAGATGAATAGAAAAAGGCACGCGTGCAATGCGCGAAAATGTTGCATAAACAGTTTCCCAAACTACAATGCACGGTCTTTTGCAAATTTCGTCACTGGGGTCGAGAGGTTTTGAGCCAGAACAAAAGATTCAAAACAAAATTTGGGCAACAAGGTCTGGCATATGTATGCCATATTCTTTGCAATTCTGGGCTATTCGGGTTGCTGTATCTAAAGGCATATCAGTCAAGGCGAAGTTTTACAAGATTAATATTTCTACAAAAACTGAAAAACTATTTAATAACAAGTTTACCCATTTACAGATGCCTCATCGCACAAGGCGCCATTGTGCATGATGTGCATGACTTTCGAAGCAGGAAAAGTTTGCCGTGCCCCCACCCCCCTTACTCCATATATTTGCCTGACCTTGCCCGTGTGACTTCTTTTTGCTCCCAAGGCTCAAAAATTACCTTTTATGTCGAATATTCGCGAAGAACTCGGTTCTGCAATATTCCAGTGACTTCATAGTACACCCAGAAATTATTATTAAATGCTTTCAAGGATTGAATTAAACGACTGAAACATTGCGTATCTGTTGGAGATAAATATTTCGAGAATACCGAATAAAATATTCCATTTAAATCTATTAAAGATTTATTTTTATGTGCACAGATGCATTAATATGTAAACTTTCCTCGTATCGGAAAATACATGTCTCGTATCAACTGTTAATCTCCAATTACTAAAAGTATTAGATAAGAACGCAATATTTTTGTAAAATTTCCACGGTTTATATATTTCTCGTTAAAATTTTTATTTCGAATATTAACGTTAACCCTATAAATCAGCAAAAGAAAAGACGACCTATTTACTAAACTAATACAAAAGGTGGCAGAGCCTTGTCTCCGTATGATGTATTTGTCTAGAATAATTCGTCAAACTGTGAAACTAATACTGCTGTTTTCTTATTTCAGTTTATAGGTTTCTCTCCAATAGGGCATTGGTGAAGTGATTTGATTGATTGATTGTTAACATAGTCAGTGTTATAGTTGTATCTCTTTTGTTTTAATTACACTGACGCATTATGGCATCACGTATGTGTCTACTTGAATAAAGGAGATAAAGTGTATAGAAAGAAAACTTAAGCGATATGTATCTTAATTATGCTGTCCAATATTTTTCAATATGTCCATATAGATTCACGTCTAGATGAGGAACTTCATTCAGAATTTGTTGTGAGTTATATGTAATAATAACAAGAGCCATGTTGACATGGCCATCCCCCGCCGTACGCTTGCTCTTTAGAAGATGTGTTGGAGAGAATATTTCATTTTTAAAAGAAAATATTTAGTAATGAAGACTGATGTTTAAAGTGATTATAGATATGAAACCCATGCAAAGACCTACTACTGCCTCTATTTTGAGGTCTAAAGGTAAAATGTCAAGGTCATATTGTGATAAAAATTAAGCCTGAAAAATAACAAAAGGCATAACCAAAACATTATGAAAGGTAGAGTTATCATTCTTGTGCACTGCACTCCTCCTCAATGAGATCTATTTACCTATAAAGTTTCGAGTTGTTATCTCAAATACTTTTCGAGTTTTGCTCCAGACAAAAAGTAGGCCTGAAAAATAACAAAGGGCAATAACTAAAAAAATATGAAAGGTAGAGTTATCATTCTTGCGCAATGTACTCCTCCCAAATAAGATATATCCACCTATGAAGTTCCAAGTTGATACCTCAAATTCTTTTTAACTTATGCTCTAGACAAAAATTAAGTCTAAAAAAATAACAAAGGGCAATAACTAAAAAATTATGAAAGGTAGAGTTATCATTCTTGTGTACTGCACTCCTCCTCAATGAGATCTATCCACCTATGAAGTATCAAGTTGATACCTCAAATACTTTTCGAGTTATGCTCCGGACAAAAATTAAGTCTGAAAAATAACAAAGGGCAATAACTCAAAATGTATGAAAGGTAGAGTTATCATTCTTGTGCACTGCACTCCTCCTCAATGAGATCTATTCACGTATGAAGTATCAAGTTGACACCTCAAATACTTTAAGAGTTATGCTCCGGACAAAAATTAAGTCTGAAAAATAACAAAGGGCAATAACTAAAAAATTATGAAAGGTATAGTTATCATTCTTGTGCACTGCACTCCTCCTCAATGAGATCTATCCACCTATGAAGTATCAAGTTGATACCTCAAATACTTTTCAAGTTATGCTCCGGAAAAAAATGTCGGACGGACGGAGACTATTACTATATCCCCGCCGCCTTTCGGCGGGGGATAAAAATGCGATCAGGTTATTTTACCAGAAGTATGCTTTAATTTGTGGATGATCACCAAATGAAAAGCAATTCGTTTCTGTTTAGCAGGAGATCCGTTTTAACAAAATATAAAAAAGGTGCTATGATTTTGACTTTGCTTGTACTGTCCATTTCAAAATGGCAAACATCTCTGTATGATATCAGTACCACTATAGAAACACGATGAGACAAATTCCCAAATCATAAAAATGTGACATTTGATAACGGCAGTATTTTACAAAAGAGCTTCTTATTTTCTAATCCTAATGATATACTCTAGGACTCTATTTTTTTCTGTTCAACCGGTTGTATAAAATATTTTTCACAAATATTTTTCGTACTCATCATTTTAGATGGGTATGTTTATGCATTAAATGCAATTAGTGCGTTTTTTCGCTTTAGTGTTGTCTTGCGTATTCTCTTCAGTGTTTCAGTGCTTCTTTTGAATCGACAAATCATATCCAAATAAAGCAAAAATGTCCAGAAGTCGCCAAAATATGATTGCAGTCATTGTTTAATATTTAACAAGAATTATAAACGGTGCATTGTGTTTTATTATAAGACAAAGATAGGTTATTTTCATCATTAAACTGCTAAGAGAGAACATTTTGACGGACTTCAAGTCAGTGACGTTGAACCCTTTATTTAATATTGAATCCATTCAACACAATGGCATACAGAGCAGTCCTAGATCACACAGCCCTTTTAGAGACTATCTGACCATGGTTTCTTTTATTGGCTCATACAATTATGAAGCTAAAATTCTGCAAGAAAATATTTTTTTCCTATGCTATTTAAAGTTCAGTCAATCAAGTTTCATCAGGTCAAAGATTTGTACATCGATATTTATGAGGCAAAAGGTAAAACAAAGAGTTTAAATATTGACCTATATTGTTTAAGCGAATTGAATTAAAAACGACAACAACAACAACAACATATCCTTCCACACGACGCTCACATGATAAAAAATCAACAAGAGGCCCATGATGGCCCTAAATCGCTCACCTGAGATAAATAGGTTGACCCAAGGAACATCTGTACCAATTTATTTTAAAATCTGGCCAGTAGTTTTGAAGAAGATGATTTTTAAAGTTTTCATATTTTTTTTACTTTTTGTTGCCATGGCAACCAGAGTTCTTCATGGATCAAGTTTATTTTAGCAATTTTTGTGAAGGTTGACCCAAGGATCATCCCTGCCAAGTTTAATCAAATTCTGTCCAGTGGTTTCAGAGGAGATGTTGTTTAAAGGTTTCTCTATATACATATAAGGCAATTAAGCCCCGCCCCTGGCGGCCATGTTTTTTTACGGATCGGAATAATTTTGGCAACTTTGGTAGAGGTTGAACCACGGAACATCTGTACCAAATTATTTTGAAATCTGGCCAGTAGTTTTGAAGGAGATGATTTTTAAAGTTTTCAAATTATTTTTCTTTTTGTTGCCATGACAACCAGAGTTTTTCATGGATCAACTTTATTTTAGCAACTTTTGTAGAGCCTTATTTAAGGAACATTCCTGCCAAGTTTCATTAAATTCTGTCCAGTGGTTTCAGAGGAGATGTTGTTAAAAGGTTTCTCTATATACATATAAGGCAAATAAGCCCCGCCCCTGGCGGCCATGTTTTTTTACGGATCGGAATAATTTTAGCAACTTTGGTAGAGGTTGACCCACGGAACATCTGTACCAAATTATTTTGAAATCTGGCCAGTAGTTTTGAAGGAGATGATTTTTAAAGTGTTCATATTTTTTTTCTTTTTGTTGCCATGGCAACCAGAGTTCTTCATGGATCAACTTTATTTTAGCAACTTTTGTAGAGCCTCACCCAAGGAACATTCCTGCCAAGTTTCATTAAATTCTGTCCAGTGTTTTCAGAGGAGATGTTGTTTAAAGGTTTCTCTATATACATATAAGGCAAATAAGCCCCGCCCCTGGCGGCCATGTTTTTTTACGGATCGGAATAATTTTAGCAACTTTGGTAGAGGTTGACCCAAGGAACATCTGTACCAAATTATTTTGAAATCTGGCCAGTAGTTTTGAAGGAGATGATTTTTAAAGTTTTCAAATTATTTTTCTTTTTGTTGCCATGGCAACCAGAGTTCTTCATGGATCAACTTTATTTTAGCAACTTTTGTAGAGCCTCACCCAAGGAACATTCCTGCCAAGTTTCATTAAATTCTGTCCAGCGGTTTCAGAGGAGATGTTGTTTAAAGCAAATTGTTGACGACGGACGACGGACGACGCACGACGACGGACGCCGGACGAAGGGCGATCACAAAAGCTCACCTTGAGCACTTTGTGCTCAGGTGAGCTAATAAAGGACATTACATGGTGTAGGGAAGTTTGGGAGATGATAGGAATGTCTGTTATCATTAATGAGGACATTTCAGCGACTTACCACATATTTTGATCTAAGAAAAAAACAAGAGGGCCATGATGGCCCTAAATCGCTCACCTGAGATAACATTTGAAAACCTTTATAAATTGGGCATAAACAACTCAGAATCAATGATTATACAAAAATTATAAAGGGAGGTAATAACAAGATTAAAAGAAAAATACAAATAAAAGATGGTACTTCTATTCATGGCAGGGCAGAATAGTGTACTTTTTTTCTAAATGTAACTTTTTTTTTTATTAATTGGAAATTTATGATAAACTAATTTTAAAACTGGCCAATAGTTTGCAGATATTTGAAAATTATTATTGTGTTAAAATTCAAAATGAAAAAAAAAAACAAAAAAAAACAACTAGATATTGTTTGTTTGAACAAACAAAAGGACTTTCTGCTCTTGAGAGTCTTGAAAGTTATCTTCTGTGAAATTTTGAGGAAAACCCAACGATAAATTGCTGAAGTAGAGCGCATTCAAATACTTTATTTTTTTTAGCACTAACGTTATGTGACGTCTTAAAATACTGAAAATACCGTTGTTCAAAACTTCATACCATTCTGTCAAAGCGTAAATTTTTCATCATTCTGAAAAACTGACAACATGTCGAAATCAGTGCCCAAATATGAGAACTAAGTAATATGCTGTGACGTCACAAGACGCCATATGACGTCAGGACTCAAAATATTTAAAGCAAATCCGAAATTTGTACATAGCTAAGGCTTGAGATGTACATTCTGTAAAAATATAAAGAAAATCCAACAATAAATAGCGGCTGAAGATCGCAAACAAAAACGTTTCCTATTTTTAGCGCTGAAGACACGTGACGTCATAGGATGCTGATAATGCTATTGCTTAAAAATTATACATTTCTGTCAAAGTTGTTAATTGTTCATCATTCTGAACAACCGATATCATGTCGAAATCACTGCCCAAATAAAGAGAAATTAGTAGTATGCTGTGACATCACATGACGTCTTATGACGTCAGGACTCAAAATATCTAAAGAAAATCTGCAGAACTGCAAACTGTGTAAGTTTCAGTTTTTTGTCTCATCTGAAAGCTCTATAATCCTATAATGAAAATTTAGGTCCTATGTTTGAATCTTGCATCAACCACAGAACCTCGGTCTTTCGGAATTTCGGTCAGCTGAATGGATATGCACAGCTAAGTCTTGAGATGTAGCATCTGTGAAATTTGAGGAAATTCAGACCATAAATGGCGGCTATAGAGCGCGTACAATATTTTCACTTTTTTTAGCTCTGACGTCACGTGACATCATAGGATGCTGAAAATATTAATACATTAAAGCACAACATTACTCTCTTATCTATGAAATTTTTATCATTCTGAACAACCGACATCATATCGAAATCATTGCCTAAATAATAAGAACTAAGTTGTATGTTGTGACGTCACATGACGTCAGATGACAAGAGTTCTAAATGGATCAAGTTTATTTAAACATCATTTGTGAAAATCTGGCCAGTAGTTTTGAAGAAGATGATTTTTAAAGTTTTCATATTTTTTTTCTTTCTGTTCGTTCAGAGATGTTGATAAAAGTTTTCCTTATATACATAATAGGAAAATAAGCCCCGCCCCTGGCGACCATGTTTTTTTAATGGATCCGATCGGAAATTTTTAGCAACTTTGGTAGAGGTTGACTGTACCAATTTATTTTAAAATCTGGCCAGTAGTTTTGAAGAAGATGATTTTTAAAGTTTTCATATTTTTTTCCTTTTTGTTGCCATGGCAACCAGAGTTCTATATGGATCATGTTTATTTTAGCAACTTTTGTGAAGGTTGACCTAAGGATCATCCCTGCCAAGTTTAATCAAATTCTGTCCAGTGATTTCAGAGGAAATGTTGATTAAACTTTTCCCTATATACATATAAGGAAAATAAGCCCCGCCCCTGGCGGCCATGTTTTTTACGGATCGGAATTTTTTTTAGCAACTTTGGTAGAGGTTGACCCAAGGAACATCTGTACCAATTTATTTTAAAATCTGGCCAGTAGTTTTGAAGAAGATGATTTTTAAAGTTTTCATTTATTTTTGTTGCCATGGCAACCAGAGTTCTACATGGATCAAGTTTATTTTAGCAACTTTTGTGAAGGTTGACCCAAGGATCATCCCTGCCAAGTTTAATCAAATTCTGTCCAGTGGTTTCAGAGGATATGTTGTTTAAAGGTTTCTCTATATACATATACGGCAAATAAGCCCCGCCCCTGGCGGCCATGTTTTTTAATTGATCCGAATAATTTTAGCAACTTTGGTAGAGGTTGACCCAAGGAACATCTGTACCAATTTATTTTAAAATCTGGCCAGTAGTTTTGAAGCAGATGATTTTAAAGTTTTCATATTTTTTTCTTTTTGTTGCCATGGCAACCAGAGTTCTATATGGATCAAGTTTATTTTAGCAACTTTTGTGAAGGTTGACCCAAGGATCATCCCTGCCAAGTTTTATCAAATTCTGTCCAGTGGTTTCAGAGGATATGTTGATTAAACTTTTCCCTATATACATATAAGGCAAATAAGCCCCGCCCCTGGTGGCCATGTTTTTTACGGATCGGAAATTTTTTAGCAACTTTGGTAGAGGTTGACCCAAGGAACATCTGTACCAATTTATTTTAAAATCTGGCCAGTAGTTTTGAAGAAGATGATTTTTAAAGTTTTCATTTTTTTTTCTTTTTGTTGCCATGGCAACCAGAGTTCTACATGGGTCAAGTTTATTTTAGCAACTTTTGTGAAGGTTGACCCAAGGATCATCTCTGCCAAGTTTAATCAAATTCTGTCCAGTGGTTTCAGAGGATATGTTGTTTAAAGGTTTCTCTATATACATATAAGGCAAATAAGCCCCGCCTCTGGCGGCCATGTTTTTTTACGGATCGGAAATTTTTTAGCAACTTTGGTAGAGGTTGACCAAAGGAACATCTGTACCAAATTATTTTGAAATCTGGCCAGTAGTTTTGAAGCAGATGATTTTTAAATTTTTCAAATTATTTTTCTTTTTGTAGCCATGGCAACCAGAGTTCTTCATGGATCAACTTTATTTTAGCAACTTTTGTAGAGCCTTACTTAAGGAACATTCCTGCCAAGTTTCATTAAATTCTGTCCAGCGGTTTCAGAGGAGATGTCGTTTAAATAAAATTGTTGACGACGCACGACGACGGACGCCGGACACAGGGCGATCACAATAGCTCACCTTGAGCACTTTGTGCTCAGGTGAGCTAAAAACAAAAACATGAAGGAAACCCCAAGTATTTTTGCCACATATTGAGAGTCGTCCAAAAGTCACATTTTAGTGTTTTATGGAAATTTGGTTAAATGTTCAATGAAAATTCCGTTTCAATTTTATATCAGAGGATTGAATCTAAAAAAAAAAAAAAAAAAAAAAAAATCTGTCCCTTAAAATGATCAAGACAAATATATTTAAAAAATCATAGCTTTTTGTTAGTTTTTTTTTTGTATATATTTTGGTCCGAACACAATAACTCTTTTAGTCGTAGTATATTTTCAATGTATGTTTGAAATTATTTTCACCGACACTGTTACAAATTGTTATAAAATATTCTGAAAATATTATTTTTGATTATTATGAAAGTAATCAGAATACAATTTTCCCATTTTCAATGCTCTGATTTTTTTAAACAAATTTCAGCAAACAGTGATGTTTGACAAAAAACGAGCATGGTGACCCAATTTTCAAATTCATATATCTTTTGGTTATATTTTAAAGTATTTATGCGCTCTTAAGTCCGTTAGAAAAAAATAATGGGGGCAAAAAAAGTCTCCGAACGACCCTCTTTTTTCACGGCCGACCCTAAAGTTTTGTTTTTTTTCATTTCCGCCTTTAAAAATCGTTCGTTTACAATTTGTACTTTTCGCATCATCGGAGGGAGAAAAAAACATCCCTACAAACAGACCCTCTTCCTTTTTTGGCTGGATACCAGAAACGGAACTATTTTATGGGGGCCTGGTCAGACAAGCTGATCATGACGTTTAATAGCGATCTGAAATGATATGCAGTTACTTGATAAACTTTCATGGAAATTAACGTAACACCAGGAAAAGCCCAAATTGTATCATCATAGAGCATTTTGTTCTAGAAGAGGTTGACTCTGAATAATTTGATAAAAGTAAGTGTGTGACAAATGAAATGCTAGGATAATATATATAAATACTTTTTGCAGGATGTGCTAAAGATATGTATTAAATAAATAAAAATATCCTTGTTAAAACAGCTTCTGATTATAGTATTGTATATCATTCTTCATTCTTTATAAGAACACATTTGTCAATATAAAACAGATATAGTGCATCATGCCGCAGAGAAATGACATGATACCATATCAGTAACATAAGACTGCCATCCAACAATAAAATCAGTCCTATGACTACACTTATATACTGAGCGCCAAGCAAGGTAACTATTCACAAAGAGTATCTTAAGTGTGTAAATCCAATTTCAACTAGATACATCAGACCGAAATCCAAAATACTTTACCCTTTTGAAAAAATGTGGTTACTCTTTTAATTTGCAAAAGCAATATATATATAAAAATACATAAATAAAATACTAAAAAAATAAAATAAATAAAAACGAGTTAACTCTGAGGATCAGAATAGTTCTGGCATTTGAGCCTCGCCGTGTCGTCAATGACACATTGACTCTATTTTGATTTCCTTCCATATTTATTCTCCTTTTTATTCGCAATCAATCGTTGGAATCCAATATTTGCTTAATCACCCAGACACAGGCTGTGTTTCCTAATGGATATAAATCAATCCATAATCTCTATTTACTTGCATCGAAATTGGTTGAAGGAAGAATGCCCCTCGGTCAAACAAAACCAATTATACAATATTAAAGGAAATACTAAGTACGTGAGCGACATTTCATGATTAAAAAGCGGTTATTTCTTTGCAAAAGAACGTGACAGGAAAGTGTCGTATTTTTTGGCACATAATTAATTTAAAGACGATTTCTAGATTTTCTTCCCTCCCATAGGCTTTTTTCATTTTTTTATATTTTGTAGAAATAAGTTTGAGAAATTCAAAAATGCAAAGAAAAAAGGGGATCACCGAACTCGTTTTTGAGATATAGCTCAATTTCATAGATAGGTGTAGATGTCATTTCTGGAACTGATTCACCATCAAATACAGTACATACCGATATGTACTAAATGTTGGACAAAAAGACAAAACATAACTGAGTGCATTTTTTTCACCTATAAAATTTAATATGATATTTATTTCATTGATATAAATGCTTATACAGTGTCTGTGATGGTATCTAGAATCAAAACTACATTTTATAGTGGCGGGCTAGTGTGAAAAATAGTCACACAATTTCAACAAAATACACCAACTTTTCACACAATAAATCTTCAATTACAAAATAACTGTTCCATAGAAATTTCCCAAATTTATATATATCATAGAATAATATCTACTGAAGACATACATATGTAAAAAAACAATGGATCACCGAGTTAGTTTCTTCACAATATTACATTACGTGAACCACGACATTTGATAAAATATTTAAAAAAGTTGTCATTTTCAGTAGTAACCATCATAATGTAACTGGTATTGTTTTCTTATTTACAGTATTTTATCAATAATAGTGAAAAATCATTTTTAAAAAGATGTACTAGATCTTTAAATACCAAAGGATCACATAATGATATGCTCTCTGTGTCTCTCTGTGTCCTTGACCTTGTTTTTAAAGTTCAACCCGTGACAATAGGAAAAATGTCAATTTTTGCAAATTTTGACACATTATATTTAATATCTGTAGAAATGCCACATGCAAACTTAAACCATGATATTATTTATTAATTATTTCTATGAAGAGTTTATAATATTTAGAACCACTTTCTAAAATTTCATAAATACAGCATAAATTTGGATGTGTGCTGCTTTAAAAATACACATTTTTTGGTTTCAAACTATAAACTACTTCGGTACATTCAGATAACATAATGATAATTAAACATGATATATCACTATTGCATACAGTGGATTTTAAAAATATGCTTTACACAGAAATATTGAAAATATGACTTGACTTTACTATTTGAATTTACCGTCGCTGCGACAGTATTTCAGTCATATAGCGACGTCCGGCTAATTACAGGTGGAGGAAGACCCCGAATGCAAGGAGGCATTCAGGTAGAACCACCGACCTACCACAAGCCAGCTGGAAGGCTTCCTCACGTGAAAATCCGAATCCGAAGGTTTGAGAAAAGACATCATTCTGTGAAGTTGCAGCTATATGTATGATAGCACTGTTTTTACACAAAGAAGTAGTCTCAATGTCACAATACACTAAATTACTACTACTTGTATAATCAATAGTTTCTATTGCTGGTAATACTCTTGGGGGTGGGATCTCAGTAACTAAATCAGCTGATGTTGTACATAGATCAACACTGGACTGATAAGTTATACCTTCACGTAATTCGCACTGTGCTGTTGAAGACTCCTGATTCAATTTTCTTTCAAGTCTACGTTTTTTGAAACATTTTGTGTTCTCATATGAGAGTCTCCTTTTCCTGGTTTTGTCTTTTTTATCAGCAAGTTTTTTTTATAAATGCGTCCAGGAGAAATACCCAACTTTTCATTTACTTTGTTTACATACCCAGATCCAATATTTTTTTCTGCCACTGCACAATTTACACGATTTTGTAGGCTATTAGAAGAAGAGTAATGTATTCTTTTTGGTGCTTTGGATGCAATTACATTATTAAATGATTCAACATCTTTGGTACTACCACCGGGAGCTATTTTGTCCACATTTTCAATTAACTGTTTGAAAACTCTAGTAAGGTCAGCTTTTAGGGCATCACCAGATAAATCTTTACCATGTGGCAAGGATTTATGCTTGTATGTTTCTGGATTAAGTATGTATCCACACCATGAAGCATCACAGTCAGAATGGTCACCAAATGCATGTGGAACAATTTTGAAGCAATGCTTTCCTGAGTCCATCTGGATCATTCTTATTTTGAGCTATAGCATATCTAAAGCATTTTTGAAAGAATTGTATAACTTTGTTTGATAGCTGTTTGTGCTGTTTTTGAAGAGCATACAAAGAATTGCCCAAATGTTTTTTTGTATGATTTATGTCACTCCACTTGGTCACATTACGGTCTGCATTAACCCTTGCCATTGTGGTTGTATCATCATCCATGATTAACACAGAAACCTTGACATTTGCCTTCTCAACTTCATTGATTGCTTCAACAGCTACACTAGCTTCCATGGACTTAGAAGACCCACACCAATTTTTCTTGCAATCATGAACGGGTGGTTCAGAACCTCTGTTGTAATGAAAAGTGCACATACGACAGTCCTTGTTTCGTACTCCATAGGCACAAATTTTACCAGTCTAATTTCCAATCATGGTACCTACACCTGACTTACTATCGTATGTTCTGCCCGACCCCCGCTTCTGCCAGCCCATATCGTACTTGAACTGTCCAGGTGTTCATTATCATGCCTGAAATTTATGCAATCAATTATTAGGGAAAAAATGGAGAATTTTGATACTTTTCTGTATAATAAGAAGGCAAATGTCGCTCTGGATCTCTAATATGAGAATGCTTGAAACAATTTCTACTAATTACAAATAAGGAAACCATACAAGAAAATAATAATCAAAGATTGGGTCAAAATGGTGGCCTCTGAAGTGTTTACAGTTTTCAAATAATTTTACCATTAGTAAAGTATTAAGCTTGATCAAGATTGAGACATTAAATAATACTGAACAAGTCTTAAAAGTTTATGAGCAAAAAAGTAGCATCTAGTGTTCATGATGTTTTTCAGTAATTAGACAAAATTTGATAAGTTGTGATGTAATTACAAGCTAATATAGTAACACAACCTATCTATTTCCTGCTGTTTCCTTATTTCCTCAGCTAAAGCATCTTTGCATGACTGCTTCGCCACAGACTGAATATGAGGTTCAACTTCTCTCTCTCTCATTTTCATAGTTGTATGGTGCAGGCCTTCTATCTCAAGTGACGCCATGAAGTTAGTAATCTGTGTGTGGCCTGAGCCTGAATGAACCATTCCTACAATTCAAGCAAATAACATGTTTGGCAATTGATTTAGTATAATTCAAATTTATATAAAAATGTTTACAAATTCTGCATCAAGTTTGAAGGTTGACACTTGCAGTACTCATGGCAAAATATATAGATAAAAAAAATATTCTATGTATTTGTTAGACAAGTAACACTAAAAAAGATATAAATTATGTATGATGTATCAGCATGTTCTTTTATCAACAAAATTTTACCAGACATCACAAAGTAAACTAATTTTCATTTAGGCCTAGAAAAAAATTGTCTGTCTTGTCTCCAGTCCACATTTAGGACAGGCAGGTAGGATGATTCTTATTTTATTTTCACTTTTTATATATAGAAGAAGTAGTATCTAGCCTGCCAAGTAAGAAAACAAGCTAAAGGCAGTATAAAAGTTTAGATTCACAAGCAAAATATTAGGGTATAAAGAGTGGGAGACCAAATATGCAACACCTTTCACCTTGTCATTATGTAACTTGATTTTAATCTTTGTTACCAGAAAAGCATGCTACATATACACACAAAAGATACAGGTTTACAATGATTAGTGTGAATAGTGCTGTATGTTAGAGAAGGAAAGAAAGCATAGAACATGCATGTACAACCTATCATTATTAATATTATAATTATAGAGCTAGCCCAACACCAGGAAAATACTAGTACTACTACAGGTGTGAAAATCCATTCATATACTTACACAATTTCTTGCCTGCCTGATTTAAAAAAACAACAACATGAAATTATGAATTCTATATGTGTTTTCACATTGCCAATCTGAATCAATTTGCAGCAATACTGTTTGAGATGATAAATACATTACTTAAGACTACTAATGCCATATATAAGGAAACATGGTGATGACCCTAGTGGGGTTCGAATCCACAATCCCTGGGTAGTACGGAAGACACATTAACCTCTCCACCACTACTCTTTTTGTAAAAAGGATGTGTGATAAATTATCAACATATGTAGGTCAAAAGATATTTATTTATAATAGGTAAAAGTTTAATACTTATATCTATTTAATTGTAATTTTATACAGATATAAATTTCATTCTAGCAAATGTATTTCATATCCAAACAGGTATTATTTTTTAATCATAAATGCAGAACAAAATAATTACCAAGAGCAGCTTAAGTGTTAACATCAAACACAGGTGGGCCGGTCTTGCTAACTCGGTGCATCTTGCCAGTGGTAACTTCACTTAGCACCCCACATTCACACTGGATAACGTAGACGGACCCAAATCCATGTCTCCTCTCATGTACAATGTTTATTAGATGAAGAGGTAGGCGACAGTCATCACAAAACATCTGCTTTGCCATATGGTGTACCTCAACAATACGCCGGCCTTGCTTCCAACTTTCATTTTCACTTGACACAGCCTCAGGAGTTCTGTATAAATGTAAAAAAAAGTTAAAAATATAATATAAGGCAGAAAATGAATCATTCATTTTCCACAGGAGTATTTCATTTTTTTTAAAAAAATGTAAATGCGGATAAAAATATGTAATATCCCTGGATATGTCAATGAATTTAACTGATAATCAGATAAAAATGAATGTGTCAACTCGTTTATAACAAACAAGCAATAAATTATCAATAGACAAACCTACGGTAATCAAAACCGACAGTAGGTTGTAACAGTGCCACAGGCATACTATATTTTATAAGTGTGAGGAATCATGTAACCATAACAGCAGAACAATTCATCAACTTCTTATACTGACTGACTCCAAAGATTTTATACCAATTAATTATTATAACATATAGCGGAAACTGTTTTTTTTTTCTACATAGTCATTTCAGAAAAACTTACGGTTTTGTCGACTCGGTGGGTGGGGTAATAAGCGTTCCAGTCTCCTTTTCATCTACGGACTGAACACGCATGCCACTGGAGTTTAAACTTGACGAATGACATCCAACATTAACTCTATTCGTTCTTTCAGCAGTCGATTCATTTTCAAACTTGCCGCGAAGACGAAAAATTTGTGACATTTTGCAGTTTGGGTTTACTGATTTGTGGTTTGATTTTCTGTGCAACAACCTCCTATTAGGAGAGTCGATTATCTCCCTTGTGCGCATTTTGGTTGCGCATAACTAAATCCCGAAATCGTCTTTAAATGACGAATGCCATCTATCAAAAATAACGTTTACATTCACCGTCGTTCAAGCCAAAGGAAATCTACTAATGTCCTTTCTTTGTGGAACACATGATCATAAGAATTACAGTGGTGCAAAAATGAGGTATAGAAGATTTTTTTTCTCCGAAAATAATCATCCTATCTTCATTAGGTACACATGTTTCATTTAACCTTAGTTATCTGTTCAACTAATGTTGGAAACTAAAGAAAATGTGGTATTAGAGAATACTATAGATGCCAAATCAATAAACGATTGTTTCGAAAAGTTAATGATTTTACAAAAACAACAACGAAAACAACATCAAAAACGATATTTTGTTAATATCAAAGATGACAAGAGTAACCTTTTCTTTAATTCTCGAAAAGGATCTCTCGTTACGTAGACGAGCTTATGAGATGCGTTTAATCGCAATTGAAATTTGGTTATAACTAACGTCAAAAGAAATTATTCTGAAGATTAAATCGATCGATTCTGCAAGCAGGAAGAATATTGGTATGATGAGAACGTAAATGAGCAAAATTATGTCTTTAGATTTCCACGGTGCATTACGCGCATAACAAAGATCGTCTGTCGCCACCGTCACATTGGAGTTATTATCAAGGATTGATTTGCATACCTTAAAGACGCTCATTTCATTTAAGGAAGACGAGCAATTCCCTTCAACCGAAATGAACAGCGACGCAAAGAGGATTGACTAAACGAAATGCTTGATTCATTTTTTTCATCTGCAATCTATAATAAAAAAGAATATAGAAAATAAATGATTTCATCAGGGAATATTATTTTTTGTGGAGACTGTTGATTAGTCATATGGAATTGCGTAAGTATTCTAATGCCACGATCAATTTAAGCTCAACCTTATAAAGAAAGAGAAACAATGATTATCGATAAGAAATCTGTATATTATAAAAGACTGTTTTCGGGAGAAAATACTGTTCTCATGCAATTTTACATTTTTATTTGCGGAGGTCGACAACATATTGCCTGCTGCTGTATTTTTGAAACGTTATTATGAGAGATAAGAAACGATTCAAGTCATAATCATCTGTTTCCCAGAGAGTTGTTTTAAGTTAAATATAAAAAGGCATTTTATCTACTATATGCAATAAAGTCGCAATAATAAGACCACCATTCGGACTGCTGTCAACTGGTCTTAATAATGAGATGATCTGATAATCGAGTTCACACGAAATTGGGAAAAGGGTCCTGAAAAAAGTCTATTTAGTGAGGTGGCCTTTATATTGAGATTTCGAGGTGTTCTTTATATGAGGATTTTCTGTAATTGTTCTTTTAATTTAAAACACATTTTTGAAAATTGAATTTAAAGCATGTAGCTATCATATCCTAGTAAAAATCAACAAAATATGCATACTTTTTAGACACTCTAATAAAGTCAAGCACAGGCACGTCACTAGACTTCACTTATATATACTGTGTCCGACTGTGATATTAGTAGCATAATTTGACGCATGAATATAGAGATGACCATAAAAAGTCACCATATATCAGTTAGTATTGATACGTGTTGACATATTTATAATAATAAAAGTTACACGTGCGATTGTGTACTATTTATAACGGCTGATCAAGGACTCACTCATCCATTCGGACAGTGATCAATCATTATGACAAAATAATTTACAAGCAATCAATCATAGTTGTAGAGGTTTGAATAGAATTTACTCTATTCGTCTCTCTTATTATACGCAATCAAAACAAGGGCAACAGGTCATACAGATAGGATAGGCAATCCACGCAATCATCCACTGATTTATGATAATATGTCATGTTGCTTTGATGAAGTTAGCGCCATTGGAGCCCATAATCTACTTTCATGTTTCTATCATAGTGATTGATATGACATCTTAGATAACAAAACCAGGCTACACTTGCGACGACAGCAAAATATTTGCGGGGGGAATTCTAGATATTTCTATTGCCATAAATGCTTGGTTGACAATGACAATAAAATCAAACACGCAGTTATTAACAAAAGAACATGTTGTTTTTTTCCTACTGATATTCTGAATTTATATATAGCGACGTGTGGATGTCATGTCAGCACTGCTCAGCACGGTGGCTGTTCACATGTTGTCGATAAAAAATATGTCTCGTCTTGATTAAATTGGCAACAAATGATTTACATTAACGCTTCTGTGATCTCTATTGCCAATGAAAGACAATGGTCACTGCTCTGTCGTTCAGGAAAGAAATTGAAAAAAGGTAATGAATGGATCGAATCGCATCATAATAAAAGTGGTTATCAAAGGGGTCTGACAAGAAAGGTGGGTCATATATCACTATTTATAATACAGGGGGTACTACTCCCGATTGACCTAGACTCATACCCTACTTGAAAAAAAAATGCCAATATCTCAGTTATTTATGATGATATATTCAAATTCTCTGCACCTATCGCAAGCATATACATTTACGTAACAGAAAATTACAATGGTTTTACCCATATCACCCCTTTAGTGGTTATTTTATTAATTAGTCAGATGTTGAGGTCTACAACGTACATGCAGATTAGGGATATATGATGTTTTGTGTTTTTGGATATACTTGTACATACATTTGGATGTATTTATGTAATAGGAAAACATTGTTCCAATGTATAAGAAAATAACAACAGAAAACATGCACTTTGATTAATTAATTTTAAACATTGTTAATTAAATATCACACAAAAAACACAGCAGTTAAAATTACTATTATCACATAGAGAATAATACAGACAATGTAACCAAAACTCATCAGCACATAAATGCATTATTTCATTATATTGATTCTAGTTTACAATCTCGTCGAACTGTTGAATAGAAATATATCTATGACATGATTGACAAATTTAATTCCGTTTTCTATTGTTTAGAAATAATGTTAGACATCGCCCTGTCTCTCGAAATATGAACATCACATCTACAACAAAACAACCGAGACTCGTGAAATACATGTAGTTTTTATCCAAATAATGCTCGCTTCACCCACAAGTGTTTTGTCGGTTCACAAATTACTTTTTGGTCAATTATTGATACTGTTGACAATCATCAAATGTCGCTCACGTAGAACTGTCTTCTATATCGCTTGATATATTGTATTTGACCAAGAGCCAATCTTACTTAACGCAATAACTACGGCCTTAAGTAGCACTGAAGGATTAATTACGATCCATTTGTAAACACAACTTGTTTCTGTGATTTAGTTTAGCTGGTCAGGCAAATATTGGATCGCAGCGATTGATACTCGATAACTTGGGAAAAGGGACGAATGTAAAAAGAAAATATACAAACATCTTGGTGTGTCACCACATGGATTTTTTCTTCACGTTCATTAACATATGATTATGATATCTTTAAACACTTTTGCACTAATCTGAATAGAATATCTTAATTGGAACACGAACTATAGTGTATCATGTATTGTATAAAAACTTATCCGAAGAAATTAAGACGAATAATGCTACGAGGCTTGCTCGGAAATTATTGAGACAACATGAATATATAAGGACCTAAAAATACATATCTGAGAGTTACATCACACGTATGTGTAAAAATAAAGTTTCTTCCAAATCGTTTGCATTTCCTGTAATTGTAATGAATACACATACTCTTATCTGTGTTTTTGTGTTTTTATCGGAGTCAGGTGCACGATAATTATTTATTACGACATTATCTAAAAGGATATAAGCAACAACGTTGACTAAATAGAGGATAATTGTTGGCTTCAGCACAATATAATTTTTGATTCAACTAGTGAGGAGAAAAGATAATATTTTCACAAATGGCGCAGCAGACATTGTAACAAAGTATTAATCATTAAGTTTACCATAGAGGGAGCCTCTATGTCCCTAAATCGCACGAATCATTTTTTGGTCTAAAAATTGTCGATAAATAAACACAAAGAAAGCAAAATCAACAATTCTTTCAAGTATTTCATGAAGAAGTTTTATTTCAATGTAAAGATCAATATTGAAATATCTTTAAAACATATGATAGTGACGTTAGGTAATCCCGTTACAAAAAAAAAAAAAGAAAAAAAGAAAAAAAGAAAAAAAAAGAAAAGAAAATAAGAAAATTTTGAAAACGAAAATATTCACTGTCTAAAACAATGAAACTGCAATTTTGGATTCAGTGATATTTCTCTATAATCCAACAAAAAACATTTAAAAAGCGACATAAATAACAAAAAATGTAAATGTTAACAGTAACGAAGTACTGCTAAGACTGGAAACACGAATTGTCTGTCAGAAAAGACGTAGATTTACGGCTTGTTTCACTTTTGATATATTTATTCAAGACAAGTAAATCTAAAGGAGGTAAACTTATTAGATAGTTCTGGTACAGACTTGTTTCTGTTCTGAAGTGATTCTTATCTGTAAGTGATTTCTTACATATATTCTTATATTATTAAATACTTAACTTTACCTAGAAATAGCAAATAATGTACGTTCGTAGACAAAGCGATCATCTATTTTCTAATGGAATCACGTACGATTTTCTTCTGCAATAAATTCACGACTATACTTATCAAATAATGTAGAACTATCCCATCGAGTGTATGTCATATTCCCATTACATAAACATTTGCCACTACCTAGTGCTAATGGCCTAGATGTCCTCATATAAAATAGCCGATTCCCCCGATATCTATTTTTACTGAATTCAATGCCAATATTACCGTATTGCATTATGCATATTTTAATTCATTAGATAATGCAGTATCATGATGGTCGATGTTCTATGCATAAATGTAAGTTAAATACCTCTTGTGAGCCCTGTCTTGAAAATGTCTTAACATGTATACAATATTTTATTTCATAATCATTTAATGTTTCTCCATTGCCGTGAATGACCAAAATTCCATTCCACTAGTAACACATCTTCTGATTAATCCGCAACAAGAAATTTTCCTGTTTTCGGCACACTCGAGTTCATCAAACCTAATGTAACGCATATATCACTTAAAAGGGATCGAAATCAGAGGGGTTCTTATCTGCTTAATAAGAGGGCTGATTAAGTATTTCCCTAAAATGCAACTTTTGTAAGTCCTTGACAACGTAAGATTTGTGTCGCGTTATCATGCAAAATGAATTGTGTATACATGTATTATAATAAGTTTAAAACAATTGTGCCGAAACGCTGGACGAATTCTGGTTCGTATATATCATCCATAATATTTCATTCCCCTTATTTACCGTTTTGACCGGTCGGTATTTTAGGAGTAGTTATAACCCTTTGCAAATATCATTAGTCTAAATTCTGCGAATTTTGCCGGTTATTGGCGTGCATTTATTTCTTTGTCGCTTTAGTTCTTTCAGCCTTATCCGACTTTTAATCATTGCAAACAATGTGATGAAACATTTAACACCCTACTAGCGATTCCTGCGCAAAATTTTTATGGCAATGTGTGAACGTTGGAATGATAATCCTTAGACGTCATTATGGGTGCCCATCAAGCCACGATGTCTGATATTCAGCGAATAACGTGAAGTGAACCAAGGCGAATGCTAACTCACAAGAAAATCTCATCTAATCTGATATCTGCTTTGCATGTTTTTCCCCATTTTTGCCAGTCGCCACAAACGCAGGCCATCCCCCCTATACTGGTGTAGAGTATGAATACTTAACGACTATGTATACAATAGTTATGAGGTAGGATATTCAGTTATTTCTGGCTAACCTCGTAGCCTCTAAATATTTAGTTTGAGAACATTGCTTTAAGAACTTAACGATATTATAAAAGCCAATAATAAAAACAATTATAACGGGTAAATGATTATTCCATAAACCTGCAAAATATCAATTAAAACAATTGATTTTGTTTGTAATATTTATGATTTTGTATGAAGACATCAGAAATGTTATACTAGTATATTTTTGATTAAGCATTTTATAATTATGTCAACTTTTTTTATTTTACGTCGAAATGGATAAAGAGGTTTATAACTTATATGCTTATTCCCCGTTAAATAGATTGTTCACCTTCTGTGCTTCCTGGCCATAAGCAAAGAGGAAGAAAAAGTTTTTTTTTTTTTGTTTTGTTTTTTTGACAAGAGAATCTAGTTTGATTACAAGCCATATGTATATAGAGCTGAGTTTTTTCATTCTTGCAGATGACGTTTTAAGAGGCAATTTAAAATCTAAATTATATCCGACAGGATTTTTAGAAATATATATTACAAAGAGGCAAAAGTTGAATAATTGTATGAATATTAGGTATGACATGTAATTGCACTTGTCTCTAAACTTTCGTCTGGTACTCATAAACAATACAAAGAAAATGACGTATGCTTCTATTTATCTAATAAGGATATACTCTTTCGGCTCTTGAAACCACGATAGATAAATTCCATGTGATGTTTTCCTATACGCATAAAGAAATTAAAACAAAATCAAACAAGCAATCAAGGCTTTGCTTATTGTAATATACCAGTAGACGGTTATGAATTATATGGAGAAACAAAACAGAGGTTTATTCATTTACTCGTTTTTGTCTTAGTCATATATTTTAATGTTTGGATTATTTTCGTATGAAAGTATGCAGTTAAAAGGTAGCATTGTGAACATTTTGAAGCGCAGTCAACGTTTGATCCTCCCCGTGACGTAAAGTGTATTACCTGACCAAACGTAGATTAATAAGGTATAGCTGAAAAACCAATCTTTATTTATTTTATATATACGTACATATTGTGTATGCTCTGGCACAAATGATCCTATTCATTTAAATGTGATTGAACGATACAGAATAGAAATAGTCTCAACAATATCATTTTTTTATATTGATTTTATACATGAATTTATTTATGGCACAATTAATGATTTGTGTTTATCTTGGAACGTGTCTCACTTGTCGCAACTCTCAATCTGAATCCGACCGGATGATGATTTCAAGTACATGTATAAATTATGTATTCATTCACGTTCTCATATATTTTATAAGAAAAAAATTGTATTGTGTCTTGATGCCAAATGAATTTCCCAAAAGAGATGACATATTTGTCATTGATTAAATGACCGACAAACTGATTTTGACCTATACATATATGATTTACTGTTTATATCCTTATAAATGACGTAGAAAATAAATTATCCAACCAAGACAAAACAAGCAAAATTAAAAAGAAAAAAAAAAAAAAAAAAAAAAAAAAACGAAAAGAAAACGACCTTGACGTTTGGAAACATGTATGATTTATGAAATATAAGTATCATTCGTGAACGTTTATTCTATTATAAGTAAGGAATACTGGCCCAAGAAAACTAATCAAAATCTTTTTATTATATTTTTAACTTTTTAAGTAGAAAGAAGTGGTATCATTTTGATATCATATCGTTCATTAACAACCTCCGGTGTCTTAACTCACCCAATCTTAGTTTGCATTAAAGTATGTCAGGTTATGTCATTTTAGAGAGCCGTGGCCGAGCGGTTACAGTCGTGGACTACAAATCTCTCAGCCCCTCACCGCTGTGGGTTCGAATCCCGGTAGGGAATTTGGATTTTTCATGTGAGGAAGCCTTCCAGCTGGCTTGCGGTAGGTTGGTGGTTCTACCCTGGTACCTCTGTGTACTCGGGGTCTTCCTCCACCTGTAATTAGCTGGACGTCGCTATATGATTAAAATACTATCGCAGCGACGGTAAACCCTAATACAACTACAACAAAGAGATTACATGCTTTATTCTTATTTCCAAAAATAAAAGTGAGTTATCGCCAAAATGTGTAAATGAAAATGTTAATTCGAGAAACGCCTGACAGATTTGTTGTAACAACAAATGTTTGTTTAACAATTTTGTATAGTTATTCTAGACCAATAAATCTTACAGAGGCATAACCTTTGAATTCTTCTTGTTACAAATTGTATCTGTTCTACTCTGATTATTTATAAGATATTAAGTGATTCATTACTTATTTTCTTGAATATTACTATACAATGAGACAAGTCATTGTTGAATGTTTAAAGACGTAACAAATACATCTCTGTATTTCTTGTTCACTACCAAACAATGCCTATACTATATATGACATATACAAAATGTTACTGTTGCATCTTAAATTAAGTACAACTCCGATTCGAGTGAAAACATATACTGCTCAGCACAAATTTCAGACGTTTAAATAGACAAGTCCGTATAAGAATGAAAAACGTTTATTTTGTGCCTTTTGTCTAACTACAAAAATAAATTCTCAGGGTCAAATTTTAATATTCAAACAGAACTTTGCCGCATTTTCAGCTCAATGTTTCTAAAATTTCAAATTTTTAAAAAAATGTATTTTCTTGAATTAAATCCCAGGCAGAGTCAGTCACTTTTTTTCCAATTATCATTTGATATCATATACAATGTA
This sequence comes from Solen grandis, assembly GCA_021229015.1. Lineage (NCBI taxonomy): Eukaryota > Metazoa > Mollusca > Bivalvia > Adapedonta > Solenidae > Solen > Solen grandis. Next base: position 916,829 of record CM037794.1, on the reverse strand, counting down.
GTAAGTTTAAGAAATTAGAGAGAGACAGTCAAACATTTCCTAACATCAATGACATGCTGTCTATAATACTCCATTAATTGTTATGTCTACTTTGTAAAACATCCCCTTATAGAACTTAGTTCAGGCAGTTTGTAATTTTGTCTATTGAGGCAATTCTTCTTTACGAGGTGGAGCGGTAGATAAGTGACTACCTATCTCCCGATAAAACACAAACAAATAAACATTAAAATTACTTGTTCTTCATGCTTAGTGCAAAGTTAGTGCGATATATCATTTCATTTGTTCTGTTTGCGATGGACAGGGATGAAACACACGACCTCTTCCGGTTTCTGACAGACCTCTCAGCTACCGATTTTTATCCATAAAAAATATATAAAAAAAATTGCCGAGAAAATGTATCATTTCAAAATGCAACCTACCGTGCCAAAATGTTTTATTTCAAAACACCAGTATAAATCACAAATAATTTTGGTATTTTTGAATGCTACATGGATTTTTTGATATATTACGACAAATCAAACTTACGTCTGTAATTTAAACTACCAACAGAGAGTGCTTGCAAAAAGTGTTTAATTTAATTAAAAAGGCAAAAACGATTTATGATAGTTATTATTTACCAGCACTTGTCGGGAAAGAGCTATTAACACGGATATGGTCATATGTTACTGGACAAGCTAATGTAAAATATATTTATAAAATACAAACACTAAATCGTTATAATGCATTACATAGTTTGAAATTCTTTTACCAATGAAAGTTTGAACCGAAACTATACTTAAAATATCAGCTTTGAATAATTTCAAGCTGGAGTTAAAGTTACTCCAAGAAATTGCTTATAATCTATAACCACAAAGATTCATGATGTGTTTCAATTTAAGCATTATTTTTCTAGAAGGCATAGTTCTGCGAATTTGCTTTTCATAAATACAGAACAGTTGTGGAAAATGAAGTCTCATTTGTTATTTGCTTTATTATATGTTGCTCGAAGAATGTAAGGATATTGTTATGTATTTAAACTTAATGTTCAAGTCAAGCTATGTTGCTATGCATTTTAAGGCTGTATTTGAAAGAATAAATCCAAAATAGTCGAAATTTTATTTGGTTGAATACATATCAAAATAATAAAAATACATCTACCTTCGGTGAAGTAGGATAGGACATTTTGGGGTTATGTATTGTACATAATTATAGGAAACACGGGATGGCTCTAGTAAAAGTCATAAAGGATAAGTATAAGTTATAAAGACTTATTTCAAAATTGATATAAATTAAATTGAATAGATTTAAACTACATGTATGTGTTTAGTTTGGCTCCCTTTTCAATAAAAGTAATCCGTGCGAAGCCTAGTTTAAGGCTAATATTTGCCTGGTATATAAGGATCCCAGGAAAGAGATGTATTTTACAAGAAATATTTGGTACTTGCATTCTTAGATATATTAATTTAGGACAGTTAAACGAAGTTTATTCATTATAACAATACCCCAATCCCTTAATAAAATATTAGAAAATGCAAATTTAGGATTACGATGAGCAAATGTTGGTCCTGTATTTAAAATACATTTGGTTAGGAGGCAATATCATTAAGTTTGCGTTTACAAATTTTAAGCATGCTATAATAAATATATATATTGAACTATATCAACTGTCAGACATTATGACATTGATGGATAACAATAATCATACTTTTGACGCGTGATTTTTATATATCTGATTAAATTCAATCGTCCGAATACATCACGTTTCCAATTTTCGTTTACTTTTTAAATTACCGAAAGATAAAAAACCCTTCAATTTGTAGGATATGTTTTACGAAATTAATACAGAATTCGTCAGACTTTTGTCTCTATATGATGTATGTTTTTATCGAAATAACATTAAAACTGCCATTCCTACACACATTGCTTTTCCACTCCAATAAAGACGTTTCTCGCTATTACACCGTATCAGTGATATATTTCTTTGGAAATTATAACCCAGTTGTTTAAACTGGTATGACTATGACTGATATATCATTTCCGGTAAAATATATTTTACAAAAGTTACTCGTATTTGATGCAAGAAAAACTACAAAGACAATTTACGGTTATACGATTTATATCCGTTGCAATAAACTTACATCAGTAATGCACCAATGTAAAAGAGATTTTTAATTAAGAAATGATAAGATCTAAAGACTTATTAATTTCTTTCTCTCCCTGTTGCTTCTTCATTTTAAATTGTGACTGGGAAAATTCAAGTAAAAAAATGCGGTCTTTTTTCTATACATGGAAATTCCTTAGTTCTTAAGAAAATAAATTGTATACAACATTTACAAACTTTAATAAAATGCATTAAGCTTTTTGATTGGAATAATATTCAGATACTGTATTAATATATTTATCTGATACCCCCTCCCTAAACACACAAACAACAAAAGATAATAAAAGAAAATATTGGCTTTTTCGTCACGCTGAAGATATTCTGAAGATCTTTTTAAACAGAAAGTCTATAGATTAAAAATTAGGGAATTTAAGTTATCCTTTATTAAGAAAGGTATTCGTTTCATTTGATTACAATATTTTTGATTCCTGGTAACCACTACTATAATTTGTTTGGGTCATTAGAAATGTAATTCATTGCTCTCTTTCTCATCCCATTTCTTAATCAAAGCAAAATCTACTCTGATTACGGATTGACATGCCTTAAACTCTGACAGCATAATGTCATTTGCAATTTCAAAATGCAAAAGTCCAATCTCCGTCCGGTTATCGATTTAGTCAATTCATTTATCAATTTAAATGAATAATTTGATAACTGATAGACGAATATCTGTAACTTTCATAAAAATTTCAATCCTGGATTAAATTATGACCAATAGTATTTTCAGACAGTAATGATCATAAACAAAATGATTTAAAGTACATGATACAATATAAATGTACTGGCTAACCAAACATTATTTCTGATCAAATAAGGCAACCGTTTTATATGAAATGTATTGTAAATATATTTTCCTACTGAAAGGTGTAAAATACTGACACTTAAATAAGCTGTTGAAAGGTCCGTTGCTGATAATACATACAGTGTAGATGATGTAAAACTCTTTATGAGTAATTTAAACCAAGGTAGCAGCTGTTCATAACAAATATTTAGAAACCGATCAAACTTAAAAGATCAAATCTCAGACATATCATTGGTTTCAGACATATAAACTACGATTGTTTCCTATGAAACATTAGAAATTATTTTGATTTCCTTCCTTAATAATTCCCCTTGTTATTCACGATCAATTGTTGGAATCCAATATTTGCCTAATCATCCAGACGCAGACTGTGTTTACTAATGGACTGGCAGCAATCCACAATCTCTACTTACGTCCATCGAAATTGGTTTAAGAAAGAATTCCCCTCGGTCAAACAAAACATATTAAATGATATTAAAAGGAAATGCTACGTGAACGACACTTGATAATTACACAGCGATCGTTCTTTTTGTAATATAACGTGACAGGAAAGTAATCGTGTACTTCGGCCACATAATGAAATGCAGACATCTCAGTAAGGAATACCAAGTATCAAAACTAACGTTTCTATTTTGCTAAAGAAGCAAACGGTAATCTCTCATTTCCTTTCCGCGTGGAAATCAATATTCATTGCCATTATCCTTCACTGACAAATTCTATATCATGTTGAAGTATGGACTACATGCAACCTATTTGATTTAATTCTATTTTCAAATGATATGTAAAATATAGAAATATTAATTAAAAGCTATGATTATAACATCAAAATTATTGCTAAATGCTTTATTCCTCTTACTTATTTTCATCCTAAAAAATAAAGCTTGCAACAAATGCAAAACACAATTCCCTACGTCGATTATTTCTTATTGTCATGGTAATAGATAACTGTTGTATATAAAAATATATTACGAACTTGTAACTAATTGAATATTTGTGTGTAAAAAGGTCTACTAGCGACGTCCAGCTTATTACAGGTGGAGGAAGACCCCGAATGCACGGAGGCATCCGGGTAGAACCATCGACCTACCGCAAGCCAGCTGGAAGGCTTCATCACATGAAAATCCGAATGACCCTGTCGGGTTCGAACCCACGCGGTGAGGGGCTGAGGGAGTGTTAAAGTCAGCGACTTTACCCTCTTGGCCACGGAGGCCCCTTGTAAAGAGTGAAAACTACATATTTACCAATTAAAAAGAGTTTGTAAAATCAAACTTACAGAATGCTCCTATTCATAATTGCTTTAATCTTTTTGTCATATTATGTGAGTACTTTGCAATCTAAGTAGCATAGCATTTTTTTTTATAAATTTAGAACTGGATATATGTTGATGTAAGAGATATAACATTTCATTCGGTTTCGCTTAAAACGGTAAATACGATTAATATTTAAAAAAGTCAAGTACAACTATCAAAAGCTTTGAAGATTTTCTTCTGTAAATAACATGTTATTGAAAATGTTAAGAAGATATTAAGGTTGATATTTTTTGTGCAGCTCAAAATATCTTTAAGCTCTTTCCCACATTACATGAAAATGTACTTGTAGAGTGTCGTTTCGCTGGATAAAGAAGTGTATCCTATGTAATATGACCGAGTTGTTCAGATTCAGTGTTTCTTTGTAAATCTTTGTAGATGAGATATATGAAATAATTTAAAGAGTTCTTCTTTTTAGCTGTATGGTATATTTCTAAAGGAACAATGGCTTAGTCACTCCTTATATTCCACATTTGTTTAGAAGGAAAGGCATTAGGTATACAAACAAAGAATTGCATTTAGAAAAGTCAAAATACTTGTTTGCCAAAAATGCAAAAATGCATCATCATAAATTGATGCAAATAAACTATATCACCCAAACCCTTATTACCGGTTTGATTTTGTGTGTGTGTGTGTTGGGGGGGAGGTTTAAGTGTCATCATTCAAGTTCTGAGATACTTAAAGATGGACTACCACCTTTCCTTTATGTTTGCTAGATATTAAGGACACCAAAGCTTTAAGATAGTTAACCATATCATAGAAATGCTTATGAAGCGATAATGGGAGTGGTGAAGATCAAAAACAAATAAAGTGATCAAATAATGCCTAAAATCGTTCGTTTTCGGTACAACGTGTATAAATATAAATTTTCCAATCCTTTAACATTAACGGCTTATATAAGATTTTGTCCTGTTGTGATTAAAGTTGTCATAAAATCCATATAACCTAACATACCATCAGAACCATGACTATTTTTCTGCTTCTTTTAATCATAGGTTTAGTGTATAACAATATACAGAAGATATACGCAGAGAATTCAGTAAATATCATAGAAATGAGAAAGCTAGAAACGTCCCATAGATTTCAAAGTACTTGCAAGAAAAGGGAAACATGTCTCAAGTTTGGGAATCGGTGTAGATTTTTTTGTCTGTATACACATACATGTGCTAAAATACTGACATGATATGTATCGATATTGTAGAAACAGAATACGTATTAAGTTAGTTTATATCAGCGAAAAGCATGTATATAGGCGCTTCTTAGGGAATATTACATGATAAACAAAGTATATAATGCGAAAAACGACAAGTCAAGAAATAACAACATTCATTTGAGAATAAAAACTGATAAGGCTTTATATATTTGGAACGTTTGGGTTATCTAAAAGCATTCAATACTGAACAATATACACCAGAACTCAACTGCTGAATCACGAAGCCTCTTTAGAATGACCGGCGGATTTTCATACATTCATATTTATGGAATAAATCCCGCATATACACATCGTTAAAGTGAAGTTTGATATTTTTTTAATTAAGTTACTTATCCCACCATCTAAAAGTACAGAAGATATAACTGATTATTTTTTCCGAAAAGTATCTTATATTCCTAAAACGTAACTTGTATTACCAAGCGTACTTAATCATAAGCTCGTTTTCTTTTCTATATTCGAATACTTTAGTTAAACCCGTTACACAATGTTTCATTATTTGGTGTACAGTATTTTAAACCCCTTCTATACATGTAACTTGAATATAACAAAAAAGACAGTAACATGCGGCAAGTGATAATTGCACATATCTAGTTATACTTTCAAATTGCCTGAAATCTGGCAGATAACTTGCAAACTTATACATTGATACTCCAATTTTGGCAATGTGCTGTTTCTATTAACACCAAAACAATATAATTTATAGACATTGTCAAATATTTCCCAACTATTAGCATATAAAAACATTTATCTTGGTCATATAACCTCCACCTGTATCAAATTTGGCGATCAGAGTCAAAATCGTTATTCTACTATACTTGTTCATCTATTTGCAAAAGTCCAGCGTTCCTCGGCACTTGGCAAGAACTGGCAGACAACTGTAGTAGTTTCACAGAATTGCCAAAAGACTCTAAATGCTGAATTTTCTTGTATTTCTTTTTTTCAAAGAGGCTGAATATTCTTCATTATAACATTAGCGTTACGAAAATTTTAACAGTTTGGCGATTAGTCCAAGTAATTGAGAGCACGGTTTGTACTTTCCATTATGCAGTCGCAACTTTCTATACATAATGCATAAGTTTGATTTGATATGTGTCTCGTGTGTAACAGAAAGACTCAAAGTCAGACGGTGATAGTCTCTTTTATGCGTTTTCCTTTCCATATGAGGAAAATGTAAAGCAATAAAGTGTATCATTTCTCTATTATTCATATCACGGTGAGTTTTTTTTTAATTTTTAAAATAGTTTTGACTAAAGAATAGCAAAATTTAGTGTCTAACAGTCTGGACATTTTGTAGCACTTATTTTACATGTACATAATATGAACACCGTTAAAGGCGATGTAAAACGTCCACCTTCTAAAGATTAACTATACAGTATGTGGAATATACTATGTATTGTAAATCCTCTTTGAACTGACGTGAACTTTTCAGTTTTGTATTTCGATTTCAAGCATGTAAACGTGTTGACGTAAAATTGCAAGCGTTTAAGCACCATCCGTAGGACATGTAATTATATAGCGCTTGGCCTTTCTTAATACCTTTTAGAAGTAAATGTTAAACAAGATGTGTACGAAAAACACTATGCTCCCGTGTGAGCAGGTAAATGTTAAAAAATTGATGTCAACTGAAAGCCATTCATGAGTGGTGTAAGTATATCAAACATATAACTTTACTCCATATAGTAATGGAGAAATGCTCAAGACAAAAAATCATTAAAAAAATAAAGGGAGCTTATTTAAAAAAAAATAGAGCTTGACAGAGTTTCGTTTCATAATCATTACACTTCTGCTATAATTTTAGTTTCAAGTCAATACTTAAATAGTTTTCAGTATATTGCTAAAGTTATTCTCTGGAAAAAATTCGATGTAAAATTAAATAAAGGGAGATAATTAAAAGACTGGTCCATGTAGAGTTACAGTTCTTGGTTACTTCACTTTCCAATCTCACCATCTATATATATTTTGAGTTCCAAGTTAATAGCTTGTATAGTTTATGAGTTATGCTCTCGACAAAAGTAGAAAAATAAAATAAAAGGGAAGATAATTCCAAACCTGGGCTAGATATAGTTATGATTTTTAGTCGATGCACTTCTCCTAGTCACATTCCATTCATATTTGAAGCCAATACCTTGTATAGTTTTCAAGTAATGTCCAATGTTAAAGTTGCTGACAAACTAACAAACCAACAAACAGACAGAGCAAAAATAATATGCCCCCGATCACATATCTCGGGGGCGTAAAAAATCTAACATATAATATGCGTCGGTAATATTTGCAATACTTTATAACATTTATATACAGTTAAAGCAAATCAAAAATTGTAATGATATTAAACTTATATGAAACACATACCAACACGAACAATTTTATTATATAAAAAAAGGCCAGAGAATAGAAATTTTGTTTTTATTTAAAAAAAGAATGAATCGAAACAAGACTGGCAGTGCATTAAAATGAATAAATGAGAAAATGTCAATCATTCCGATAACGCATTGATAGTTCCATTCGTGATTGCTAAAATTCTGCATTTCAAGAAAATTACACAGCAGATATATTGAATGGTTCACATTCGATAGTATGATTTTTACGTTCTTCCGTGAAGTGAAATGCTCAGCTTCATCAATCATCCTGTCATTCTTTAATTTAATCATGCATCAGGCTACACAGATAAGCATTTCTTTTCATAGTTTCTTTTTCAAACATCATCTAGCAAATTTTGGAATTGGGTAAAATATTTACATGCAAAAGACGCTTATTTTTTTGCCTAAGGCTTTATACTCAACTTGTTACCTATACAGAAAAAAAACATGTTTCGTATATTCAAAATCAGAGTTGATCCAGTCACACTTGCAAAAATCTCATTGGTGTGTCGTTTAGTTAATATGATTACTCAACATGTTTTCTTCATTGTCAAAGCTGATTTAAATTTAATATATTGTCTCCAGCAATATAATATGAAACAATAGATTTTGTTCCTTAGTGCTTCGAAATTCATCATAATTTCAGCTATTTACTTTTTCATCTAACGTTAGAGGCTCAGTAAACTTTAAGTGCCAAGAAGCTAAAATGAGTTTTCTCTTAATTAAATGTATCTTCTTCGATCGATACAAAGAGTGGTACCTATGGAATAAATATAACCTTTCAAAAGAAAACACGATGTGTTCGAAAACACTATGCCCCCGTCTGAGGTATGTCAAATAATTCATGTCAACTGAAAGCCATTCATGAGAGGAATAATAATATCAAATATATAGACTTTACTACATATAGTAATGGAGTAATGCTCGAGATAAAAAATCATTATAAAAATAAAGGGAGCTAATTTAATAAAAGAGTTCCCGACAGAGTTCTGTTTAATGATCATTACATTTCTGCTACTCACTATCCATTTATATTTTAAGATTCAAATCAATATCTCGAAAAGTTCAGGAGTTATGTTCCTGACAAAAATTTATATATAAAATGAAGGAAGATAATTAGAATCTAAGACCAGACAGAGATATGGTTCTTGGTTACTGCACTAACCCTACATGCTACCATATTATGGTCTTTAGTTTATGAGTTTTGCTCTCAAAAGAAATTTAAAAAAATGGGACTAATAAGAAATTTCGAGTATATGGTAAATAAGTTTTTCTCTGGACAGAAATTCATTGTAAAATAAAATAAGAGGAGATAATTAAAAAAACTGGTCCGTGTAGAGTTACGGTTCTTGATGACTGCACTTTCCAATCTCACCATCTATTTATATTTTGAGTTCCAGACAACATCTTGTATAGTTTATGAGTAATGCTCCCAACAAAAATTGAAAAAAGAGGGAGAGATAACTCTAAACCTGAGCCAGATAGAGTCAAAGTCCTTCTCCTAGTCACATTCTATTTACATATGAAATTTCAGGTCAATACCTTGTATAGTTTAAAAGTAATGTCCAATGTTAAAGTTGCTGACAAACCAACAAACATAGGGCAAAAACAATATGCCCCCGATCACAGATCTCGGGGGCATAAAAAGTACCAATGAAACATGGTTCCTAAACACTGTAGGAATGAATAGTGGATTTCCAAAGGAGAATGGTTATGTTCAGACCTCATATCACTTAACCCCTTACCACTATGGATTCGGGCCCCGGTCTACTCACTCTGATTTGTTTTGCAACTTCCAGTTGTCTTGAGGTAGGTCGGTATTCATGCATTTTATGACTATAAAGATGCTGCTCAATTTCAAAATAAAATAACAACAATACCTGATGTTTGCTTATTGGTTACTCTTAGATGATAAACCCCTATCTTTAAATATGTTTTATGATATTTATTTTTTTTGCCGTTAATGTTCAATAATTCAATAATGTAGAATTTTGATAAAGAGATGACCTAAATATTGAAAGTTTATTGAACAATGTCTGAAAAAGGCGGATCCATTCGTTAAATTGCTTAATAATATTCATAACCAGCGAGCGAGAATAGGTTGCTATAATATGTAGTCTGGAGAATGAAATTCAGTAATTGTTCATGCATACAACAGGTCAAATCTGCGACTTGCTTGCTGATCGCTGAACCTGACGTATACAGATGTATGTGATGGATTCATTTAAAGGTAATAAAATATTGTAACATCTATTTTATAAAATAGTTCTTTTGTAAAACGCTTGATGTAATATATGGCGTGTGTATACTTTTTGAAACACGACTATACACTCCTTAAGAGCTGATTCTCGTCATACAACCAGTCACATCCTCACGTCGCCAAATCACTGAGCTTTTATTACCAAGAAATAAAAGCCGAGCGGTGCAACCGCCGGACCCATTGACACGTAATTGATAACGTTGGCTTCCCCTGCCAATATCCGTTCCTATTTCCCTTACTGTCTACGATCAATTACTGGCATCCAATATTTGCTAGATCACCCAGGCAACTGTATTTACAAATGGACTGTGATATATCTGTAATCTCCTAATGTCGCAACGGTCATTGTGTTAACTAATATGGACCGTCGGTCAAACAATATAATTTTATATAAAACATTATAAATCAAAAGGTTACATGAAAATTATATGATGGCTTAAAAGCGGTCAGTCCCATTCCAAATAAACCTAACAGAAAATTAATCGCGTACCTTGCACATATAAGCAAAATAGTGAACACAAAGCAAACAAAATACACGAATTTGTTATTTTAGCCAAAGCTTATCTCTTGTTTCCAGATTGACGTATTGATTATTATAAATATGTTACAGGGACGCTTGTAGTAGTTTATTTAAAATCAATGTTAATCTTACATAAGTAAAATATCGTTGAAACAGAGAGGCATATCATGGGTTATAAATATGTTCATTTATACATGTCTACTTCATGTCTTTACACTTACATGAATGTTCACTGGAAAATATGAGAATTAGAAAATCGTTTCATAAAAGATCGATATAAGTCATTAATTTTGTTTCTACACAGTGATGTATTTTTTCAATCCTTAATTTTGGCATTTATTTTTCTATTTGAATAAATCATTACATTAACTTTGCTGCAGTATTGTTGAAATTACTTCGTGTCATTTTATTGTTTGTCTATTATTCTAAATGCCTAAATCTGCATTCCCTGGATACATTTAATTTTGGGCGTATTGAATGTCAAAGTCCTTGTGTTTTGAACGAAATATATCCTTTTACAGTATACAGTTCAAAATCACTTTTGTTTTATATCGACTCTTAACTCTTTATGAAATATCATATTATGAATACGTTTGAATTACAGGAGAATTTCTTCATTGGTTTCAAAGTTGCTATATTTGCATAAAATCTGTGTTAGAATCATTCTTGAACGATAACATGATAATAGTTCACGAAACAACACCTGAATTAAATTTCTCCCATGGATATTCAAATCACTTTATTCGAGCAAGAAATTCAATAAGAAAATTTTTTTAAAATTTATCTTTATTTAAGTTCAAATGCTGAAATGCAACGATTTACTAATCTAAATCCGAGGAAAATTTACAAGAGCTGTGCTTTATATTTAACAATACGAAAATTACGATAGCATGACAAAAGAGAATCAATGGTGTAAAACAAACTGCATTTTTAATTTATGTATAATTTTGTAAAACCTCATATTTATACATGTTTTCCGCTAACGTAAACGAGTACTTCGACTCTTACAGATATTTTATTGTATCAAAATTGCCAATTCGACATATTATGCAAACGGTGATTGAAATAAAAAAATGCTGGTACGTATATGTCGTTATCATTTTGACATTATGATTATAAGAAATACTTTTTTTAAAAAGTAATGTATTCCCA
>CM037794.1:891206-904978 GCA_021229015.1 Solen grandis | reverse complement strand
TTTGATAAACAAAAAATTGTGAAATTTGCTGGTCCAATGGATCTGACCCATTAATTTTGAACCTGTTTGGCAAAAATTATAAAGGAATTGGTCCATCTGACTATTTTTAACAGCTGTTAGGAGAAAAAGTGTGCTTCTGCATTTTAAAAAAATGTAACCCATTTTTTTGTGATAAATCTACTATTTTCACAGAAAAGATATAAAAAAATGACATTCTCTAGTAAAAGGTCATTTTTAATGGCATATTGTATTTGGATGCTGTTACATTGTTGTTTTTGACTGTTGTGCAGACATGTTATCCAGTCTAAATAAATACAATACTTAAATACTTTCTTATTATTTCTTTTCAGTCATGAAATGCTTTCAATAGAAATGCATCCTGCTATTTACACCACTCGACATAACAGTCCTATGAAAAATAATTTAATCTGATACTGTCCCCGGTGGCCGAGGGATAAGAACATTCACCTTGAAAGCAGAAGAGTGGGTTCAATCCCTGGCTGTGACATACCATAGTGGTAAAAATGGTAATGGTATAGCTCCCTTGCTTGGTGCTCAGCATATAAAGGTAGTTCCAGGACTGGTTAGCCTGGTGTCAGGATAATGCGACTGGGTGTGGTATTATGTCACATGTCTTTAGGGGTAATCTGTAGTATGGCAGCACTATATCCATCTCAAGTAGAGTCTCCAAATAACAAATACGGTCAGTGTGACATTAAACCTAACAAACATCTAATCCATGATTCATCTTGGTTATATGAATTGGGTCAAATACTTGCCATTGCAGTTTATCTCGTTACCATGACATCAATTTTGAAGAAAATGCATTACCTTAAATATAAATATTTAAGAATGGGATTTGAACCCACACAGTAAATGAAATATAATAATGATATTTTGAGATAACTTTCAGAAAGAGGAGAGACAGAGCACCGGCAGAGAGAAAGTGAGTTTGTAAATTGAAATGTCAAATGAGAATATACTCATTATAATTAGAAAAAACAATACATGTACATAGAGAAAATATCTCACTTTTGTATACTTCCAAAGTTGAAATGTTCAAGAATATGAATTTAAGTATATTCTGTGTTGTACAGTATAAGGGTGACTTGATCCTTCACACCTGCTTTACGCCTTATATTTAGTCAAAAAGTGGACATTTTAACACAAATACAGTAATCAGAGGGTAAATTTATGTATGGAAACATTGGTTTTAAGGACAATACAATCATGGGTTTTCTCAATACCGAGATAAGTAAGGGCATGTAATGAAAAAGGATCTAGTTTTATACTACTCAGTACTTGCTGCCTGCTCTGATTTTATAATGCTCATTACTTTTTTTTTTATAAACTGCTCAATACCTGCAGGCTGATCTATTTTGATATTGCTCAATAGTTGCTGGCTGACCTGGTTTTATACTGCTCAATACTTGGAGGATGAGCTGCTTTTATACTCCAAAATACATGATCTAGCTTTATACTGATAAATGCTTGCTGGCTGATCTAGCTTTATACTGATAAATGCTTGCTGGCTGATCTAACTTTATACTGCTAAATACTTCAATTCGGACGTGAGATAAGTGTCAATAACCATTTAACATGGTATCTTAAAAACAGTGTTGGAAACAGTGTTACACCATTTATTCTGATGAGGTTTTCTAGACATTTTCTTCTCATTTCCAAACTACGGTTATTTATTACGTGCGCACGCGATAGATACTGCGTGGCCAGTGCCAGGCCCGGATTCACCGGGGGGGGGGGGGGCTTGGCCCCCCCAGCTGCCCTGGTTATACATTTTTTTCTAGGCTATAAATCCATTGATTACATAATGTCAGAGCTGTCTAGAGGAAATCCCCATCGTTGGCCCCCATACTGAACCAACCGCATAACCACCTGACCAGCCAGACTCCTATTGTCTTATGCCCCCCTGCTGTTAATGTGTAGGTAATCCGAATCGGCAGTCATCCATGACTTAGTGATAAGCATGTGTTTAAGGTACTGTGTATGCAAATTGATTGACACTTTCACTGATTCACAGGCTATTGTCGAGTGATACATAAGGATATCTCGTCTGCCGAGCGATCTAATGATTGAAGAAAAATAGGCAATTACAAAATCTTTATATCAGTAAAACTATTCTAGACAGGTGATGTTTAGGAAATAACATAAAAATCGATTAGTATAAAATTAGCCACTAAAAACAACAACTAAGTTGGACATTAAAATGTAATTGCTATCGAAATATTTTCACTAGAGCCCAAAGAAATTATTGATTTAACAAATAAATTTGACTAAATCTAATCAACGAAATTTTAAATTCACTTTTCTCTACATCTATAAAATTTTAAATCTTGAATTAAAAGCGGGAAATTTAACTGCCAGGTTGATGAACTTTCAGGTATGAAAAATTGCCGATTTTATTTTGGAAAAAAAAATTAAAAAGCTATTCTGCGGGGAAGATGTATACCTATCGCTAGCCATGTAAATTAAACTTGATCAGAAATGGGTTGTGTTTCTAAATGTCATCAGCTATATTATTTTTACATAACTTGTAAGTATTATTTTAACGAAGCAGTTAAATTCTTCTTAACTAACTCTCTCAATATATAAATACAAAAAGCAGGTCTATACATCATCATGTTCACTTTTCTTATTATTTACGAATAAAATAATAAATATTTAATTTTATAATAATATTCAAATCAAAACCAGGTAATCAGTTATTGTTCAATGTTACTGATAAGTCAATGAATACTAATGCACAGAATACACAATTTATGTGCAAAATAAAACGGATATTAATGATTTTATATTAAATATCAACATCTATTGTTTGTTTTGTCACTGATTAAACATTTAGAAAAACCAAAATGTTTCAACTAAAACTAAAAATGTACAAAAAAAATGACACACAAAAGGGGCCCACACCTACCCTATAACGTGCGCCTGATTTTTTCTTCTGAGAATTTCTGTGTGAAGACTGCTTCCAGATCGACAATTTGACAGCCAGTGTCATTAAGGTCGAACCTATTCCCTTCCACAATTTTGATTATGTTATGATTATGTTTAACGTGAAAATTGATTTTTTTTCTCAGTCTTTGACAAAACTGTCTTTTACACTGTTGAGTCAAAAGCTAATGATCATAAGTCACTTTTTGTGGGGGTTCAGGAAACCCGTATTAAATATGTTATGCCAGTTTGTGAATGAAAATACAAGATAAGCCCGTATTTCTTACCCGGAAGAAGTAATGCCCTTTCAGTAATATGAGTGCCCCCCCCCCCCCCCCCCCCCCCTGTTATTTTTATTTTATTTATTTTATTTATTTTTGATCGGGGCCTGTAAATTGTAATCAAATTTATACGATTGCACAGCAGTTATTCAATAACATCACTTTGCGACGGTAAAAGATAACATTATATCGCTCAATGCTTAAGGCTCGGTCCCACTTGGCATTTTTTTTGCCTCGGGGATGGGATGCATACGCACTCCCGATGGAAATAGTGTCGCGAGCCATGTGGAGTCATCGGGAGGCCTCGGGTGTACTGCAAAAAGAATTCATTGAAATTTTCCCGATGTGTTCTCGATGTTTTATCGGGAAAACAAGCCGGGGAAATATCCGCAGAGAAGCTCTGGTCAGCATTCACGGAGCTTCCGCGATATTTTTTCCTCCGATGAATCCCCGATGCGTCTGTGATGTCTCGCCGAAGTATCGGGGGGGGGGGCATTCGGGGATATTAGGCGGCCTTTCTGTGACACATTCCCGATCTTACAAAAAATAAAAAAAATAAAAAAATAAAAAATTTAAAAAAAAATGGCAAGGGTTGAAAAGCGCACCCAGAAATTAGTTTCTGTTTTGGACAGTCTTAGACTGAGACGGTCAAAAAGGCCATTGGACATTGCTTAGGGCATCCCCTTAAACCCCCCAAAAGTCTTCTCTTGACTTTGTCGCTTTATTCCACCATCACATTTTCATACTCTCAATAATCTTCCCCGAGACACGTAGGATGGTTCGCAAGATCCCCTAATCTACGGGGATATTCCCCCGATGATGTTACAAACTCAGTGAAACTCCGGGGCACCTTCGCCGATCATCGGAGGAGGTCCCCCGGTGCTTTTCCGAACATCGGGACTCAAGGCTATTGTGTCATAGCCGAAACAACAGTGAATGTTCAACGGACCAATCCCGAAGCCTAATAATTGTCATTTTTCAACGGACTGCTCAGTCTTTGTTTGGCTCGAACATCGGGAGCCATCGGTAGAAAAAAAAATGTTAATTTCCACATCACCGATTTCTTTTCCCAGTGGGACGGACCTAGGCTTTCAAGTTTCAAATATATCGGATTTAAAAACAAAAACAACAACAAAAAACTTCACTATTATCCCCAGATACCCTTCAGAATGCATTTCCATCACACTAAAAACTTTTTTTCCAGTGGCTTTCTACATTATGGGTCATTATGTACTCAGTATTTGTTGATCTTATTTGATGTTTCATTACCAGTACTGGATTTCCTCCTTAAAAGACTACTATGACAACTACAGCATAAACTGTCAAGAATGGTCAGCTATGTCACAATATGAAGTGGCTGCTATAGACACGTGACCACTATATCCAGGTTTTTTTTCAATTCGGACGTGAGATAAGGGTCAATAACCATTTTACATGGTATCTTAAAAACAGTGTTGGAAACAGTGTTACACCATTTATTCTGATGAGGTTTTCTAGACATTTTCTTCTCATTTCCAAACTACGGTGGCATAAAGGGGACATAGGAAATATTTTTTATTTATTACGTGCGCACGCGATAGATACTGCGTGGCCACGTAATACTATCGCGTGCGCAGATAATACCTATCCACAGGGACTTGCTCCCGTATGTTTAACACACACACACACACACACACACTGTGCATACAATATCAACAAGGGTGGACATCTTTTCAGGGGTCGACTTGCTTTAACTTCGTTTTTTCAATTTATTCGAATAAATCTATGAAATTTACATACGGAATCAATCAAATATACATTTCTCTATCGAAATACACAAAAATATCGAGAAACTTATCTTTCTTTCTCTATTTAATTGTTTGAAATATTTGTGAATCCGAGAAAAGGACAACAACCTGGACCAGAGGCGATAGTAATTTTCGGGATGATTCGGACTATTACGCTGCGAAATCGGTCAGATATTGTGAATTCTTCAAATATTCAAATTTTAAACAGTTTGACATGCCCAATGTGTCAACACCGGTCTGAATGCTAGTGCTAGCTAGTGACGTCACAGTCTCTATTTATAGATTGGACAGTTGCCGGGAAAATATTCGCTTATCACTGACCAATATCGCAGGGAAAAAATCCGAGTTATCCAGAAATCCATATCGCTTCTGGTCAGGGTTGTTGTCCTTTTGTCGGTTTCACAAATAAAAATACATAGGGAGAACAGTTTCACGATGTTTTTATATATTTAGATAGAGAAATATATATTTTATTTAATCCGTACGTAAATTACATAGATTAATTAGAATAATCGGGTAAAAACGAGTTGAAGCGAGTGGACCCCAGAAATGATGTCCACCCTTGTTGATAGTTATGTGAACAGTGAATGTTTTTATTATCATATAGGAGCAAGTCCCTGTGACCTATCGCGTGGCATCGCAGTAGCTATCGCGTGCGCACGTAATGGATAAAATATTTCCTCAAGAGAGAGCTGGGTTATTTTGGTTATTCGTTTAATTGTCCTTAGTAGTATTTTTCAGATCACCTATGGCATTTTGTCTGTGGTTAATACATTGACACATGGTGAATATTACCACTGCGGCCCCGCTCTCAGACTTAAGCAGAGTCTAGAAGTAAGAAGAGAAACCTGCTGAGAGTCCTCTACCGAGCATGTTGATGTGATGCTAGGAGTTAAATAAATCAAAACAACCACAGGTTTAAACTGTTCTACAGTATATTTTATTTAGACAAAATATAACCAAAGTTTTCAAACTCTCTACCCACTTGCAAAGTTTCGGGCTTTAGTTCTTTTCAGGTAATCATAGGTTGCATATTTTCGGAACTGGCAGAGAGTAAAGCTTAAGTCCCCTCAGGTAAAATTGGTGCCGTACAAATTCTATGAAAAACCGTTAAAAATTACTAACATTTGATAAAAAACATTTGCATCCCACATTCTTAACAAATAAAAGCACATAAACTTTATGTGTTCAAGTAAAACTAAAAAGATTGGAACAGAAATACTGTAAACAGTTATAAATCTTACTTTCCTCAGCTCAGTAAACTGACTAGTATCAAACAAAACCACAAAAAGCACTACATCATCCATGCTAACATTCATAATTATATATTTTAAACCGTTTAAACAGATATAAATATAATGATAAAATGACACATTTGCACCACAAAGTTTTAACGAGTAAAATCTGGCCTAAATATCAACAAGGGTTTACACATACACATCCCCTTCGGGGAGCATAAACAGTAGTTCAATGCATCACAAAATCTGGCCTAAATATCATCAAATATTTCTACATACCACTAATTTAGCAGTATTTTAAAGAACTGATACAGTACTAATTATATGAAAAAAGATTAAAAATTACAAACATATGACAAGAGGAGCAAGATCCTTAAGCCGCTCACCTGTCACCCAAAACATTCATACTTCCAAAATGGACATTTAGGTCAGAGATAAATATGGATTCAAGATATGCCATTGCCTATAATCATTTAAATGTATCAGGGGTATACGGTCAACCCGTCCCCCAGTCAAATCGTCCCCCCGTCAAATCGTCCCTAAATTGGTCAAACCGTCCCCCATGTGGCATAAATTATGGTCAAGTCGTCCCCCTAAGCCGTCCCCCTTATAAATACATATCTGTGTTTATTTTTATTTGATTATTTTAATAAGTTGTATTTGAAGTTCTAAATGTCGGTCATTTAAAAGGATTTGACAAAGTGTAAAAATAATGTTGATGGGTGATGTAATGAAAACCTAACTCTCTATATTGCGCGCTCTCTCTCTCTCTCTCTCTCCTTCACATCGTTGATGTGTTAATATTTAATTTGAAAATTAAAGAAAGCAACACACAAACACAAAATAATAAATATAAATTTAATATTTAGAGTCACATTATGTTTCACAACGAATCAACTAGTACATAAAGTGCAAACATCTTCTGCAACTGACAATTGACGCTTCACTGGTCGGTGTCCACAACTGTTCGATGGCGGTAGATGACTGATACTTTCTTTAGCAGACCAGTTGTAGACAGTGAACCGTCTCGGTAACTGTTAACAGAAAATGAAAGGATTAAGAACAAATGAAAATATCAATAAATTTACTTAAATGGATATCTGCAAGTTATATATATATAGTAATGTTAAGGAATTGTTATATGAATATGGTTTGATGTACGCATGGGATCAACCAAATACTATTGAAAATCAAGGTACTTTTTATCCGACTTTAAGCGGAGAGTTACAGATAATTTTATCCAAAAATGGACTAGAAGTATTCAAAATAATTGTAAACTGATATTATACAAAAATCTAAAATTACACAAGATTATCTGATTTTTCTTATAAGGCAAAATAGATCATTTTTAGATATGCTAGAGAAAGATTAGAAAGAAACCTAAGAATATGTATCTTTTGCGATAAAAATGAAGTAGAAGATGAGTATCATTTTCATTTTATTTTAAGAATGTCCAATGTATACTGAAATTAGGAAAAAACTTATACAGAAATATTTTATCACTAGACCAAGTCTGTATAAATTAGTACAGCTGTTTAAAGCATCTAAAACAAACATTGTTAATTTAAGTAAATATATACATGAAGCATACAAAATAAGAAAATCTGTCCAATTTTCCAATCCAATAGATAAATGAAAACAACTTACCTGTATTACACTTGCGATGCTGCCATCGCTGGCACGAGTCACACTGAAGGGCGTGCTGTCTCGTCCTCACCTCCTTCCAGCACACAACACACAAGTACTCCATTTCAAACTTATCACACAAATTAACATTCACAATTCACAACACAATCCAAGGTAATACATCTAAGAATAAGAATCCAATATCAGTCCAGTATCATAAACGATTTAACAAATTGTGGAAAAAAAACAACAATTTATATACCGTATTCTTTGAGTTTTTAACACATTTAGCAATTTTCTTTTTATAAAGGAAACCGATATGTACTGTTTTCTTTGATTGATAAAATAAAACTGTTAAAAAGAAACAGTTTTATCGCTATTAACAGCTTTATTTTATTTTGTCTGCAATATTACCCGTACCGATAATTATATCCTTAAATTACACATTACAACAATGTAAACAAAGACACTCCCAATCGCCATTTTGCTTTTCTCTTTCATCATGACGGAAATTGAAAATATATACAAGATCCTTTAATTAGGCTGTGATAAGCAGTTTTATCACTTTAACTGCTTCTATTTTCACGCCTTTTTTGACTGAACATCTACTTAAAGATTTGCTAATTGGTTAATATGCTTTTCAATTATCAACTCAAAAGGCATAAAATAAACAACTACCACAAATTGGTTTTTTTAATTTTTTTTATTAAACAAAAAATATTTGAAACGTACTAAATACAAACAAGCGAGGAGAAGCAAGATTATGAGATATACGTGATTTTAATATTATGTAATTTATTCCAATATTAACTTACCTTCAATAAGCTTTTCTTAATAAATAAACTTAATTTTAATAAACATATGAACATAACTCACAACTATATAAGTTTTTAATTTTTCTTTTTCAATTGAATAGGGGGACGACTTGACTTTTTTTGGTGGCTTGGGGGACGATTTGACCAAAATTGGGGGACGGTTTGACCAATTTAGGGACGATTTGACGGGGGACGATTTGACTGGGGGACGGGTTGACTGTAAACCGTATCAGGGTATCATTGATACACTCCCATTGCAATACTCAGTTTCCTAAAATGGTAACAAAGTCAAGATGTCCATATCTGGCTACGTATAATGAACCTGTGACCTTGACTTTTTGGGCATGAATGGGTTCCACATCTTATTGATATATAGCCGCATACCAAACATTATTGAAATCCAATGAATAATTTGGTCACTTTATTTGTAGCAAGCTAATTTTTGACAGACAAACAAACGGACGACGGACAAATTTTGACAAATAAACTTTATGTGTTAAGTAAAAATATAAAGATGGTACAGAAATACTGTAAAAAGGTTTTAACTCTTTGTGCAACATGTGCTTTCTGCAGGGCTTTCTACATAAGCCTCCCAACAGAAGATACTACTCTTCTGCAGAAAGCACATGATGCAGTTGTTCCTTCCAGCTGTGTTGCGCAAACCATACAATATTGCTGACCGCAGGGAATCAGGAAGGCATTCCGATCCCTCTCCATGCATATTGTGCACTTGGGGGTGAAGGACTGCTTGTTGAATACCACCTAAAGTACAAAGAAAAAGTAGCCTTAGTGAATAACTTCTGACTAACCATGCATCAATTGCCATAATACTGTCAATTATTTCCTGACTCAAATATGTGACCTTCAAGTCAACTTCTACATTTCAAAGTGTAGACTTAAAGTCGGTTTTAATCTAGAGTTGACTCTCCCAAAACTAGATTTTTCAAGTCCTGGGTTTACCATTTTAATTTCTTGGAAAGTCATAAATCGGACTTGACGGCCACACGTAGGTCTAGCCTATAATACCGTTAGCTCCAATTAAATTTAAACAAATTTTGCATATTTCTGAGACTTGCCTACGTGGTCTAGCGGTTATAGTCGCTGACTTGTAATCACAAAACCTCTCACTGATAGAGGGTGGTGGGTTCGAGACCCCATTTCGACCAAGTCTCTCATGTGGGAAAATTTGGCAGTTACTTGCGGAAGAAGGGTGTATAGTACTGGTTCTTCCCAGAAAAGATGGTTAGGTAACTGCCCACCTGATATATCAGAAAAATTGTTGAAACCGGGCGTAAAACCCAAACAAACAAACATATTTTTGACTTTATGACTCTACAAGCAAACCAAGTTTCACAGCTACACACGCTGACCATTACTATCAATCAAATATGTTTAAGCTATGCATGACACAAGTGGAAAAATGTGATTTTTTACTAACTGAAAGGCCACATAATCTTATGCCTCGAAATCGACTTTCATATAAGAAAGCTGTCTGTAGGTCTCTCAAACCCTATACTGAATGTTTGAACTCATGTGTTTTTCATCTCATACACGGTTAGAGTTTTTTGCATTTTGTAAAGATATTTACAGGGATATTTTCAAAAGGAAGGCCACAAGTTGTATCTGTTACTTTTTTTAAACTTTGTATTATCTTGGGTGATTTATAAGTTATGGATATTCACTATTTCCATTGATGTAAATGAGGTTTGGGGCAGAAAATTTGACTTTATTTCAGACACTTTCAGGAAATCTTAGTTAGCCCAAAATACATCAGTTTACGAAAGAAAATTAGAAAGTTTTCAGAAAGATTTTTTTTTATTAGGTTTTCGTGGACTGCAACGCAGCCGCGAAAACCTACTGTTCTTCTTGTGTTTCTTTTTCCCTTTTTTTTTTTTCCATTATTATTATTCTTTGCACTGTTTTTGTGGCCGCTGTTGCGGCGTGATTAGAAGTGCTACAAATATGAAAATTTCGCTGCATACTCACATGTATCTGAAGTTGTGCACCATTAAGTTTGTTTTTTATTTTAGTACTAAGTTTTGCCGCTAGGTGGCGTTTAGCATCAAAACATATAATTGCCGATAACTCTGTCATTTGACATTTTATTTGTATGCAGTTTTTTGCATTCTGTTCTCTGTCAACTACCCCTTTAAATATGATGAGTGGCAATATCCATATCTTTGAAACTTTTGAGCTAGAAGAGGTTGAATGTTTGAATCTTTGAAAAAATCTGGCAAATTAGGGTGTGTCCACGAAAAACATGCCCATTTTTGTTAGAGATTAGATATCCTCATTCTGTTTTTTGAAATTGATTCTGAAGATCTTTGCGCACAAAATATATGGGGTGGCGATTTCAGAAAATGCATAAAATGGCTTTCAATAAGCGGTCAAAGTGTACTAAAATTTAGAGGATTTTTTTTTTCGAGAATAGGCATTTTTTTAGTTTTTTGATGATTCTGCCATTATTTTTTAATCAATCTTTATGAAATTTTCACAGATTGTATTGTTTGTTGTTTCAAGGGACTTAACAGTTTCAAAATTTCAAAAAATGCAAAGGTCAAGGTCATATTGCGATTATTGGTTTTTTCTTTGACCTTAAATATCTCAAAATCTAAAAATATTTTATCGAAAGAATATGGGTAAAATCAAAAGCCTCTAAAGAGTACTTTTTGAAGAAATTTAGTTTTTTCAGATCGGGGTTGATTTGGTTGTTTGGTGGCAGTTTGAAGTTTGGTCATACTTTGAACTGATTTCAAAGCCTTTAAAGTTTAAATGTGTGATATATTTTGTCATCATTGGAAAAAAGAATGTCTTACCTCGTCAACAAAAAAAGAATTTCGCAAATCTGTCGAGAATTGATGAATTTATAGAGAATTTAAATACATGACCCAGAATAAAAACTGAGAAAATTTGACAGAACACTGGATACCTATGTTCTATAATTAGAACTCTGCTCTGCTAGCTTTGCTCTTTAGGTTGGGATGTAACAGGTCATGAATGTATGTGTAAAACTAGCCTACTATCTCACTTCCATTGTAGCAGGTAATTTTGTTATGCATCAACCCATCAGAGGTTTTACACACAAAGCTACTGTAATGGCTAAAGACTCCCTGCAGTGATGACCAGATATTAACAGGACTGATCACAGCAGTTGGGGGCCTGGCTCAGTGGGACATCACATTCCTTTCGAGATGCCTTTAATTTAAGTTTTGGTCACAGCGAATTCACCAATGAAGAAAAACACTAAGATATATAAAGCATTTTGCATTTTGTTGTTTTTCTGGTATTTTAACTTGGCTGATCAGGTTTGAAACTGTTTCTCATCACGAAAACCGGTGCATTTGCAGTATGCAAATCTAGTTTTTTTTTTATTCTTGCCTTAGAAAAAATTGAAGTTTTGGCCGTAACTTTCGAACAACACTAGATTTTTCAAAATTTCAAAATTTGCGAGTAACGGATGATAACTTTCAAGTAAGATATTGCTTTCTGAGAATACTCCAGTAAATAAATTCAAAGAATGCATAAAAACTTTCTTAAAAGTTTAATGGAACAAAGAGTACATGTTATACATCAGATATTTTAAACTAGAGCTATTACAAGAGTGATGAATACCCCCACCCATTGCTGGTGTGGAGGGGGTAAATAATGTAAATTTCAGGATATTTGCTAAGTTAGAAAAGGGATATTACTGTTTCAAAAACCAAGTAAGTTCCAATTAGCTAGGTTGAAACCTTTTAAATAGTAGTATATTTCAAAGTTCCAGTGGATATGTGTTCTTGTTTCAGAGATATTCAAGTATTATTGAAAATTTTCTAAGTCATAACGGGGCAGAACTTTTGTCAAAATTCAATGAAAAGTTATAGAACATTGCATTCTGAACTTGCTTGTGACCCTTAATTCATAAACCTTTTAAGTTTGAAGTTAAAAACCTGTTCAGGTTTCAGAAATATTATAGTTAACATAAATTTAAAGATTTTTACAGTAGAAAAGGAACACAACTTTGTTAAAATGCAATGCAGAGTTATAAAACTTGATCTGCTGCTAATCCTGGGGTATGACTAAAACACGAAAGGAACGAAAGGAACTTATTAAAATGGTATTTTCAAGAGAAAATTGTTAATAGTCATGTTTTTATTGTGGATTGTTAAAATACTAAATAATATTTATAAAATTCGTAAACTTTAAAAGTCCAGTAAGTAATAATAATAATAAAAAATTCCGGGGCTCAGTGGATCCGCAGTATACACTTAGCCGTTTCGTGCGAAAGGAATGTTTTTCTTCCAGTACATTATTCTAGGCGTTTATCTTTTTCATGTATCACGCTTACTTTTTCATTACTTTGCCAAATATTACAATAAGTTAAGTGTTTAAGTAACATATATCGCATTTGACGACAACTGTTACAAAAAATACACAAGCCTTCTTCAGTAGTTCAATATTGAGTTCCTTTCGTAGCGAAAGGGATACAGCAGGCATATCTAATATTTGTAATAATAGCTCAAAAACAACATTTTATCATCGAATTTTATTAAACGTGATGGCTTTTCATATTTCATAGATCAAAAACTTGTTGTTGTGATAAAAAATCACTTTCATGTTTTTTGTTAGTTCCATTCGTCCCTTTCGTTCCTTTCGTGTTTTAGTCATACCGCTAATCCTGTTTGAGTCCAAACATACATACATTAAGTTTCAAATGAATATCTGATCTGATGTCTGAGATATTTAAATATTTGTAAATTTTAGGATTTTTTCTAGGTGATACGGTGCAATAAATATATCAAAATGTAATTCAGAGTTATGTGGCATGGCAGGATGAACTTGATGGTGACCCTCTACAAATATTTTTTAAGTGAATATCTTGAATAGTTTTGGAGATATTCAAATAAAGAAAAAAATCAACCTTAACCTTCTGCATGCTAAGCAAATTATGTCGTCTGTGTAGAATTATTGTCCAAATGGCAAACAGCTACCTGAGATAAATTATTTAGACTACCTTGGCACTGCGTCATGTGTTCGATTTTAGTCCGCCATCAGCTGTCAACGCAAGCTCAGAAAGTGTTATTGGGTAAAAAAAAA
>CM037794.1:841106-891106 GCA_021229015.1 Solen grandis | reverse complement strand
CCGTCAACTTTAATATGCAT
The DNA here is from genome assembly GCA_021229015.1 of Solen grandis. Taxonomy (NCBI): domain Eukaryota; kingdom Metazoa; phylum Mollusca; class Bivalvia; order Adapedonta; family Solenidae; genus Solen; species Solen grandis. The sequence continues at coordinate 891,086 of CM037794.1, read as the reverse complement.
GCTTTAATAGTAAACACTGTCTTAATTGGAGTTTTAAACCTGGTTAAACCTCATTGAAGCTCATTATCTTTTGTCAAGTAGTTTTGCTTTGGTTGGTTCGGTATGGTTTTGGTTCTTTTGTAAAATCAAGTTTGACTAATTCTCGTATATATATGTATTTGCTATCATACTGTTATATTTTACGTTCTATATGTACATAAATATTGGCCCTTCTAAACGGAGTGGTTGACTAACCACCACCTAGATACGCTCGTATTAGGGTGCCCTTTTAGAAAACCATTTTTATTTTCGTATTTTCGAGAATGATTTGGCTTCCGGTGCGGTCTCTGACGATACTCAAATAGTATTCTCAAATCTCATATAATTATATGGCCATATTAGAGTTTGAGCATTGAAGCCATGCTTAAGTATAGGGAGTTTTCCTTACATTGTTTAGAGAATTTTGAGTTGAGGAGGAAATGAAGAGTGCATGAACGAATCTAGCTTTAATAATGGATTTTTGAACTTCGTAAAGATGTGTTGTGTCAAAGCCATTTTTTTTTTCAGCGAAACCCATACATATATAGATATGTTTGATGCATTTTGTTCATTTGTGTGTGTGTGTGTGTGTGTGTGTGTGTGTGTGTTTACAATAATTTGATGTAATGAATTGGTCATAGCTCTGAACTTACAAGAGCAACAATTGCTGCTAAAATGAAGACAGTACTTACTATATTAACAAATCAAACAGAATTGAAATGTTCACTTTATTTACTACAGTAAAAGTCTTGTCTTGTGCTTATTTAAAAAAGATGAATGTTAAAAGGCTTGCTAATATTTTCAGCCTATATACATGTTAAGAAGTACTATGTTATGTGTACATGCGAGAGGTATGGCCAGGTTTGAAATGATACGCACAGCTAAGAGGTTGGGGTATCCGCCATCCAACAGTTAGGGAAATATAGAAACCGTATTGTGAGTTTTGAGGTGTTATCAGAGGCCCAAATCTCTAATTTTCTTCTGAGATTTTTACACACACGGAGTATTATTTGTAGTGTAATATGTTTGATGCCTTTGTATGCTAATTAAACTGTCTGTAAGTTAACCCTTTCCCTCATAGAGGAAACCATGAAAAGACCTATGCGAACATCATAAAACCAGATCAGCCTGGTTTTATGCTGTTCGCTGCTCCTCAGTGGTCTGGAAATGAGGATTTTGTAATTAAATTTGGTAAGGTTTAACTCTGGTTTTCTGCAGATCAGGCTTTATGTGGTACCTATTGAGTGCGTCAAAATGAGTCTATATGAGGGAGAGGGTTAACGCATGTATAAGAAATAATATATGTTTATGTTACTCTCACAACTGTTATAATTAAAAATCGGATACTATGTATATCTATCTAGATTCCATGAAAATGATTCTTTCGTATTCAAATTAAGCAGCTGATAGTTAAATGTGTTGTTCAAACTTTAGGACCATTCCATTATTAAAAAGTTTATTTTATTGCATATTATATACATGTACATATATGGTGCATCATGGCACTGATTCATTATGAGTTGCTTCTAGAATAACGAGAACTGCATTAAAAAATACAGAGTCGATCACGAAACTGGACCTTTTTGTGTCACCTGCTGTAAGCAGAGGTTATCCAAAGGGATCACTTTTCCGTATTCTGTCTGTCTGTTATCTATCTATCACGCTTGAGCAGGTGACACATGTGTCCCAAAGAAAATTCTATATGCTGTTAGGACAGTTTTTTTTTTGTCAGCTCTCGAATTGTGCTGTTTAAAACTATGGTAGTAATTATACTCGTATGTTGACTATCTATCTGGTGATTGTGAATGGGGGGACCTTTGCAGTAGTCATTAGTCACATTGAAACCGGAAATTTCACGTTTATATTGTCAAAGCTATTACTTAAAAACGAGAAATGTCAAATAGATTTTTGTGATTTGGCAAAATCTATGCCAAATGTTACATTGTAAAAAGTGAGAAATGTCAAATAGATGATTTTATCAAAGACTCATTAAGCATGCTATGTTATTATAGGTCTTTGTTGTGATACATGCTGTCGTATAATGGCCGTATTCAAGACAAGTAGCCTTCATCCAGTTTGTAAACACTTTATTTAGCATGACAGGCCATGGCCCACTCAGACTGAGCGCTGCCATGTAACGTACCTAGCCCATGGTCGGGACTGGAGGATCTGTGTCCGACGGTCTCCCTAGGTCTCTAACAAGACCTCTCTAGGTATCCCACCAGATCTCCCTCGGTATCCCACCAGATCTCTCCAGGTATCCCACAAGATCTCTCTCGGTATCCCACCAGATCTCTCTCCTAGACCCTTGACCGGTCAGCTTATATATTGGCTGGTTACCAGCCAGCCAGACAGTAACCATGTGTATTAAATAATAACAAATATTTGTATTAACGACAGTCACAACTGAGACAGACGTTGAATAACTAATGCAACGGTCATGTTATAATCACTTATGGTATATATGCTAATTGTCACATTGTAAAAAAAAAAAGCTTCCCCAGTCATTGAATGCATTTTTATGGAATTTGATCAGTCGTATTGGCTTACTATGATAGACAACTCATTATGTCACACCAAAACAGCATAATATACTCGATGACTTTAAATACGTCTAATGTATGTCACATTATTCTGTTGTTGTTCTTGTTTTTCATGGGTATTTCGGTAATCTATTTAGTAGGATATAAAACATGCACATAACTATCTCTGAAATATGCCTTATTACATTTCTAAATCTAAAATCGTTCGGAAAACCTGATATAAAATATTTGACATTTTTCCAAGGTGATGCGTTTTTTAAGTCCTTGAGTATATGTTCTTTATTAATTACTACAATGCAGTTTATTGTTTAATATATTGTTTGTTTTACATCTTGCATTTTTCAATCGGCTTTAATATTTGCTCAAACCTGTAGTCGGTAGTACTCGAGCAATACGTTACAGTCGTGATATGAACTTGTAGTTATATTTTGTGTGTGTCTTCATTAGTTTCATTCTTATTATTTGTACACTATTGTGGTTGTACTGTATATTATGTTAACACATTATTCCGATAGTTGTCCACACCGTTCATTGGAACCATTTTGTTACTCATTGACGCGAACAAATGGCGGAATTAGTATAATGGCTTGCTGTTAATTATAGGGCTTGCTGTTGACGTTGTTTTGATGAATATGTTGGTGTTGAAGTCTGACATATAACGGGAACTCCTGTGTGGTATAACTGTGTACAGTTATCAGTACCTTATATGGTAATGCAATAATATGAAATGAAGCCTGGCCTTATTGGTTTCCGTATGCAATATATCTCTCTCATGGTATTTACATATGCATGCATGGGCAATTAGAAACATTTCCATATCAAGTACATACACACTATTTCCGTTTTAGTCCTCGCCGTATATAAAGTCAGTATTTGATAGAAGTAGTAAAAATATCAGACCAAGAGTATATATTGCTAATAAAGCTCTCCTGTGGTTTTAATATGAATTGCAAAATACAATAAGGCCGTCATTTCATTTCAAGTGCACTTCATCTTCACTCTGCATGTCTTGATGAAAAAAAGCGCTTACCTGCCATCAATCAGTTTTTCTTTTAAAGCATCACATATACAGATGGTTAGTGACTGAGATTTTTTTTTAACTTTATGTCTGTATTATATCAATACCCTCGACAGACGGTTGGTCACCCAGTGCAGTCATCCGTGACTTTGAAAACATATTGGTGATTTTCCACAGACAATAACGTTACGAACGATATTGAATTTATATTTAGAATTGTAAAATTTATATTTAGATTTTATTTTTTCATTTGCCGTCATTAACTTATCACATAAGACATTCGCGCATGTGCTCTTTTCACAGGCTGAACTTACGAAAATGCTACCCGAAAGTGGTGGAGACTCCATGTTGCATACCACGCGGTACCGCAAGCAGATGCTTCGGAGATACTATATTCTATATTTATCCGATTTTCGTTTACGAAAAAAGAGTTTTCCCTTGCAATGTGATTTACACTTGCCGAGTTTATTTGTCTGGAAGCGAAGACTTCACCAAAAATAACGAAGGAGAGTAAAAAAACCTTTATTTATTTCTACCGATCATCTGTGAACAAGCTGCTTTAAAACCTGCATACTTACCTATTCAGTGGCGAACAGACTTCTGATCAAGGCGCTGCAGTGTGTTCATACATCGAATTATTTCATGTTACATTTCATTTTCTTTGCATAACCTTGGTTGTCCTCAGCTCAAAATTTACAGATCTTGACTCCTGACATTTCATTCACCGAAATATTAGAAAGGGTGCAAGTATATCATAACGTCTAATTACAGAAAACTTCAAAATAACTTATCTATTGATAAACTATATGTAAGATGTTCTGTAAAACGCAATCCCAAATTCTCATTCTTACCAGAATAACTTTTAAAATGTTTTGTTTAATTTACTTCGATCAAGGTCTTACAACTTAAACTCTCGCCCCTTTATTATTTCTGGTTTGGACCTGTTTTTTGGGCATGTAAAGGCTTTGCAAAATGCATCTAACCAACAATCTCTTTATCTTCTTTCTAGTTTAAAAGGTATACTTAGTCTTGATTTAATACTGGTCACATAGGTAACTGCATTGAAGGTTTGAAATACGTTTGACAAAGGTCCTGCCTTGAATGTATGCATGTATACAGTCAAACCGCAAACATGTCCTGTTTGTACGTCAAAGCAATGACACATATTACATGCACTTATAATGGATTGACGTGTTTTTGCATTATGCATTTTGTTGTACATAAATATGTTAATTCTATTGATTCTGTAACTTGACCTATCCGAAATGAAATTTCAACCGCACGGCGTAGATAGTTTTACATTGTAGTTAGTTTTATCAATTTATTTTTTATGAGAATAGGGTATAAGGTGAAAATCAATATGCATGAATAAGTGTATACATGTCAAAAGAGCCGTGCATTCATTTTTGGTTGTCTTATTTTATCTGAACGAGGCAGCTTTATCATTCATTCTTCCTGTAAACCGATAATGGTCAAACTGGTAATACCCCCGTATCAATGTAGGAGATAGGAAGATAGTGTATTCAAGGGATGTATGCGTGTTAACATTCCGGTGTCAAACAAAAGTTGAACATATATGTTTTATTGTTACAGTAGGGTTCTTTACCAGTAGCGGATCGGGGGTGGGGGTGTGGTGGTATAAACTGATGACACTAAGGTCACTGAGAGACTCATTGAGCCCCCTCGGCCGGGGGATTGCCCTCTCTTCCCAATATTAAATGCTCTGTCAGTTAAACAACTCACTTTACATGTGGTTTTGTATAACCACTATTAAAAATGTTTGTGCTTCATAGCTAGCTGATTGCGGAACGTATTAACCCCCTGTTGCATCCATTTAAATGAACGACTATCAGATATAAAATCACGTTTGTTTGTTGTTGTTGTTTTTCGTTGTTTTTTTACTTGTAAATTTCGTAAAATTGCGACTTTTTTTCTCAAGATATTAGATATATATAACTTCTGATGCAGAAAGAAAAAATAACAACACCAATGCTATCCTGAATCAACTTTAATCGTGGTGGCCAATCAAGATCTCATGATTTACAAGAAAAAGATGAATTATAGTGAGAAATATTCAATTCTATAAATCATTTCTTAATTTTCAGTTCTATAAGCACTTATTTCTGTGATTATTCAGATCCCACTACATTCAGTTTTTTTTCTTCCTTTTTGTTTTGCATACAGGAGAAATATCACCTGAGAACGAATTGTTCAAGGTGTGCTTTTTTGTGGTCAGTCCATAACCGGACGTTATATTTCCTTAATATTTTCTGGTGTACACTTCTGTAGCATCTTCATTTCTTCAGCTATCTTCTCCAAACTTTGTGACAATGATTAAAGCCATTCGACTAAGAACGATTTTGGCTGAAATGTATCAAAAAGGTCTGGAGTTATGGCCCTTAAATAATTAAAAAATCAGATTTCGCGTATACTCTAGCATCTTCATTTCTTAAGCAAACTTCTTCAAATTTTATGACTCTTTCATAGCCATAATCTCTTGGATAAGATCATTTCGGCTGATATATGCCCACTGCTTCTTCTGTTATGTTTTTGAATGATTCCGCCATGTTTACAATCTAGCATCTTTTTTTTTTTTTCAAACTTTATGACGATGTATATAGCCATAATCTCTCGGCCAAGTTTGATTTTGGCTGCTTACAGCCGTTTAAGTGTGGAGTTATGGCCCTTGAATGATAAAAATGCCAGGGAGTTATGACCTTCAGTTTTGGACCGCAGGTACAGTTTTGTCTGTGGAATTGAATTTTGACATTGGATGACCTTGATCGTGACCCAGTGACCTACTTTGGCGTATTAAGTAATGACCTTCAGTTTTGAATCGCAGGTACAGCTTTTTCTGTGGAATTGAATTTTGACATTGGGTGACCTTGACGATAGCCCAGTGACATTTAATTAGCTCGTATGGTTTTCGAAGAAAAAAATACGAGCTATTGTAACTCCGGCGTCCGCGTTGTCGTTAGTTGTTGTCGTCGTCGTCCGGAATCTTAACGTAGGTCATAACGTCTCTACTATTCAGTATACACCATTTATGTTTGGTATTAATATTCATCTTGTCAAGGGCCTATCAAGACAGCATATATTTTACCTATTGACCTTGACCTTGATCAATAACCTAGTTTTGCTGTAACTTTTGAAAACTAAAATGCCTGTCATTTCAGAACCGTTTCGAACAGGGCTCTGATATTTCACATGTGAATTCCTTGTGGCAAGACTTTTCCATCAATGTTACACTTTTGGACTTTTGGCCTTGAGCTTTAAAACTTTGACCTATTCTTGAAATGTTTAACAAAAAACTTTAACGTTGACCTTTAATATCTTTACTATTTGACATACAAATTATATTTTTGTGCATTTCATCTTGAAAAGGCCTATTCAGATATACAAATGTACCTCAATATTTCATCTATCAACCTTAACCTTTGACATTATTTTACTAATGTTTTAAAGTATATATTTCTCTGTCATTTTTCAATGATTTTTTAAAACTTTGTATTCTGATCTGTCATATAAACCACATGTGATTTCGGTTTCGGCCATGATATCTTTACAGATAAAAGAATTAGAGCATTTAAAAATAATTGTCTTCAAATTTTACGGTTTTGTGTTAATTATAGAAAACTCATTGGATTAGCCATTGTAATTTTTTGTTTTTAAATTTTACATCTTGGTGTTGTATACATTCTATTCCATGCATAGGTCTAGGTCATTCTTCAAGGTCAGGGTCATATTTAAAGGTTATGGTACTTCATCTTTGCATATAAGGCGTACAGTTCTAGTTGTGATTTTTCAAGGTCAACTTTTTAAAATGATTGACAAAAATATTTAACCTTGGCAAAAAACAGACGAGCGTTTGTAGAAGAGGTAAAAAATGGCACTTATACTATCTTGCCATGGAGCTAGCTTTTGTGGCGACGTGGTAGAGTGTCCGATTTGCATACCGAGGGTCCCGAGTTCGATACCAGCTCGGGGCAGTAGGATTTTACTTGGTTACACGTTGACACCCGCAGGCGGTGCTCTTTTTTCATATACGGCCTTCCTGGATGTATTTGTGTGTATAACTGAAATGATCTTGCTGCAATTTAGCATGGATTATATATTCAGTAGGACTATAATAATAGAACTTCAAGGCTATATTATAAGATTTGTATAGGCAATGAAAGCAATCAGGTTAGCGACTTCATGGCCTTATTTGCCCACTTTTTTCTGCAAACCATATTCACATGAAAATGCGAATAAGGCTTCTTAATGCATTAAAACATTATTGAAAGTATCCCTTCGGTGATTTTCAAACTCATGAAGAATGCCATGTGTATTGTAGTAGTATCGTTCATAACATAACATTTTGTTTATCAGTATATTTCAATGCAAATAAGTTATTTTATTTTATATTCTGCATGAAATTATATACAATGTCAATGCATTATTCTCTAAATTTCCATGTTGCATCATATACTACTCAAAGTTTGCTAATCACCACCAGCTATTTTCCCATAGAGTCACATGAAAACACATGCTTAATGTAATGCTATGTATCTGAAAGGAAAGCGTTAGCTGACCATCATTTTTACGCATAGTTTTAGTCAAAATGATAGAAAAGAGACTCAAAAATGAGTTACAACGATTTAGCCAATTCCTGTCATTATTTGGCAAAATTCACAAAAGTGTGTTTTTTTGCAAGAAATGGCATTTTATAAATTGAAGTTAAATCATGTGATAAATACAGAAAAAAATGACCATGAACAGGCCAACATCGTCACAAATATCCTTAAAAGTATTCCATTTAGAAAACAGGAATATTTGAAGATTAAAGTTCTGGATTTAGCTGACTTTAAATTTTAAGGTGTTTTCTCAAAATTTCGCACTTTCTAATTATGATTGAAGATCCAAAAGGCTTATTTTTTGTAACTGGTAGTAAGTTTGTTTTATTGTAAAATTTAATGTAGCATGCCTTTAAAGTCGCTTGTCTAAGCATGAAACGCTACGGGAAGAAAAGCGGATGGTGCTTAGCAAACTTTGAGTAGTATAGTTCGCTTTTCAGATTAAATTTTGAATATTTTGAAAAAAATAAACTTACAGTTGATTATAATGCTGTTTGTTTTGTTGTTTATGACTTGATCCGTTTTTGTTGTCTTAATTCAGACAAACCTGACGCTAAAATAGGTACAGGTATAGCTTCCATATGCTTAGTGCCCAGGATAATTGGATAGTTCCAAGGCTACTTGACGCTGTGTCACCATAATGTAAATGGTACTTTTACAGTGCCGGATCCAGGAGTTCAGGTTAGGGGGAGGGGGCGTTATATTTAAAAAATGAAGGTATTGACAATGCAAGTGGTTTGCAGTTTTGCCCGAGCCGTGAGAATGGTGTAGCTCTAGTTGGGCTGGGGATCTTCCCCGCAATTTTTTAAATTTTAAAGTGCATTCTTGTAAGTTTTCTGGGTGGAGGGGGGGGGGGTGTTTACATGTATGTATGGTCGGGGAGAGTTTAGAATATGCCCCCCCCCCTTTGAATCCGCCAGTGATTTTATGCTTAATCAGTGTGACCATACCATGTGGTATATGATGTCATTTTAAGCTATCACAAGGCAGCATAATTTACCTTGATTCAAAAAAAGAAAGCTACTGTAAGTATTTTATTTCTTCACTAATTCTAAATTGATATAGCGTATGCGAAGCTATAAATTGTGCATATCACAAAAGCCCTCATGATTCTTTTTTCAGATGTTTAGAAAATCCGTAACATTCGGGAAAACAGTGGCGATGTACTCAATTTACATGTTAGTAAGCTCGGAAAAAAATCCCAAATGTTTGGAAAAACTGTACATCTGGCAAAAGAATCATTGAAACCGATGTTTAAAGCACACTTTTTCTGCTTCGCATGCACTATATACTATCATTATTGATAAAGAATAAAAGACTTACTAGTAGTTTTTCTTTCCGAATCGATGCAAAATATGCGTTTCGCGATAGCGTAAAATGACGTCATATACCACTTTATATGGTTACAAAGAGCTTCCACCCCATAACCAAGGTCGAATTCCACCAACTATTCTTGGCGCTAAGTAAAATTAAAATAATTAAGGGCAAATTTCATAACTTGTTTCTCTCATAAAAGTACCCAAATGTTTTGTTTTTTCTTATAAATTATTGTTAGTTATTAGAGGTAATAATTCTTCGCCTTGCCATTTACTTGAATATATCATGAAATAGCAATTGTGGGATGCGCATCTACCTAGTTTAAGAAATTAAGTATTACCTAGCGCTAAGTATAATTGTTGGTGGAATTCGAGCGGACTATTCCGAAGATGTCCGTTGTTAACCGAATGCGGATCAAATATACGAGTATAATACACAGACTACTAAATAAAGTAACAAAAATACGTTGTTGAAAAAAAAAACAAAAAAAAAAAACAAAAACGATAAGGTTTATTATAACTTTGCCCTGCTAGAAGGAGGACAGTTATCAAGATAGTCGCCCTTGGAAAAAGCGCAAGTGAAAAAGTGACGTTATTTTTTTTTAAATTTCAAACATGACCGTTATCAAGATTCGTAATTTTTAAACAGTCTTATCATTTTAACACCATTTGACGTCAAAATTAGCTAAGTTTACACACTTGCAAACGCTTGACTCAGATATATATCTATTAAATCAATATGTATAGTCTATTGAATCAGATATGCGCGAACAATGTACACTGGTTCGTCCGCTGTTAATTAAATCCAATTTAATACTCAAAATGCCGTAAAGATATGAATCCATATTAAAAAGTGTAGAAATAATGAATATTAATATCTGCCCTTTGACTAAAATTAATGATAGAATGTCAAAATAACGTTATATATTAAACATATGTATTATAAAGAACAATGAATAGCTAGTCGGGGCACTTGAGTGATAATAGCCCCGAGGCTAAAGCCCGAGAAAAATTATCCCATAGACGGGGCAATTATCACACAAATAGCCATTTAATATTCTAAAAAATATTGATCCGCATTCGGTTTACAACGGACATCTTCGGAATAGTCCGTTAGCATTTAAACCGCATCATCATAATGAAGAGAGCACTGAACATAATACATTAAGCACTGCATATAAAGTCATGTGAACTGAAAATATTACAAAATCATCAAAACATAAAGCGCTCTTTACCGCTGAGCATAAAGTTGAAATCACTGCTCATTAATACTTTTCAACTGCATATATTAAAGGACGATCTCCATATAATATGTTCGTAAACCATCGAACATAATGACCACTGAAGTGAACATAATGACAAACCAACTGCATATAAAGACACGTGGATCGAATATATAGCAAAAGCAACTGAATGTTAAACAAAGGAAGTCTGCATATAAATTGAACAGCACATAATTACATATCTACTTAACATAACGGTTTTACCACTGCATATAATGTGTTAGCCACTGCACATAAAAGCATATGAACCAAACATAAAGACAGGTGCACATCACAGGACAGTCATGGCGTTCCATTGCCCCTTTTTTATTCATATTTATTGTAATAAATGTATATAGTCTCTACTAGGAAAACGGTCAATAGTTAATTTCTAATTCCTGAGAGCGAGTAGGTACTTACTAAGAGCCAGTAACATTTTCCAGGCACTGGTAACATTTTCCAGGCACTGGTGATGCCGGACTTGTAGCATATAGAAAAATTTAGCGCCCGTCTTGTATATGAAGAAATGTATATGCCGTGGACAATGTTTTAACAAGGGGCAATAAATCTTAAGAAAGGGGCCATTCTCAGACACTTGTGACATTTTCCAAGTCATTGATATATGTACCAAACATCAGCCCATCTTAAATATACTACAAGATTTGCTACTAACAATCACAAAATTAGTTGCCTTGGGCTTATACTCCAAAAAAAGTTTTACATGGAGGCTATTTAGAAAACTTATCCCAATCCATTGCATTCCGTTGAAATGTACCCCTGCAAATGCTTGTGACAGCATTGACTGTGCAAAACCAAATGAGGGTTAATGTAAACTAATGTATCAAAAACTCCCCATTGCATGTTATGTAGAACTGTTCTTTGCTATGCAATTGATTTCCTAAAATGTTTTTTTTTTTTTCACTAAATGACATTTGGTTTGATTAAAAATGTGATTTGTATTTCATGAATTCAATTTATCATTAAAATATTGAAAATATTTAATTAAAATATGTTTTTAGTGAAAATAATACTTGATTGCTTGTTTTTTTTTTTTTTTTTTTTTTTTTTTTTTTTTAATTTTGGGTCAACTTACCCCACCACCTTTGAACACTCAGAATGAACTAAACTTGTGACAGAAACACACATCATATCAAAGATAGAAATCAGCAGCGTAGTGGTCCATCCTGTTTTTATAACAATTTGAAACCATTATTAGCTAAATAAAAGAAAATATGATATACATTTTGATTTTTTAAAATTTATTTTACTGGAAAATGCTTTTTTTTTTTTCAAAATATTTCCTAAATTTAACAAATACAAAACACATTTAGATAAACCATTTTTATGTTTCATAAATAACAATGTTTATCCTTCAATTTGATACCAGTATTATATATTTATAAGCATTATTTATAAAAAATATAAGGGTATTCAAAAGCATATATAAAAATGTGCACTTAGTTGACCTTTGACCTTATTCTGATAAAGTGAAGCAAAATCAGCAAATGTATCCAGCATTTTCGCATCAACAATACAGTAAAGAAAACATGTAGCATGGATGCTAAGCTCTACTCTCCGATGCCATGGCCCAACAACTTTTTTTTTCAGTTGGCCACCATACTACAAGTGGATAAGTGGCTGGCAGAAATATACAACGATACTTCTCACTTGGACCGTGCTTACTCATTATATCGTGTACTGTGAAATCACTTATTTTTGCGGGGCACGTTGTTCGTTGTTTTCTCTATGTATCCACGAATATCAAGACGGAGATTATGGCGGATTTTGTCTTCTTTCTTAAACCTCAGTTAACCCTTTCCCTCATAGAGGAAACCATGAAAAGACCTATGCGAACAGCATAAAACCAGATCAGCCTGCGAGTAACTCGCAGGCTGATCAGGTTTTATGCTGTTCGCTGCTCCTCAGTGGTCTGGAAATGAGGATTTTGTAATTAAATTTGGTAAGGTTTAACTGTGGTTTTCTGCAGATCAGGCTTTATGTGGTACCTATTGAGTGCGTCAAAATGAGTCTATATGAGGGAAAGGCTCATTATCTTCTATCAAGTGGTCAACATTTTGCTTTGGTTGATGCTGTAGCTTACAAATGGTTTTGGTTCTTCTATAAAAATAAGTTTGACTCATACTTGTTTGATAATATTTGGTTATATATTTTAGATAGAGGATAATTGTTTGTTTTGGTGTAAAATCGATTAATAATTTCACTGAGTGAACATAAAAAAGTGATATTTTCGCCAGTGGCGAACAAAATTGGCGGTGACGTTATTTCTTGCGTAAAACAAAGCACAATTGACGCTCCCATCAGTTTTAAAAGTAGGGTCGGTTTCAAGTATGTGAACATTTCACTGTTTTTCTGAACATTTCACTGTTTCTGATAATTTCACTGTTTTTCTGATAATTTCACTGTTCAAAACAGTGATATTATCAGGATATAATCCACTGTTATTTCCAGGTAATCTACCGAAAAGCATTAACAGTCATATTTAAAACACTTTATGTACATAATTGTTAGTCCTCCTTGGCGGAGTGGTTATAGTGGCTGACTAACCATCACCTAGGTACGCACATATTTTCCGTAGATTGGTGGGTGAGGGTGCCCCTTAAGAATGCCATTAATATTATCGAGAAAGGTTTGGCTTTCAGTGCGGTCTCTGGCGATACTCAAATAGTATTCTCAAATTATAAGGAATTTTCCTGAATTTTAGGATTTTCAGATTGCCAAATGACTTCTAATTCTATACAAAACTATATAAAAATGCTAAAACCAGTATTTTCAGCTTTTTTTTTAATTTCCAACTTTTACCTAAAAAGGAAGTTGTGTGGGCATCTCTCGAAATGTACTGTTTAAAGCTATGGTAGTAACTATAAGTTGACAATCTATCTAGTGATAGGGAACGGGACTTTTGCAATATTCACATTGAAACAGGAAATTTCACGGTAATATTGTCAAAGCTATCACTTAAAAATGAGAAATGTCAAATAGATGTTGTGATACATGCTAAATCAATGATAAATGTCACATTGTAAAAAAAAAACCTTTCCAGGCCATTGAATGCATGTGTATGGTATATAATCAGTCATATTGGCTCTCTAAGATAGTCGACTCAAGTTACACCAAAACATCATAATATACTCGATGACTTTAAATACGTCTAACGTATTTCGCATTATCTTATTGTTATTGTTGTTTTTCATGGGTATTTCGGTAATCTATTTAGCAGGATATAAAACATGCGCATGACTATCGCTGACATATGCCTTATTACATTTCTAAATCTAAAATCGTTTGGAAAACCTGATATGAAATGTTTGACATTTTTTCAAGGTCACATGGTTTTAAATAAATTCACATCGAGAAAAACATTGAAATCTTATTGTCAGAAACTACAAGGCCTGTCCTGTATTAATTAGCTATAACGCTCGCTACTGTTATGGATTTGGATCCCTGCTTGTACTCTATACGCTATAATACAACAGGGATACAAACGCTAACGTTATGGACTTGGTTCCCTTCTTGCACTCTATACGCTATAATACAACAGGGATACAACGCTAACGTTATGGACTTTTATGGGTAACTGAACGCGGGGCTAGATTTAGATGTTATTTTGTAACAATTAATCTAGAGAGTGTGCCTCAGCCAAGTTTGTTCAAGTCATGGCCCTTGGGTTAAAATTGGTCCCGTTCCAATTTCTTAAAATAGGACTATGACCTTGAAAATTTAGACCACGGGTACAATTTATGTTGAATTTAATGATATTGATGTACTTCTGCTTGGATAAGTTATTTTAGTATGACTATGCTATGACAGGCAAGAATGGCAATGTATCTCAGGTAAGCGACTACGGTTTTTGCCCTCTTGTTTGAATGATTTATTACATGTACTCATATATACGACTCAAAGTTTGCTAAGTATCAATTTTATACCCAGCAAAAGAAACGTTTCAATTCTTAATTTGGAAGTATTATTTTGTATTAAAATGGACACTTTTTTTTCTCTAAAGGTAATGAATCTTAAGAGTTTTTATTACAGAATTTGTTTAAATGCTTTTTTTTCGATGATAAGAATCAAGATTGTCAAATTTAATTAAAACATGACATGTTGCAATTCCACAATAACATTTTAACCCTTTCCCTCATAGAGGATACCATGAAAAGACCTATGCGAACAGCATAAAACCAGATCAGCCTGCGAGTAACTCGTAGGCTGATCAGGTTTTATGCTGTTCGCTGCTCCTCAGTGATCTGGTAATGAGGATTTTACAATTAAATTTGGTAAGGTTTAAGTTTGGCTTTCTGCAGATCAGGCTTTATGTGATACCTATTGAATGCGTCAAAATGAGTCTATATGAGGGAAAGGGTTAAGTGGAAAGAAATATACTTCTATATTTTAGATAATACTGAAATTTCAATATACAGATGTAAATTGAAAATTTTGTGAATGATGTTATTTTTTAGAATAGAAAACGTTGTTTTGCAATCTCAAAACTGAAATTTTATATTTTGATGTGTTTGTATGAAATCAATGGTCTTGGTTTGTAAAGGATGGTTGTGAAATTTCAAGAAATATGGAAAAATATAACAGATAGAATGGCCACTTCAATTTCACAGTGAAACATGACATGTGGTGCTTTGCAAACTTTGAGTTGAGTAGTATACTTGTTCTAGGAAGTTCTTTCAAGTTGTATGCAAATAAAGTAAACTAACATAGTCCATGCATAAATAATTCATATATGCACCAAAATGCGGCCATGAATATTACAGATGGATGTGCAAACATGTTTTTCAGATAATTTTATGATTGAGTATCCCTGTACAAATATTTTGGACAGGGGAAATGCAAATTTTATGTCATGCCAGTCATCTTAAATTAATCTACTTAGCTTGAGAGTTTATATAGAGAAATTACATAATGTGAATTTTTTATTACTCTAAAATCTTACATTTAAACAGGTATATTTTGTCTCTCTTGTTCATATTGCATTTAAGACCATCAGATTTAAAATCACGTGTTTTTTTGTGTGTGTTTTTTTGGTGTGTGTGTGTGTGTGAATTTTGATGATAAAAAAGTAATGATAGGATCATGAGATTTGAATTTGGGGACAGGTGATATAATACCGTGTTAGATGAATTTTCAGACTTTAACAAGTTTTAAAAGCAGCTATTAGCCTCCATTGGCATGACTGTTTTGATTTTGAGGTGCTTACGCTTACTGTATTGCTTTGTTTATCAAGAGATATAAAGCAACCATGTGTATATCCTGCATGATGAACGTCTTAGCCTGAATTAGTGTGCACCAGGAGAATGTAACTTTTGACGAAATGGACAAAATGTGCTGCAATTTTTAATTCATATCTATCGCTTATTATTAGAACTAATCATTCTCCAAAGTTTATTTCACCAAGTTTTGTTGAGAGGGCAGTCATTGTTTCAAATACTTGAGCGACTGAGATCTTAGAGAAACATCGGAGTCTGCCACAGACACTTTTGTTGGTTCCCAGTGCCATATATTCTGTATTGGTAAGGGTAACCATTAAATTACGCTCAGAATGTCTTGGATAATTCCACTTGGCGTAGCCGGATTAGCCTCCATCGCCGAGATGTTCCGATTGTCGTAACAAATTCAATACAAATTTCGTTTCAATATGACCTTTTTGCCAGGGAATTAGTTCTATTTGAATTAAAATGCAAAGAGAAACAATAACAACAACAACGCTACCTATATCGATCTTAATTGTGGTGGCCAGTCAATGTCCTATAGGGTTCAAATCCCGGCAGGGTCATTCAGATTTTCATGTGAGGAAGCCTTCCAGCTGGCTTGCGGTAGGTCGGTGGTTCTACCCGGATGCCTCCGTGCATTCGGGGTCTTCCTCCACCTGTAATTAGCTGGACGTCGCTATATGACTGAAATACTGTCGAAGCGACGGTAAACTCAAATAGTCAAGTCAAGTCAATGTCTCATAATGTAAAAGATAAAGGTGGATAAAGGTGCATTAATTCTATTGAGAAATATTTAATTCTATAAAAAAAAATCTTAATTTTCAGTTCTATAAGCACTTACTTCTCTGTTTAGATCCCACTTCATTCAGTTTTGTTTCTTCCTTGTTAATTGTTTAGTATACACGAGAATAAGCTGTTTTTAGTTCACCTGAGAACAAAGTGCTCAAGCTGTGCTTTTGTAGTCAGTCAGTGTCCGCCGGATGTTCCTCGAAATATTCTTGTATACACTCTAGCATTTTCATTTCTTCACTATCTTCTTCAAACTTTGTGACAATTATTATAGTCATGATCTTTCGACTAAGTATGATTATGGCTGAAATGTATCAAAAAGTTCTGGAGTTAAGGCCCTTAAAAGATAAAAATGCAAGATCTCACTGTGTATAATCTAGCATCTTCATTTCTTCAGCAATCATCTTAAAATTTCATGATACCGTCCCTAGCCATAATACATTATGCAATTGACCTTATGACCTTGACCTTTGACCTACTTATTATGAAAAAAGCGGCATCTTGCCGGGTCTTTTGATCTCGAAAAACCTTTAGTTTTGAACCGCAGGTATGGCTTTGAATGTTGAATAGATATTGTAGGCTATAACACAAGACTTGTATAGGCAATGAAGGCAATGTTGTTTTTCAGGTGAGCGCCTCCATGGCCTTTATTGCCCACTTATTTCTGCAAACCATATTCGCGTGAAATTTCGAAGAAGGCGTCTTAAAGCATTAAAACGTTATTAAAATGATGTCTTCGCTGATTATCAAACTCATGGAAAATGTCGTCTATATGCATATAGTATCGTTAATAACAAAACATTGTTTTTATCAGTATATTTCAATGCAAATATTTTTTTATTCCATATTCTGCATAAAGTTATGTACAATGGTTAGGTATTACTCTCTAAATGTTGTATCATAGTTCGGTTAAATATCAGATTAAAATTGAAAATAAACTTTTAGTCAATTAAAATGTTTGTTTTGTTGTTTATGATTTGATTCATTTCTGAGATCTTTATTCAGATAAACCTATATAAAACGCACAGTCAAGCGGGTATGTCGCTAAACTAAGTACAGGTATAGCCTCCTTATGTTTAGTGTCCAGCTTAATAGGATGGTAATTCCAAGACTGCTTGGCGCTGTGTTTTATGCTTAATCAGTGTGGCCATACCATGTGGTATATGGCGTCATTTTAAGCTATCACAAGCAGCCTATTTTGCCTCGATTCTTCGTATTTTATTTCTTCGCCAATTTTAATTGGATATAGCGCATGCGAAGCGGTATATTGTTATTACACAAAAGCTCTAATGATCCTTATGTCAGATGATCAGTATTTCCTAACATTCACATTAATAGCGATGTGGTTAATTTACGTGTTACCAAAATGAATTTCACGAAATCGGAAGGTTTCCCCAAATGTTAAGAAAAACTATACATCTAACAAAAGAATCACTTGAACTTACGTGTAGGGCACAATTTCCACTTCGCATCACTAAATACCATTAAATTGATACGGAAATAAAATACGACAGTTTTTTTTATTTTGTATAGATGAAAAATATGTTTTTCGCGATATCTTAAAATGGCGTCATATACCACGTGGTATGGCCACACAGTTAATGGAGTAGTTCGCCCCACAACCAGGAGGTAGTTGGTTTATTCCCCGGTCGTGACATACAAAGTCGGTGAAAAAGGCACTGATTGTGCTTGCTTCAAGACTAGTGTAAAATGAATGTGGTCTCAGGACACTTATCTACAGTGTTGTACCGCCGCACTATATCTCTAATGGAGACCAAAGTCTCCAAATGACTGAACAACAGTCGATGGGACGTTTAACCTAAGCAAACACACTCATGCATTCATATAAACGTTGATAATTAATAAGTCCATCTTTACGTCGACTTAATATCGTGTTCTAATTAATTCCTACCATCTCTTATTTTTTACATCTGAAATACGAGCAATGCTTTGTTCTTTGGTAAAAAACTTTTGTTCAAACCAAACATAGGAGTTAAATAACGACAATATAAAATACAAACGTATGTGTATAGGTATTGATGTCAACGTATCGTCATGGCGCATGCAAGGGCTCGCATGTATTTTAGACTGTTGGCCAACTCGATTCGTTCGAGAATAAAAGATGCCTAAACCAAATGGCACAACTAAAATAAGCATTTTAGTTTTACTACAACTAATTTACATATTGGTGTATGCGGCATCTGAATCTACTACTACTAAACCCATGTGATTATTAAATAAAGGTAAAATTAATGATAAATTATCAGTTTTCGAAATATTAAAGCTGAATGCTATCCTAAAGTTGGTTGCTAAATGTAAGTACATGTACTTACACAGCAGACAGTATCAGATTGAAATAAAACTTTTGTTAATTCAGTGCATTTAGCTAATAGATATACTGACAGAGCTCAAACTTTTTAACATATTATATAAAGGCACTTAAGGCATCTGTTTACAAATGGTCTTTGACTAAGGGTTTGATTTTTATCTTTTTGTTTACGTATATAAATATCTATCTACAGACGTATGGTCACCTAGTGCAACATTCTTTGATAGAAAATAAACTGGTGGTTTCTACAACACATGCAATAGCGTCACAAACGGTGTTGAACCTAAATTTAGAATTGTAAAATCTATATTTAGAATTTCTATTTTCGTATGCCGTCAAATAACTGATCACATTCATTCTTCACGCCTGTGCTCACTTCACAAACTAAACTTACCAAATCGCTACCCGGAACTGGTGAATGCCATGCCATGCCGTGGATATCACGCGGTATCGCAAGCACCTGCTTCGAGGATACCGTATCCTATATTTAACCGATTTCCCCGAAGTGGGCGTTTACGAAAATAGCGTTTTCTCGTGCATTGTGACCTACGCTTGCCGAGTTTGTTGGGCAGGAAACAAAGACTTCATCAACATTAACGAGGGATAGTAAAACAACGTTATTTTATTTCTACCCATCATCTGTAAACGAGATGCTTTAAAGACAAAATGTTCAAGTAAACAAAACTTGCTATACTACGGAAGAACTAAATCTGCTTTCAGTACCTCTCAAAATGTTCTAAATTTATGATTTATATTTCAGAATGGTGAAGCATGTTAAAAATGATTTTTGTCGGTGGGACATTAAACCGATTAACAATTAATATATAAATAAGTTGTTTTTGCACAGGTGACTAGTTTTTCTATCCACCTTTACTTATCACTGCGTATTCATTATATCGTGTACTGTGAAATCATTTATTTTCGTCGTGCACGAATTATCGTTGTTTTATCTATATATCCACGAATATTAACCCCCACGAAAATTGCTCTTTTCAGATACATTTTATTGTATCAATTCGTACGTATAATCAACAAAAATCAATGATTTTATAATAGACGGAGATTATTGCGGATTTTGTCTTCTTTCTTATTTTCTTCGTTATTTTCTTATCATAAAGGTTTCTATGCATCGCCTCTGATCTGAAGATTGCCAGTTTGATGCCTAATAAGTGCCAGCTAGAATTGTGCCAGACCTCAAGCAAGGTATATGCAGTGTTTTTCGCGAAGGATAAGTAAACAATGTCTAAACGTGTTACCAATAAATTAGTGCATATCCAATTTACAGAGGGCTTCTTTGTATGTCTTTTTTTATCAGATTAACCTTCCACTGAGATTAATTCAGATATTTTGTCTATATTAAAACGGTTAAGCGAATTTTCTGTGTGTCTTCTTGACATAGACAAATGACAGGATACCAAACCAAGTTACATTATCCCGACAGTCAAGCAACTATTCTTCCGTCCTAGGTGCCAAGTAAAAGGGGAAATACATACACCAGTCCGACCGGGGTTCGCATCAATGACCAAATGGTTACGGGGCGGACTCTCTAATTATACGGCCTTGCATAAAAAATTCTAGATCTAAATTACACCTGTTTAAACACTTTTAATTTGCTATGTCTACTGAAAGACAAGTTGGTCGCGATCTGTGTTTCCTTCGTGGCGATTTCGTTCAGTACCGTTTACAGCTCAATTAATCATTCTCTAAATCGCAATAGCCCAATGAAGCAATGCTCACAGTTCAATCCGGTTCATTTCTGATCTGGGAATAGAAATGTATTTATCATCGACGACCCTGTTTAAAGTCAGGGCTAGGTCCCGGAAGTTGCGTATGCCTCAAATGCAAAAGTGCGTAATATTGCTCCTGGCATACAGCAAATTGTTGTTTATATTTTATTAGGGTACCTGATTTGATATAATTAGGGCAAAATATTGCTTACATGTGCAAACAAACCAGACTTGAAATCCATCGCTATGTAATACCTAAATTGCGTGATATTTGTCTTAGTTCTTATGGCATACGCCCCATAATAGCCAAACACCATATCTTGTCACTGAATGATAACATTTCTATGAAATTTTGTCTCTTTGAAGTCATCAAAAACTAAAATTGTTTCACCGAGATTTTTCCAAGTTTTATTACATGTCTGATAATTTGATTTAAAGTGACATTGAAGTCTATGTGAAATGTACAATTTCTGTGAATATGAACAGAAAAATTGATTTTCGATGCATTATATGACTCTGTTTCAAATTTCATGAAAAAAAATAACCTTACCGTAGAAAAATGGAGAAATTCGCTATTTTTAGTTTTCAGGGGAGATGACTCATGACAACAAAATTATCACGGGGAGGTATTAAAAGAACTGTCACATATCATAAAATGTCAACTTGTCATTTTGATTCCATTGTTTGACATTTAGAAAGCGTATATTGTGAAGTTATATACATGGTTTTGATATAATTGATGGCTATTATGGGGAGCATACCTTAACAAATGTTATGCTAGCGACACAGTCAAGTACTACCTGCATACATCGGACGACAGGTATCTAAACAATTAAAGAAATTAAAGCAGTGTGTGTGTGTGTGTGTGTGTGTGTGTGTCAACTTAAGCAAAAATAAAGGCTCATTTGGTAAAACGTCCATACTACCATAATCAGCGGAGTACACATTATTGCAATGAAGGAGCAACCGAAACAGACTGTAATTAATATACTGCAGATATTCATATCGTTCAGCTCGAATCTGGACTCATTGTGCAGGTCAGAGCAATGTTTTGAAATAAAAATACCAATTTACCAAATAGGACACTAAAGTAGCATATTTTCAGTGTTGTCATCCAACAAGCAATGGTGAGTAACCATTTTACTTAAATATATACAATTCCTACCAATGAAAATCGTTCAAGTATTCATTTGAAATTCTCTTACGTCATAATCTGTAAATAGGTCAAAAGTGAGGTTAGATAGCTACGCCGAAAAAATCTACCCTCCTTTGTTTATTTTGGTGACGTCTTTGTTTCCTTGCAAATAAACTCTGCAAGTGTAGGTCACACTGCATAGCTATTTTTCGTAAACGCTCTATGGGGAATTCCGGTTTCATATAGAATACGGTATATCCGAAGCATGGCCTTGCAGTGTCACGTAACACATTCCGCAGCATGGCATCATTACCAGAGCCGAGTTGTGTATTCGTAAAGGTTATTGAAATGTTCAGCCTGTGAAGTGAGCGCATACGTGAATGGCTCTTGTTCAGTTTTAACTTTACCATCAGAGCTCTAGGTTAGTCATGCTTTTTTGTGAACACGGGGACCGGTTTGAATATGGACACAAATAGGCAAATTTAGGAAGACATTTGTTATACATGTTGCTTAACTTAATATGCAAATTCCTTTCAGAGTCATTTAAACGATCATTTAGATATCCACTGCTATAAAACCAATTAAAAAGATTTTTTTCATATATAAGATATTTCGTTTTCGTGATAAAAATAAACTGTCCCAGAACCATAAATGACAACTTTCTGTCAGAAATGCACAGAAGTAAGCCAAATAAATTCCCATGCAGCTACATGTGGATATATACACTAAAATCATAATGTTTCAAGACCGAGGGGAAATGTGTTCTCACAAAATCGCAATTAACCTTTACCTAATGACTAATGTTATTAATTTATAACTTAACTAAAAAGGCACATGAAATCATGATTTTTTTTATTATTTTTTCTTTGCAACCACAGGCTACCGGCGTGGGACCCCCCAATGATACAAAGTAACATTTCAAAACACATTTTCACACACCATAATCGCTGGTTCCCCAATGTCATGTTGTAATTATCACAAAAGCCGATAACCAACTCAATATGGTAGCCGCCAGTCATAACAAAATGCAACAGTGGAATGAGGGCGGAATGCATCGATACTAGCGACTTCTGGAAAAAAACATAACTTGTGAGAAATAAATAAATACATAATTTATTGTTTAATATGAGTATTTGTTGGAAATATTGTATTTCCATGAAGTTGCCGTTGAAAAAAGCATTGACTGTGATATGCATTGCTTCGGTCACATCGTGTCCGAGTACAGTTTCCACTGAGTTTCGTGACTCGTATTGTCTTTGTAGTTTATCTAAGGTAGAAAATCGACTCGGTAGCGAAAAGGCCTATTGTTTCTGCGTTGAACAAGCCCGGCATATTTGAAATCGGCTGAAAATTGTGTCAGATACGAGGCTCAGAATACGACCATGTCAGTTTTCCTATAGATTTTGAACGGAGAGTTACATACCTTTTCTTATTTTGTGATATCAATATTTTTTTTCTTGAATTGTGAAATTTTGTTATAAAATGTGTTTTGAATTGTTACTTTGTATCATTGGGGGGTCCCACGCCGGTAGCCTGTGTGTGTAGAAACTGAGCTACAATATCGTATAGCAAACAGAGAAGGCCCTCCTCGGTCTGCCCTGTTTGTCAATGTTTCAAAATGACTTTATATGAAGTAAAGGGTTAAATAGATAGTTTCATATAATGTAACTGAGCTTGCGTCGAGACAAGTGATATATCAAACGCATGTAATTATTGCAATATTTTAAATACCGCCTGTAATTATTGTAATATCGCCTGTAATTATTGCAATATTTCAAATACCGCCTGTAATCATTGCAATATCGCCTGTAATCATTGCAATATTTCAAATACCGCCTGTAATTATTGCAATATAGCCTGTAATTATTGCAATATTTCAAATACCGCCTCTAATTATTGCAATATCGCCTGTTATTATTGCTATATTTCAAATACCGCCTGTAATCATTGCAATATCGCCTGTAATCATTACAGTATCTCCAATATGGCCTGTAATTATTGCAATATAGCCTGTTATTATTGCTATATTTCAAATACCGCCTCTAATTATTGCAATATAGCCTGTAATTATTGCAATATTTCAAATACCGCCTGTAATCATTGCAATATCGCCTGTAATCATTGTAATATATCCAATATCGCCTATAATCATAGCCATATTTCCTGTACATAAACAAATAGAGAAACGAGAAATTGTTTACCTTACAATTTTGTATTTACCTTCAAAATATCAGTTTGTAGAGTAAGGAATATTATCATGAGGTAAAATTGTTATAAATTATTCTTCCCGAAGCTGTGTATATTCTTCGGGCATATCTTCGTCAATTTTCTTACGTTTTTCATAGACCTTCTGTACATATGTCTTCCGTATATTTCGATTACATAAATTAATGGCATAGCAGATAAACAAATTTTGATTCGGCGACGGATTTTCAAATTCATATTATTTCCGATAACGGCCGGCGCGTCCTCGGGAATACTTGCCTGCGATAAATATAAACAATGGGAGTATTTTGATACCTATACAAAATGCTAAATGACGTTTATGATGGACTTTTAGATAATCGTTTGGGCAACGACATCTAAGTCATTTATTTTACCGTTCCAAATTCAAAATATTCTCTTTTAAAATGTAGCCCGAACCTCTAACTGCTATATTAAGACAGAAGAATAAATATTTGCCTATTTGTGTGCTTGCGGTGTTGAGTGGGCCATTCATTTTATATATAGGAAGTTTCCTTCTGCAGTATTGGACTGTTTGTTCAAAATTGTTTGTAGAGTCACAACCCTCAATATGTGCATGACGTGTTTTAAGAAGCTTAGCGGATGAGAGAAAAAAAAAAACAAAAAAAAAACAAAAAAACGTATTGAATGCGTTGTTAAAGGGAAGAATGAATAGCTTCCCTCTTCAGAATTGTTCATCCCTCAAAATGTGAATTATGTGTTGTAATATTGTCTAGGTTATTTTATCACAACAGAAAGCAATGTTTTTTCTTACGTCCTTCGCACATAAGCAAAGGTTACTCACTATACACATGTTTTTGCTGTGTGTGCAAGATAGAGTATTGATAAAACATTTATACTGCCGTGACCTTTAAATTTTGATGATCTTCGTGGTTCTCTCTAACTCTCAATTTAGTGTCCTGTTTGGGGAGAGAAATCCCTATGGGGTAATAGGAGAACTGTTTGGCAAATCTTTTGTCATGGCCCGCAGTTTTCCAAATCTGAGTGAGAAAATCCGCAACTGATGGATTGCAGAGGTTAATCTTTATGCGCATACATAGCAATATATACATGCTGAAACACAATTATGTCCGACATTTTTTATCAATTACTTTTTTATACAAACATATCCTCAAACCACAATTTAGAAACAACATTTCCTCTTGAGTTAAAGATGAACTTCTCATCTTAAGCTTCTCAGTCCTCATACAACTTCAATATACATATATGTGGAGGTGATCAGATCGAATACGATCATGGATCAGACACGATAGTAATACAGAAAGCTCCTATATAGGCTGCAATAAGCAGTCAACTACCTTTATATTTCTATTATTCATCGACGTGAGTGTCTGATATTCATAGGTTTTACTGTATTCAATAAAATATACCATTGTTGTTATATATTTGCATTATAAACATAAAATAATACACAAAGCAATATCAAACAGGTTATGTGCGGAATTTTCAGCTTTTTTTAGTTGAAAAATATTATCACATGTAAAGCGTGAACGTAAATAATTATGATTGTAAATACGGGCACTTGTTAAAAAGATTAAAAGTCAGTATTGAGCATATGTCAAGAATCATCTCCGGGTGCAACGGAATATGTCGGAATTAGCCGAAGTAAAAGAAAATATACGTCACAACTCTCAAAAAACCTTTAAGCAGTCAATAAGGAAGTATTCAGCTATCTGTTAACTCTTGACTAATGATTACTTGGGATATCGTAATTGGCCGGTGTAAAAAATAGGCGTTTAATTCTTAATTTCGTCTTAGGTGAGTGCATAAAAATTAACCAATATTCGTAGTTAATTAATTTCAGTTAGGTAACTTTAGGAATTTTTGGATCAAATTTCTTATGTTTTTATTACAGACAAACAGAATAGCAGGGTATACTTTTATTCTGCATTTTCGTTTCTCATCTCACATCGAGAAGCTTCAGGTAGCTCAATTTCGTTTAAATTTCCATTTATTGATATTTACACATCAACTCCTGACTTCAAATACATTATAGTTACTTACTACATTTATACTATATTTTGTTTTATCATTTTGCAAATTATATCTGCAAAATAAATAAATAAATAAATAAAATAAGCCAGGAAGATCGGAATCAATTTTTGTAGTTTATTAGAAAGTTATTATGTACGGTGGCATAAAGGTGACATGGAAGATATTTTTTATATTACGTGCGCACATAGTAGCTTTTACGTGCGTACGTAGTAGTTATTACGTAGTAGTTTTACACTAGTTTTGCAGTTTTCTACAGCTTTAAATTTAAAAAAAATATCGCACAGGAATTCCCCAAGATGCCTAGTCCAACCGGAACTACTCCCTTATAACGGCCCTGGCAAATAAGGTTATCGTATGCTTAGATAGAGTTATCACTTGTGCAAGTAATAGCTACTGCGTGTGCATCCAGAAGCTATCAAGTTTGCACACAATGGTTATCATTATAAATATATATATCCATTTTATGCCACCAAATTTCAAAGTTCCAAAAAGATTGCTTATTAGTTTAAGCATCTATTTAATTAAAAAAGTTCTTTGTCAGTAGTTCTTGGATGTGGCCATTACTTGAACCGTGTAAGGCTATGACAAATTGGTGTTTGAACTCACAAAATTCAGTTCCATTGTCATATAATGGTAACCTACGACTGGACCTCACTGCCCTTATGCTTGATAAATGAAATTTATAGAGTCTGAAACTGTAAAATTGGCATTTTAAATATAATTAAATTTAGCTGAGGCCTTGTAGCTATAAACATTGCTTCTAATTAAGTGAGTTAAAATGATGTGAATGAATGAGGAGAGAATATAAAGTGAAAATTTAGCTTCAATAATTCAAAGGAAATAATTCTAAGACTTACAGATCAGATATACTAATATTCATTTAAATATTACAGCCATAAACACCGATTTCAAATATTTTATCTCATGGACATTAACATTGTCTTGAAGTTAAATCTAGATTTGTTAAAGAAATAAAGATCTTAGAGTGAAAAAAAGTGTATTTGAGTGATTCAAAACTCAGGTGAGGTTTCACTTTGATATCCAGACATTTGTTTCAAAAATATTATGTTAAATTACTTTTCATCTTGATAAAGTAACCATGCTCATCCAAATCCTGGTGAGTTTGAAATCCTAAACACCATATGGGATTTGAACTGTTCATATTCTTTAAAAACAGGCAACTGCAAAAGCATGCCGCAGGTATTTGCTTTGGGATATATCTCCCCATGCAAGAATGTGATTGATGGTAATGAATTAAAACCAAGTGGTGGGACGCGATAACTACTGCGTGCGAACGTGATAACTATTACTACTACGTAAAACTACTACGTGCGCACGTAAAGCTACTACGTGCGCACGTAAAGCTACTACGTGCGCACGTAATATAAAAAAATATCTTCCATGTCCCCTTTATGTCACCGTAATTATGTCACACACATTTAAATGACATTGTCATGGAATATATTTCAACTGACTAAGACTATTTGAGTTTACCGTCTCTTCAACAGTATTTCAATCATATAGCGACGTCCAGCTAATTACAGGTGGAGGAAGACCCTGAATACACGGATAAGTCAAATTGGATACTGCATTTGTAAGTCATACTTTCTCTCTGAAGGAAGACAAATGTATACTAATATAAGGTATATATTATATTAACCCTTTCCCTCATAGAGGACACCATGAAAAGACCTATGCGAACAGCATAAAACCAGATCAGACTGTGAGTAACTCGCAGGCTGATCAGGTTTTATGCTGTTCGCTGCTCCTCAGTGGTCTGGAAATGAGGATTTTGTAATTAAATTTGGTAAGGTTTAACTGTGGTTTTCTGCAGATCAGGCTTTATGTGGTACCTATTGAGTGCGTCAAAATGAGTCTATATGAGGGAAAGGGTCAAGTTTGCCTCAGCGGCGCCATTATTAATTGTTATTCTTTTTTCCTCCATTTTCACAGGATAATTTAGATATCGTGCTGTTGTGTCAGCAAAATGATATATTATGGCGGCTATATAAGTTTCTGAATTTTAAAATAAATCATCTTCATCTGCACGCAGATGTTCTTGAAATTTTCAACAATATGCACTTTTTTAAGATCGATCAAAAGATGACAAACTGACAACACTAGTTTGATCATTTCTTCGGAAATCGACACCAAACGAAGGGAACTTCAGTCATAATATAATTTAATGGTCCATATGTGGATAGACGTTCAAAGGCAAGAATTTCGCATGTATATATTAGTAATACTTATATAATATCTCTACGAAATGAAAATATCCCAGATATGGTTTAATACTTAACGTAAATGATAACAGGGTGGGGTGATAATTTTGATGAGTCAAATTAATAATGAATGGACTAACAACAATAAACATTGCAAAACTTGCCGACTGACAATGCTCACAGCTTTAAATATTGTATAATTTATTCCACAATTCGCCCCCATGATCAATTGAATTACAATTTGAATTTTCATGAAGTCAACGTGGGTATAGAACAAGTGCAATTTTAACATGTTTGTATGCTCCAGTGGTAAGGGCTGGTTACAAAAGGAACAAAAGAATCACAGATAAAGATGTTCGCCAGTTGTACAAACAAACTCTTCCAATAGTATACAAAGTCATATTTGTATACAAAGTCATATTAGTCCTGCAAGGACACCGACAGTCGTACTATACATGTAGAACGAGGCGCAGTGGATATATACTATGCCTATTTGTCCGTTTTTTGTTGTTGTTTTTTGTGAGACGTAAAGTCACTCACAACTATAGTACCCTGTTTCTTTTAATTGAAAACCGAATAACCTCTCAAATGTATATGAATGATCGAACGATGGAACAAAATTCTCCAACACAGGTATGCTGAGATTCAGCTAAAGTGTTGACAACTCAATTTTGAGTAAAAAATTAAATATCTAAGGGACATACATAATTGTGCGTGGCATAAAAGCAGAGAAGAACTGATTTCTCTATGATGTTGCGTAACTGTCACTTTACCATGCTGAGGAATATAATTTCTTTTGATGCAAAGGTGGCTCGTAGGTGAATTTGGATTGTCGGTCATTTAGCGGTGTTACTATCATCCATATAGAAAGCTTAAATCCGATACAAATCCGTGTAGGGGCTGCCGTGGCCGAGCGGTTACAGTCGTGGACTACAAATCTCTCAGCCCCTCACCGCTGTGGGTTCGAATCCCGGTAGGGACTTCGGATTTTTCATGTGAGGAAGCCTTCCAGCTGGCTTGCGGTAGGTCGGTGGTTCTACCCGGGTACCTCTGTGTACTCGGGGTCTTCCTCCACCTGTAATTAGCTGGACGTCGCTATATGATTGAAATACTATCGCAGCGACGGTAAACCCCAATACAACAACAACAACAACAAATCCGTGTAACTTACTAATACTCACATCAAGCTAACGACCACAGATACCTCCAGTGGTATTCGAAAGATTTTTCGACCTATTTGAAATTAATTACCCGCTCTTTTTTTCTATTGAAAGTGGGCATTTGAAGGTTATAATAAAAGTCTACATACTTCTGAGACAACCCTGGAAATTGTATATTCGGTTTGTCAGTCTGGCATTGTACATACTCATTATTGCTTAGACATGGAGCCGATGAATCTTAACTCCTCCTGAGTTCTAATTCTAAGTCCTTCATAAATTCTTTTGCCATGAATTATAGAGACCCGGACTCCAGATATGGACTATGTTAGATCCCTGGTTACAATTTTTATACGTCTGAAAGTTCATATAATGCGTTAAGCAGAAGTGACACATAGGGATCACTTCTCCATCGTCTATCTGTCACATTGTTTCCGTCACGATTTTTTTTATCTGCAATAACTCCTAATAACTACTAATGCTATTGAATTGAAAGTTCATTAATGAACAGAGCTTGACAAGAGGAATTGCCATGCACAAGGTTCATAACTCTGGCATCGGCATGTGCATTAATTTCAGTCAAAACGCATTTCAACAAAACATTTACCCGTCTTTTTAATTAAGATCGGTCTTTATTTAAATCATAAATATGCATGTATATCGCATACAGACAAAACATGTCTTTATCGCTTAAATTATAAATATGACAAAAGACAAATCATTTAACAATGCATGCTTACTTAAACGGCAATCTGAACCAACTAACGGATTCGGTAACTAATAGCTATACATTCATTCCCTGCACTGTACATTTAACAAAATGATCTATAGGCACGAGACAAAAAAAATATTTCAGTTAAGGCCATAGTGTAACAGCGTGTTACCCGCGTATATATTTTATATTATGGTGATAAGTGAAGAACTCGGGTACACAAGTATTTCAGACACTGCAATGTTTTTCGGCCGTTAGGCCGTTTATTTTCACCCTGACTTCCTGCGAAGCACACAGTAATGAAGCGGAATAAAATTAGGCTTTTCATTGGTTATTATATAATTTGCTTAATTCCCATTGGTCATTGTAAAATTAGTCAAAAGAAAAGAAAGGAGCTGTGGAAACGAGTTCTCTAGATCCCTGTTTTAAAAGTTGAAGTTCTCTTTCCCTGCGAACGATTTGTCCCGAATAGTAAGACACTGCACCTTTTTAAGGTAAACTGAAAGAGTAGAACGCTAAAAAAATAGGAAACACAGGGATTTCGGAATTGATTGTTCGACCCTGACAGATCCTATATTCAACAAAAACGTAACATCCGATTTCGTTTTGTAACCCGCGAAACGAAATTTAATGCGCAGATGTTTTAAGGCTGTAAGTGTCTACCAAGATTGTACAAATTATTTGGATCCGTGGTATTTTAAAGGGCTGCACTGAAACAGGAATTACACAACTATTAAACCAACAACAAAATCTATTGCATGTTTAACCATGCAGACACTAATCACCAACCTGGTTACCACGGCCGAGTATCTTTTGTAAAGATATTTCTTGTTATGTTTTGAAAATAACTCGTAGTAATATCACAACAATACTGTAATTAATAACTGTCAAGCGAAAGCAGATCTTTAATACCTGCCAGATGATTTACTAGCTTGGTTCGCATTAAACGTATTTATATTAAAACTTATAAAACTGATAAACTTCTATCTATATCTAATCATATACACTGTATCGCATTTTATACTTACATATTTTCCTTTGTAGAACACATCGTTATACACAGGAGACCATGACATAATTTTAATGATGTTACTGTGAGGTAAATTCCCGGTGTTGTCATGTAAGGTGACACCACCTTCCTTCTACCACGTCTCGAGCTGCACGGACAGGTCATGGGTTGGAGGAAACTGAATGTTCTCCGGCGGCTGCGGCGATCTAGATGTTCCTGGTTGGTGGCCCTGCTCTTCTTCTGCTTCATGTACTACGAGATTACATTCAATGTCTATTATGTATACAAGCATTTCAACGTGAAGGACAAGTGCATCATCCCTCGACCGAACCCATTCGATCCGTCAATCATGCAGTTTGTCTGGGATCCCGCGCCCCTTGTTTGTTCCACCGTGCCCTCCGTGATCCATCTTGATGATGATGGCGTTGTCCAGTTTAATTCCACAGCCATTGGGATTCTTGGTCTCACAGCGGACAAGCTCTCGTGCGGGTACAGTATCCTAAGTCGCCATGTTGATGACGACCATGTTAAATTTTCTGACCTGACACCGTTTGTGCCTCCTTACTTTATCAATGAAGATTTCTATCATATCACCTGCAAGAAGGTAGACGACAACTCTGTAGTTCTGGATAAGCTGTTGGCAGGGATACGAAAAACCAAATTGCGAGAGAGCAAGGCTGGTGCTACCATGGAAACAAAAGACCAGCTAAGCGTGATCATGTTTGGAATAGACTCCATATCACGATCGGCCGGTATACGGAAGTTACCTCGCACCATCAAGTTTCTGACAGATGATCTAAAAGCTTACGACTTCAAGGGATACATGAAGGTAATATTTGTTATTCATTTTTTTTTTTTTGTCTTTTTTTTATTTACCGTCGCTGGTGGTCGAGTAAGTCAGTAATTAGAGTGTTCATCTCAGGGAGAGGGAGTTTGATCTCTGGTCGTGACATATCATAGTCATTAGAAATAATTCTGGAAGGTTCTTGATAGGTGCTCAGCAAAAATAGACTAGTTTGCTTACATGACTAGCCAGGGTATGGCACATGTCTTCGATGTGGTTTTGTACTATGACAGCACTAAATGAGCTTAATGTCGTGAAAACATGTAAGAGATATTGTCGATAGGACGTTAACCCCCCCCCCCCCCCCCCTAAACAAATGTCGATTTGACACCATCATTTTAAACAGTAAACTAATAGAATGGTTGGTGTAATATATTGCAAGTAGCAATGTCTATACTGAGTCAACGGGAAAAAATCATATTAATCATTAACAATGATAAAAAAGTTAATTATCACAATTACATGTATATGTGCGTTTTATTATACTCACAGAGTCGTGCTGCGAAATAATAAGTACAAAAAAGCATTTTTGTTGCGGATAAATTGAAAATCTCCCGTAAGAAATCAGTACAGGTAAAACTATGATTATTATGTCCTACAATGTATGACGGAAAAATAAAGAAAATTAAGGACATATCCGGCCTGTTGTTAACGGATTGCAGTATCATGCCGTCAGCAATTGCTTCATAAATATATTCCAGCGACACATATGGTCGCCGCTTGGTCTGTCCGTCATGCTTCTTTTCCGACCTATTTATCAGAAAATCACTCCTTCGAACTCAACGAAACTTCTTGGGAATGTTTGCGAAATCCTTTGGGTGAACATAATTGCTTTCTCGCAGAGATCTGCTGCAGGTGGCCTGATGTTGGCACTCCTCAAAGCCTTTAATTTTAATACATTATTTTCAATATTTGCTTAAATCGTTGTCATGGTTGTTGAAGACGTGTGTAGAGTTACTTAAAACTTGGTTTTAACGTAGATGCATATGAATAAATTAATATATACTTGTAAATAAACGGTCTGAAACGATCCAAAGATAGATTTTTTTCAGACTTTTATAAAAGTTATAAATTGTTTTCTTTTGAATCATTTTCAATTTGAGCCGATGACACTTTGCATCCATCTTAATTGCATAAGGATATACAGTATGAGTATATTGATTATACATGTATTGTTAAGATTAGTGATACAATGGGTTCATCGGTTCAGTCACATGTTGATGGTTCGTAAAAGTCTAGCAACTTCCAAATGTTTAAACAGTCAAAGCGCTCAATGCGCTGAGAGACGGCGACGGGATTAACATGAAATACATGTAGCTATAATTCTAAACCCAGCGTTATTGAAGTTATTGAAGAGATAGAAGCAATGGTCATATGATGCCAAAAACTCCACACGCTGTTGCTACAGAAGTAGTTGTTTGTTACATATTGTCAGCAGTTGTACGAAATTTTGTGACAGTGTATACCAATGAAAGACATATTCTAAAGCATGTGTAGCTTTGCACCTGTTGTTTTGTTTTAAATCGAGTCATTACAGAGAATGAGACACTTGATGATGTAATGTGGTCCTAATATATTCTCCTTCACGTGTAGTTGTGCGCATGGAACTTCCGTTTAGATTTCAATAAGCCAGAGTTGCAGTCTTTGAATTTCTAATATAAAAATCACCAGTTCTTTTTGTCGTTTCTTAGGCATAGTGTTTCAATTTGAACTTCAATAAATCTGAACTTATGGAGGGACCGTGGACCTTTGGTATAGTGAGCATTTATTTTCAGGACATAGCATTTTGTTGTAGGATAGCTTAGAATATTCTTGTACTGGAATATTGAAAAATCATTGATGTTTAACACACTTCATTTTCAATGAATGAATAAATAAAAAATTAATTAATTAATTAAACTTACCATTGAGAACAATTAAACAATTAATATTTGTTCTGATGGGATGCTACTGTAATACGTTGTTGCCTGCGTTTTGCAATTTTGATATATCAAGTTGTTATTAATATTCACAAAACTTATGCAAAACAGGTGAAATAAACTATTATTCCCATTAGATTAACATGCATAGTAGCAAAGCATTTGTACAGCAATTTTATCATATCTACATGTCATTCATTTTTACAGGTAGGGGAGAACACGCTGCCCAATATGGTCCCGATACTGACGGGCAGACGGGTGTGGACCGACGAAGTGCCCATTGCGGACTTATTCGACAAGTTTCCCTTTATCTGGAAGAATTTCTCCGCGCAGCAATACAGCACTCTGTACGCAGAGGACCTGCCAAGATGTGGAACATTTAATCAGCTTCCCTCTCAAGGGTTTGCTGCACCTCCAACGGATCATTATATGCGTCCGTTTTGGTTGGGGATAAATAATCTAAACGAAGTACATTCCAAATTGAGTTCTATTTTTCTGTTTTTGGAGAATCGGAATGTCAATATTCAGAAATACTCATCTTTATGTTATGGTGATAAACCAAAGCATTTAGTACAAATGGACTATTTAAAGCAGTATCTTAACGCATATAAACATAAAAAGAAGTTCGCGTTATCATTCTTAGTGGAAGTGGCCCATGAATATCCAAACTTCATCGCTTACGGTGATAATGACTTTTATGAGTTTTTTAAATGGATGAAAGAAGATGGACATCTTGATAACACAGTTCTTGTCTTCCTTAGCGACCACGGTGCTAGAATTGATAAAATTAGAAACACTTTTGTTGGCCGGATTGAAGACCGTATGCCAATGTTGTATATTGTTTTACCAGATCATTTAAAACAAACCTACCCAAACTTACACCAAAGTCTACAGGAGAATACCGAGCGTCTTTCAACGCCATTTGATTTACATCAAACTTTAGTTGACATTCTTCAACGGAATTTTAAGGAACCAAAGACACTGTATGTTAACAACCGTGTACGAGGGGTCAGTCTTTTCAAAGATCTCCCAAAGGACAGGTCATGTGATGACGCTTGGATCCCGGAAGAATACTGCGCCTGTTATGTATCCCAGCTTATCAATGTCAGCGTCAGTAATGTCCCGCAATTGATCGCCGCGGACATGGTGAACAATTTGAATAGCGTCTTACAGGCATGGCCAAAATGTTCCCCATTGACGCTTCATTCTGTAACAGAGGCTCAGCTTGTGACGCAAGGTATGAAACATTTCGAGACAGCTAACAAGGGGATATCCTTGTTCCAGTTCCTGGCGCCCGAGGAATTGAAAGATACCAGGTACTTGGTGGCCATTGAAACTCTTCCTTGTCACGGAGCATTTGAAGCCACCTATGACGTAGACTCACATATGCACCTCAAACGCGTTGGGGACATTGTTAGGATAAATAAATATGGTGACCAACCAAAGTGCATTAATGAGAAGCTTGTTAGACCTTTTTGTTGTTGCAAGGATTATAATGAGGTGCCTTAGGTTTACATTGTTCTGTAGTTGGTACCGCTTATTTCATTTATGATAGAAAAACATCACCTGTAGCCATCATCTTTTTGTATAGATTTCAACATACTTAGATTACTTTTCTAAACATATCTATTCCTTCATATTTGATTAACAGTATCAAAACAAATTGTAAATATTTTCTTTAGGAATGTTCAGAACTTAGTTTAATATATGTTGTCAAATATATGTAGTGCCTATCAAACGGTAACTGTTCCTTAGAACCTTTCCTATGGGATTACAGTTGAAGACAGCTGGCCACTTTTCTAACATATATATCCTCTCACATTTAATAAACAGTATCAAAACGAATCGTAAACGTACATAACTTAGACAAATGTATGTTATATTAAACATTGATATCTTAGCTCACGTGAGCACAATGTAAACTATTGTGACCACCCTCTGTCCGTCTTCCGTATTTAAGTGACCTAAAATGGTTTTATTGAGCTTGACGCCCACTTTCATTTAAAGTGTAAGAACATATGCTCAATGGTATAGGTATAATCTACAGGGCAGCTACACTATACATTTTGATAAATGTTTAATATGGGTATAGCATGCTTGTCTTTTATCTAGGCAGATATATATCATCATTTATCATTTAGTTGCATGTTCTTTTTTCTGTCCGTGGCACAAGTTTTCTGTATCAGTTCTTTGTCCGTTGCACTGGTTTTTCTGTCCCAGATTTCTGTCCGTGGCATCGGTTTTGTGTCTCAGTTTTTAGTTGTGTGTGACGTCAGTCACACCAACTATAATACTACGTTTTCGACCCAGGTTCTCCTAGATTTAAAACTGAATAACCTCTCAATTGTGTAAATATGAGCGAGCAATTGTATATATCTCTTCAACATAAGTATACTAAAATTAAGCAAAAATGCTAAAAGATCAATGCTGTGTGAAAAATAAAACTTACAGGCTACAAAAATCGCCGTTACATGAACACATTATAGGACTTATTTGTCTATGCTGATGTAACTGTTTTCAAATGATGTAGTGATCACATTACCAAGCGCACGAATATAGTTTGTTTCGATGCAAAGATGGCTTGCAAATAAATTTGAAAGTAATTGTGCAGCGTTCGGTCATTTAAGGCTGTTACAATAACCCATGTGAAGTCCAAAACAAATCATTGTAACATACTAATAATCACATTATTCTATCGACCTCAGATATCTCCAAGAGTAATTTCTTACACTAAAAAATGACCGAAACCTGTATATCTACTATCCAAAATGAGTTCGAAGCCTCTGACCTGTGTAGTAATTCAATCTATAAATAGATTCTGTTGTAGATAAGGTACTGCATGAATACAAATCAAAGCTTTGATAGCGCTGAGAGAACAGGAATGCCACATTTCTTTTTTTTTTATCAAAATGAATTTAATTATTGGTGATCGACTTGCAGCTTTTCAAACACTCTTTCATTTGAGACATACACAACTTCAGTGCCTTCAGCGCTTAGATTTTTGTACGGAGCACCGGTTTTATATAAGTAGCCTTTTCTCTGAAATTTAACATTGTTTTATTGTTCATTAAGTTATGAGAAGTTATATCGTACCTATTTAATCATAACTTTGCAAAAGTCCGGTTCGAAAATGAATGTTAAGTTTTAAATTCTGA
The DNA here is from genome assembly GCA_021229015.1 of Solen grandis. NCBI lineage: Eukaryota > Metazoa > Mollusca > Bivalvia > Adapedonta > Solenidae > Solen > Solen grandis. The sequence continues at coordinate 853,839 of CM037794.1, read as the reverse complement.
ATGCTATTAATGTGCCATTATTACACTGGATGAATAAACATTTTAGAGTGGATGTTTCAAACACATGTACATTGTATTATCAAATTGTTCACATAAAAAAAAACCTAAATAATTTGTAATATACTGTCTCCATAAAGATATTCCAAATGTAATATACTGTCTCCAGTAGAAATTATCATTCATTTAACTTACACTTTTGAGACCTTTACTCATAACGGAAAACGTTTTTGCATCGTTCTTATCACATTTATAAAATGGTATATATTCAAATGTATAATCACTTCCCCGATTCCCGCCAAGGGACAACTTGGAACTCCACGTCGGGCCTGCAGCTCAAAAAAGGACGATTAGCTTATTTGTAGTAGCGCAGCGTGTGAAAACATTGATTTATTTTACATTATATTTCATCCTCTTTGCATGACCCAACTGACATGGACGGTGTAAATCTCTCTAGTTTCCTTAGTGTTTTACAACAGAATAAACTTCAAGTATACAATGTAGTTGTCGGGCCACTTCATTAAAATCAAGACATTTTGATTAAAATATCGAAATAATCTGCCTATTTATACAAAATAAACTAAAAATTGTTTGATTGTTTGTTTATTGGGTTTAACGTCCCACCGACAGAATTTTAGTCACTTGGAGATGATGTCTACTTGAGACAGATATAGTGCTGCCACACTGTAGTATCACGCCGTTAACATGTGGCATGATACCACACACAGTCACATTATCCTGACACCGGACCAACCAGTCCTGGAACTACCCTAATATGCTGAGCGCCAAGCAAGGGAGCTATACCAGTACCATTTTTTAAGACTTTGGTATGTCGCGGCCGGGGATAAACCATAAATTATTCATGTTCTTCCTCAATGTATACAGTAGCCTTATTTTAATGGAAAATTGCTAAATTAACGTAAAGCTATAGTTTACAATTTTATTCCATCTTTTAATGTCCCGGAAATTCTGGTGATAACTGTGAAGACGTCACAGAGTTCCAGTAATAAATTTTGTTACTGCGCGCCGAGGTGTTCCTTGTGCTTTGTTAAGATACTTAAAACCAATTTCATTATTCAAAAAAACTTTCGAAAAGACATTGTGGTAAAAAAATAAAGGTTACGTTTAATATCTTTAACTGCGTGTTGATAGCACTATCGTGATTGTCTTGGACAATTTATTTTCTATTTGGCATTTCGATTTAAACACGATCAAAAGACTCTCTGTTTGCGTTTCTGGATGCAATGTGAAAATTTATAAAGACACCGGTACTTAACTTGGATATTACTATTTGATTACCCTCCAGTAGAAAGACGATAATAATCGAGTATTATTTGTATTGCTCTCAGTGTATATTTTCTATTTACATATAAACATGCCCTACAACAGCAGGCAACTTTAGCTGTACAAACAACATGTACAGACTTAACAAATAAAGTCAATGATAATTTTATGCTTGAATTCATATTTATCTTCATAGGGGAACCAACACACACACACACACACACACACACACTAATTTTACAAAGTGAAATCGTATTACTGAAATGGGTTAAACATGTAAAAATATGCTGAAATTAATCTTACAATGATAGGGAAATATGATAATATTAATCTGTAAAGTGTATAAAGGTACACTAAAGTGTGTAGTTTCACTATTAAGTGTTTTACGTCCAGAAACGTTAATATTGTGATAAAAATATAAACCTTGAAAGAATTATGCAAATAGAAGTTTTATTAGTCTGGCTTGTTGATAGGATAGAATTTCACTTTTAACTTAAGCATACAGAAGCTCATCGTCATGAATAAGAAATATATACATAACAGGTTGGATGTATTAAGTTATTAACGCATACTTTTATAAATACACATTCTTCATTACCTATATTTATACGTATATATACATATAATTTTACTTGGAAAGAGTGACAATGATCCAATACTTTATATAAAACAACAATAAAATCGCTGTTCATATGAAAGTGAACAAAAATAATAAATAAATAAAAAAATGAAAAAATAAGAACGAATTGGAAATGTATCCCTATGACACAGATGCCCCCGCCGTTTTGTTTGTTAGATATTTTTTTCAGTGAATATGATGAAAAACTTGAAATATAAAAGATTATTTTAAGATCAAATGAGTGCTGTGACCCTGACCTATACCAAGTGATGTAGCCTTGACCTTCAAGCTAGCAACCTGGTTCTTGTTTTCGAAACATTGTTTTGTCCTAAGGATCCCTAGTGCCAAGTTAATTCAAAACATGACTATACAAAACAAAGATACAGCCAATGCAGGACTGTTTACACAAATTTAAAACTCAACTAACTGCTATGACTTGACCTTGAAGCTAGCATCTTGGTTCTTGTTTACGGTGCATCATATCCTAAAGATCATCTGTATCAAATTATTTCAAAACACAATCATTCATAACAAAGTTAAAGCCTGGACATGATTTTAAGGTCAACCGAGTGCTGTGACGTTGGCCTTCAAGTTAGCGATCTGGTTCTTCGCAACACATCGTCTTGTCCTACGGATCACGTGTGCCAAGTTATTTCAAAACACGTTTATACATTAACAAAGTTATATCTGGGACATGATCTATATCATCCTATAGGCACATTCAGTGCGAATGTATATACCTACTTAAATTTTCATATAAATTTTCATGTAAACACCGGTAGGGGACTAATAAATGGATACCGGTATATTAAAAGTTCATTCCACATATTATAAGATATTTGTGAAAAAAAATAATATGGTGTTGTCCCCGATTCATGAGCCATAGGCATTAACCCAATACACAAAGGTAAGGGAGATAAGTCAAAGCTTGATAACTATAAACACTTTCAGAGGCCATGTATATGTATTTCATAATGATTTAATTAGCATGAAAAAGAAACACAATTTGCAAATATCTGCTGTAAAATAATAGTTAAACGCATTGAAGATGTTGATCAAATTACGCAATTTGATATTTTGAATGGATGTCAATCTACTATCATTGTTCACATTTTGCATTGGCGAGTATTCCCAAAGGAAATAATTAGAATTTGAAAAACCGTCTGAAAATCATAAATTGTTTACCTGCTCCGTTATCAGTTTATGCACTCGTGATTCTACCAAAAAAACAACAACAAAAACGAAAAAAAAAAAAAAAAAAAAAAAAAAAAAACCAGCAATAACCTTATATAAGAATGCCGATTTTTTTAATGCGGCAGTTCATCAACTTCGGGTCTAAATGTTACGAGAACGATGCCCCTAAGTGTACAAGACCTTCAAGCGATGTACTGACACAACCATGCAAGAGGATTAAAATAGACTTAAAACTTTGTTAGGCTCACCCCCGAGACACTTGTATCCTAAACAACGCAAAAGAAAATCAATAAGTTCATAACATTTTTTCTAACATCAAGGCATCGGTCCAGGTGGCCGAGTGGTTAGAGCGTCCGCCTCGGGAGAGGAGGTCGTGGGTTCGATCCCCGGCTGCGACATACCAAAGTCGTAAAAATTGGTACGCGTATAGCTCCGTTGCTTGGCGCTCAGCATATAAGGGTAATTCCATGACTGGTTGTGGTATCATGCCACATGTCTACGGCGTGATACAACAGTGTGGCATCACTAAATCTGTCTCAAGTAGACATCGCCTCCAAATGACAAAAATACTCTCGGTGGGTCGTTAAATTCAATATCCCCCCCCCCCCCAAAAAAAAGTATGCCCAAGCATAAGAATATTTTTAAATGCAAATATTGAATACACATATATAATGCTCGTTGTTCCATCCTAAAAAGAAGAAAATAATCCTAGGTCTGATACACCTTTAATGTGTCATGTGCCATGTATACTAAGAGCCAAATCTTCTATAGTTATGGCTATCAAGATAAATGCCTGTGAAATCACGGTAAATATAAACGTGGTTCATAAATTCAACATATAATTTTGTCAGTAATAGTGTAGCCGGGTACAGGTATTCGGTGATAAATCAATAGGCAAGAAGACATGTGGCTTGATAGTTCAGTTGGTAGAGTGCAGGAACGGTCTTCCTGAGGCCCTGGGTTCGAGTACCGGTCGAGCCATTGATTTTATCACCACCTGTTACAATAGTATACGTTGGGAACTCCTAAATAGAGATCTCTTTTCTTAGAAAGCCGAAATTAGAAAATCCGTGACAGACATACATTTTGTACCATGCGACCAGTAAAGGTTAGCGATTATAATTATGCGGTGTGTTGATTACAGACACTTAAAAAATGTCATAATACCCTGGCATTTTTTATTACACGTATCAACAAGAAAACTTTTGTCGCAAGCGTCAAAGAATCGGGCCGAGGATATTGTTTTTGGCGTGATTCTCCATCATTACGGGAAAATGATTTAATATCCGTTTCGCTGCTCTACTGGTAATTGCTTCTTCGCTTAACACGTAACATTGGGAATTAAATGACGTTCCCTGCACCCATGGGTTTTCGTACTATTTCAGCATACTTACAATTAATAAGACTAAATCGAAGATCTCCAATTCGAGTAGGTAACTGGTAAAACAAAAAGCTTAGAAGATGAGATGTAATCTGTTTTACAATGATCAATGTTCCCGCACTCAAATGTCATCAGTGTTAGCTGACAAGGTGCACGTGCGAAACGACAAGTGCATGTAAAAACACACCGAAAATAAAATCTAAAACGTAAATTTAAAACTAATTTTAAATATGGTAAACTATTCTTACATGTTATAACAGGGATCTATATACCTGTATATAGAATCCCTGGTTATAGTCATTGTCATAGACAATTTTAAGAAAATATGAGAAAGATAATCTATTTTTTTTTCTTTACATACTTACAACATATATACGAAGACGTTTGGGTCTTTGGATATATGACCAACTGTATTAATTGAGCTCATACTCCAATCAGCATTGGGTGAAATGGTTCTCTTTGAGTTTCAGCGAAGCAATCATAATCATAGGTTATCCATGCTTTATGCATATAAGGGTATTGTTTTGTGTAATTTGTTTTTGGAAAAAGTAGTAAATGTAGAAAGAAATGAATTACACATGTTGCAATAATAAGTCATTTAATCATTCAAATTCATCTCATCGGCACTTAGAAACGACCATTAATATAGCAAGTGTTAATTAAATAATTAAAAAGGATTGACTTATTTTGGATTGAAAAAACAGTACCAGAAAGCAAGGAAAAACTGTGTCTGAAAAAAGAAAACCAAATAAATTCCCATGCATATATACATATATACTCTAAAATCGCGATATTCGAAGACAGTGGTATATATCCTCGGAAAATCGCGACATTCGAAAAACCGAGATAACATGATTCAATATTTAGTCTTATAGAATCCAAGTAAATATCTCTCGGAATAGGCTTGTGATTCGGATAAACGCTCCTGGAATATCACACTTCATTTGAAAAATATTCCTGTAATCATTGCAATATCTCCCGAAATGTTAAGAGATTTAAGTTTGTGTACACTACGCATCAATATCTGTGTAAGCCGTTTTGCTGTCATTATGTTAACATTTTAACAAATAGTTTATGTTTAATAAAAACAAGAGATTTTTAAAACGAAAGTTTGCTTACCGAACATTTAACTATAACTTTCAAATTTTCAGTTAATATGACATTATCAAAAATGTTATATGACGCAAAATTATTCAATATCATGTTTAAAAAAAATGTTTCGGCAATGTTATGTATGTCGATTCTACGAAATTATTCACTTTAATTCTACACCCCGCCATTTTTTTCTAAAGGTATAAAAATATATAAGATATTTGCTACTGTGTGCGTGGAAAATGAAATAACTAAACTGTATGGCAAAAGCAGAGACGTACTTAATAGGTTGTTAATTAGTTATGTCTCTGATAAAAGGTAAAACTAAGATTTTATCTGAATCAAATATGATATAGAATCTCTCTGTATAGACCACGATGATATTTATATTTATTTATCTGCATCATTTTATAACAAGATTTTGTAGTGTGTATCTACATACTATACCCCTTATCTAAGTCCTAAAATTAACATTGCGCCAAATATTTCACCTGATATTGACTTTAAGGTGTAAGGCGTGAAAAATCTGACGCAGCTTCCCTTTTGGTCTCTTCTCACGACATTTTAATTTTCACGAACACCGCCACGCTTGATTTATGTTTAAAAAACCGGCAACACACGGTTTGAAAAGAAAGTTAAATTATTAAACGAAAGAAAAATGGCATCAACAGACGAGGTGAAAGATATAACTGAACGTATAGCTAGCACAAAAGTAGACGAACAAAATGAACTAAGTTTCAAGGGAAAAGGAATAAAACTCAACAAAAAAGAAGACGGTAAGCGAATGTTTCTTTAATTTATCACAGTTGATCGGATTATACCTATAATCGGATAAAAACTAAAGTATGCAAAGCTTACAAAGTAATACTCACAGTGTTTATAATCCCATAAATAATACATTTGTGATTTTTTAATGATGTGATATGCCAGTGTGGGACAGTATTTGATTAAATTTATGTAGAAAAAGCCCTAATCTCTACTGAGATCCGCTCCGGTTATTTTTTTCATTCTGGCCTCCGCTGGATCTCTACCTAGGCTTTATATAAAAGCTTCGGGAAATTTACACCGATATCCCTAACTCGTTTCGGCCGTTCAAATCGATTGTTTTAGGATGCACACCTAAAAATCCATGCATGTCTAGTAAGAATAAATATTTTTCTTTCCATTTCATTCAACATCATTGTCTTAGCTTGCCGATTTCATGAAATACGGTGACGGAAAACACCAAACCGCTCACCTCATGGTTTTAAACAGACATTTTGTAAATATTGATCACGTGACTAGTGGTGCAACAGTTTAAACTACAGCTCCGTTCAGTTACGAGTGTTCAACAGCAAAAGGTAAATGCTCTTTGCCAATAAGTCGGCCCTGGCAAAGTCAAAGAAATTTTGCTGTATAAAACGATTTTTCAAAAGAAAGTTTATGTGAAATACGTTCTATTTACTTAAAGATCGAGAAAATCACACACCGCTCTGTACCGCATAACCCGCGAGTTGAACCTAACTGTAGTTATCCAATCACGGATTAGTGACGTGATAACCATCGCATGTAAACAATATGGCGGTTTAAACGGCGAGTTTGGAGGTTTCGTGAGTGTAGATGTAAAACAGGTAAAATCGGTAAGCTAAGGCAATGATGTTGAATGAAATGGAAAGAAGAATATGTCTTCTTACTAGACATGCGTGGATTTTTAGGTGTGCATCCAAAAACAATCGATTTGAACGGCCGAAACGAGTTAGGGGTATCGGTGTAAATTTCCCGAAGCTTTTATATAAGGCCTGGGTAGAGATCCAGCGGAGGCCAATACGAAAAAAATAACCAGAGCAGATCTCAGTAGAGATTAAAAAAGCCCGAGAAAGGAATCCCAGAAAAAAATCATTTTCACTTTTGTTATAACTGCTCTTTCATTTGAGTTAAAAGATGTTAACTTGACCAGTTTAACATACCTAATGACTTGGAGAAAATAAAATGCATAATAAAGGTATTAATAGGTAAAGTTATATTTTATACTTGCTTAGTGCTGATAAACTTAGGTAATTTATTTACAAAATATAAAATCATGTGACATCGCCAATTGAAAACTAGGACCTATTGTTGATTCATCTACATCATACGCTGATGCAGTCACACTTGACTATAATGTAACGGAGATAAATTCAAGCCATTAACCCATTTAGTGAGTAGTGAATTGGGGGAATTTCACAGACACAAAGAGGGGTTTTCCTTAAGAGGTGGCAGATTTGACAGCCTCAAAACATTTTCTGGCCAGCTCAAGTTTGCCAAATTGTTAAAAAAATGGGAATTATACAAAGAAAATGAAAAAAAAATCACAAGAAAACAGGAAGACCAGTGTTTCCACTCACATCTTTTTTCAAGGGGTTGAAAATTTTAATTTTAGGGGTATGAAAACTCAGAGGTCTTCACGTCATATTTTGACCCCAGCATCTTCCCCTTTGCAATGTCAAATTTAAGCCATGAAAATCTGACAACCATTTGGTTTGAAATTTTTCGAGTTTTTTTTTTGCTAGTTTTGGGAATCTCTTGTAAAACCATGATCGATCACACTTTCTAGCAAGTGACCAATGATCGACTGTTGATTGATCATGAATTGCAGTCTTGTTTTGCCGCATACAGAAAGAAGCCAGGGTTACAAACATCATGATGTTGACAAACTTACCATTGTATGTTCTTATCATATCAAGTTATAGGTCTTTCATGTTTTCAAATTTCTTGAAACCAAAATGTTTCCACACTTTGGAGCATGATACTCCGTGATGGTAGCATCATTTCATTATTGTCTGCCATTTTCAAAGCTGTAATTTAATGGGGATACTCAGTTGTCACAATTGGCATACGCCGGCTTTAACCAATCATGTGGCGGCTTAAATCAATATTATTACCCGACCGAGAGTGAAAAAAAAGGTGTAAAATGCTAGATATATATTTGGTGAAATGTTAAATTTATTATCTAAAAGATATAATTTTTTGTCTGACCAGAATTTAAAAGAATGCACTTGCACACAGCCCACCCAGAATGGTATACGCTGGTGTACACCCCCTATTGAAACTCTGCAGGAGTTACCAATTACCTCCCTTTTACACTTGTAATTTGGTCTCCCTCCCCCACCCCCCCCACCCTTTTTTTTTTTTAGCAGAATTCAACAGGTAGACTAACAGCTTCTATGTTTTAATGTGTGTAGACAAAAAATAGTTGACCATGATTGATCATGATAAGTGGTGATCGATTAATCAATTTCACAGGTATATACAACCATCGTCGATGAAATCGATTAAATCAGCAGTGATCTGGAAAGGCATGCGCCAAAGTCACATTAAAAATCAAAATGTCACAATGTTTTTTTCACTGGAAATGCCCCTGTCGCATTCCATTTTTTCGGTCCCATCAAATACTACAGCCTGAAGCATAGATACGAATACAGTCCGAGACCAAGTGAGGGGAAATCTGTTTTAAATTAACATATCACAGAGAAGGAAAAGCTTTATTGATCAACCAATCAGATTTCATCGAGGCATTGGTGTATCAACCAATAAGATTGAGTCTTTTTCTTGTAAGGATCTGAAAGGGATCCGTGATTCTGATTGACGTCAGCCATCGGTGATTTGCTGAAAAAAAATCAAATGGCCATTCTTATATTAGTAAAGACATTAGGGCGATCAAAATTGCATTCGATATTCATAATAAATTTCTATCATGTGACAAATAAAAAACACAATTTAATAATATTCAGTGTATGATTCCTACCAGTTTGTTTATTGACTCCATTCCAGAAGATGTTTTCGATCATAATCCCAAATCATCCCTCAAGAGCTTGTTCCATTTGGGAGGGAAAGTGGGTCAGAGTGTCACACATTCTCAAGTTATCAGCTCATGAACGAATCTTAGTAAGGTGCAATATGGTCCAAGTAAAGGGAAAAAGCCCTCTCATTAGAATGAGTTGAATTGGCCGAGTTTGTGTATAAATTATAGTGTGAGAAGCTGCCGATTATCTTGAAATAAATGCTTGCACAAGTGTCACCACATACCTCCCTCTGTGCCCCCCCCACTGATTCAGTTTCACCTTGTGTGACATCCACTCTACACACAGGAAGAAATAAACATATTGCAGCAGTAAAGTTCAAAGGGTGTGAAACCGGCACATGCCAATGTCCGGCTTCCTTTTATCTCTAGCTGACTGTGCACTGCTGGTAGGGGTTTCTTACCTCTTTGAAATGCCGCTTGTCAAAACTTTATTACAGAGGAACAGATAAGCTGCGTATCTGCGTATTTTACGCAAATAAAATGGACCAATACAATAAACATTTCAATTCTGTGCGTACCAATTACGCATGAAAAAATGGCTTCACTCAATTCTTTTTAATTCCTTGTGTATCGAATTGCTGCTGATGTTTTAACAAAAAGCTGATTGTCCCTTCCTACTTTAAAGTGTATTGCCTTCAAGAACCATTGATCATTTGACGTTAGTACATTCAAAATTTCAAGAGCATCTGGCGCACCTTGATGACTTAACAGTGTTGTCGATAGTACCCGAGCCCATCAATAGTGGACTGGGCTAAAATGCACAATATCATCTTTGTTGGGTTATCTTTTTTTAACGCGAAGACGTTTATGCAACTTAGAAATTAATTATATGCAACGCAAAGAATAAAGTAATTATAACATGCGAATATATATCTTTTAAGCTTACCTGAGCACTTGTGCTCGGGTGAGCTTTTGTGATCGCCTCTTGTCCGTCGTGCATCGTCAGTTGTCAACAATTGCTTGTGAACACTCTAGAGGCCACAGTTTTGGCCCAATCTATATGAAACTTGGTCAGGATGTTTGTCTACATGATATCTCAGATGAGTTTGAAATTGGGTTATGTGGGTTCATAAACTAGATCACCAGGTCAAATCTTAGAAAAACCTTGTGAACACTCTAGAGGCCACAGTTTTGGCCCAATCTTCATGAAACTTGGTCAGGATGTTTGTCTACATAATATCTCGGATCAGGACATTTTTCTTCATGATATCTTGAATGGGTTTGAAAATGGGTCATGTGGGGTCAAAAACTAGGTCACCAGGTCAAATCTAAGAAAAACCTTGTGAACTCTCTAGAGGCCACAGTTTTAGCCCAATCTTCAATAGATTTGGTCAGGATGTTTGTCTAAATGATATATTAAATGAGTTTGATAATAAGTCACGTAGGGTCAAAAACTAGGTCACCAGGTCAAATCTTAGAAAAATCTTGTGAACATGCTTGAGGCCACATTTTTGGTTCAATCTTCATGAAACTTTGCTAGAATGTTTGTCTTTATGCTATGACGGATGAGTTTGAAATTGTTAACACTCTAGAGGCCACAGTTTTGGCCCAGTCTTCATGAAATTGGTCAGGATGATGATATCTTGGATGAGTTTAAAATTGTGTCACTTAGGGTTAACAACTAGGTCACCAGGTCAAATCTTAGAAAAAACCTTGTGAACGTTTAGAGATTACAGTTTTAGACTAACCTTAATGTAACTTGGTCAGAATGTTTGTTTACATCAAATCTTGGATAAATTCAAAACTGGGCAACATCCCTTCTCAAATAAGTGTGGAAAACGTGCGTTTAACGCGCGTTTTATGCGCGTTTTATCCGTGTAAAACGCTGCGGTATTGGCACCGCGTTTTAAGTGCGTTTTTTCTTACCGACTGCGTTTAAAGTGAATAAAAATGACATAAAACGCACTTAAGTTCGTTTTTACTGTGGTGAAAGTGTGTTTTTTATCAGATAAAATACACTATAAACGCACTTAAGTGCGTTTTAACTGTGTTAAAAGTGTGTTTTTGGTCAGATAAAATACACTTAAAACGCACTAAGTTCGTTTTTAGTGGTGAAAGTGTGTTTTTTTATCAGATAAAATACACTAAAAACGCACTTAGTGCGTTTTAACTGCGTTAAAAGTGTGTTTTTTTATCAGATAAAATACACTAAAAACGCACTTAAGTGCGTTTTTACTGCGTTAAAAGTGTGTTTTTGGTCAGATAAAATACACTAAAACGCACTTAAGTTCGTTTTTACTGTGGTGAAAGCGTGTTTTTTGATCATGTAAAATACACTAAAAACGCACTTAAGTGCGTTTTAACTGCGTTAAAAGTATGTTTTCTGTCCTAATAAGTGCATCTTTTACTTCACTTATTTTCTGTGGTAAAAATATATTTTTTCTTTATCAGAAGCATATTTTTTCTGCCTTCAAAAGATGTTTTTGAGTCAGAAAAATAAAATTAATTTGCTTCAAAAACACACTTCTTTCAGCAAAAGAAGGCATTTATTTTGCAGAAAAAAAACACATTTTTCAGCACAAAAATAGGTATTTAAAAATGCAGAAAAGATGCACTTTGTAAAGAAAGAATTTTTTTATATCATGATGTTATTTCTTGTTTAAAGGTTTAAAAGTACATAAACAATTTACATGTATAATAATTCATTTTTATTTAACACATTTATACAGTTTTAAAGATCAACCATTTATTTGATGTACATAAAATGTGATTTATAATCATGGAAATCTGTTTTGAAACACATCATTTAATTCTTGAATGCAATTACTGTTTTATTTTCAAATAGAAGCTTTAATAAAAGGTAAAAAAAGGAAGGAAAAAAAGGTCCTGTGAAATATCTACAATATTTTAAAAATAAATTAACTCCAGCATAAGGTGTGTGTATATGGGTAAAAAAATGTGTAAATAATTTACAAAAAATATGGCTAAATAAATCTAAAGATTATACAGAAAAAGGACTGAGAAGAAAAAAAGATATATGTGTCATTTTTTTAAAAATTTGTTCTGTTCACAAGAAGTGTAAAAAAAAAAAACACTAAAGGGAGACAATTAAAAAGTAACCCTGATTATCATTACACTACTGCAACTCACAATCTATTTTTAATCACTACTGCAACTCACAATCTATTTTTAATTTAATTTTCACAATCATTACCTTGAATAGTTGGGAGTTATTTTGATATGAAATCAAGGGAAATAATACAAAATTGGACGAGGTACTGTAAAGTTAAGAAATTTAGTTTCTGCACTTTCACAGTTGCTGTCTTCTTATATATGAAATTCAAAGTCAAAGCCTTAGTATAGTTTTCAAGTATGTAGTAAAAAATTATTCTCTGGACTTAAATTC
>CM037794.1:781812-831812 GCA_021229015.1 Solen grandis | reverse complement strand
ATTAACCTGTCCAAGCGCTCTTTGAAGTTTCTGATCACAGATTCACATGTGTGTGCTCCAAATCCTCTTGTTTCCCGTCGAATGGCACTTTTCAGCTCTTCACTGTTTGCGGGAAGTGGTGGATATAACCTGCCCTTCACCATCCTCGGTACCCAGGCTATTCATATTCTCATATGAGAATATGAATGGCCTGGGTACCGAGGATGGTCCTTCAGGTAACCCCAGATAAAGAAAGCGAGGGGACTGAGGTCTGGTGAATGTGGTGGCCATTCTTTTTTGTTCTAAAGGAGATGAATCGGTCTCCAAACAACTAGGCTAGAACATGATTGGATGTGTGAGGTGCGACACCGTCTTGAAACCATGCACTGTCTATGTTATGATTATGCGTTCTCCTTAGAGCTTGTATAAACTGAGTTTGTAACATATTCAAATAGCGGTCACTGTTGACAGTTTAAGGGTCTCCACACTCGTCCTCAAAGAAAAACGGTCCGATGATGCCTGTCGAACTTAAGGCCGCCCATGCTGTAGCCTTCTTGTCATGGTAGTTTTTTTTTCCATATGAAAGTCTGTTTTCCCACTCCCCCAATGTCGGATGTTTCTTTTGTTCACATCTGTTTTCAAATAAAAATGTGCTTCATCTGTGAACCAAAGCACATCTGCAATTTCTTCATTTTCTTTCATCCCAGTTTGCAAAGCGTAATCTGCTTTCAATGTCACTCTCCTTTAGATGTTGGATAATAGAAATAGTGTATGGCGTGAGTTTTAAGTCGTATCTCAACATCCTATGAACACCCATCTTATTGGCTTGATTAGTTATGTTTCTAAACACCTTTCTAACAGACATCATTGGTGATTTGAGCAATGTTCTCAGCACAACGAACAGTCTTTGGTATACCTGAATCTGCATGTCTTCCTTCGAGTACAGTGTCTATGTTCTCAAAACGCTTCACAATGTGATGAACCTTCCGTTTCGTGATGTTTTCAATGATATATTTTTTCTTGAGCTCCCTGGCCACTACAACAGGAGACTTAGTAGAATAATATAACTTCACAACTTCAGCTGAAACCACGGCGGCGCCATTTTGAAATACAACCCCATTCCGATGACGTCATCAATGGCGTCATGACGTCACAACTGTTCCCGTACTTTTTGCATGATAAAACTTACATTCCCTCCCATTACAATCATATATATTACACCTGTCATTTTAACCAATAATCTTTTATTTTATAAGTGTTAAAGTAGTGTCATATATTATGATACACTCTGTATATTACACGGTATGATTTTATAAGTCCTTTATAGTATCAATAATGTTTATCCATTAAACATAGTACATGTATACATTCCCTAAAGTGAGAGAAACTTTTTTAGAATTAAAGATTGAAACTACTGTTATACCCCACATATAATAAATGAATAATATCATAGTCATATTCATAAATAACCGAGAATGATATCTTATACATAAAAATAAATACTCAAATAGCAAAACACACTACCGACCGCCGGACATTGTAGCTGGTCCGGGAGCCGTGGGGTTTAGAAAGCAACAAACCATAATTATCTTTGTGAAATAAAATCGTCAATTGATAATCAATAACAATTATTGTGTCTTTTTCACCATATTCGTAAGCTTAGCGCACCACCAAAGATCGGTTTCTTCTAATCATAGACCTCTATATTTGTGTGTGCGTTTTTTTATTTTTGTTTGTTTGTTTTGTTTTTGTTTTATTATTATTATTTATCTTCAAAAATTCATTTTAAAATGTGTATTTGATAGATAACATCATATCTTCAACCTGTTTGTATAAGAGAGAGAGAGGGGGAAAGATTAGATTATTAAAGATTTTATCTCTAGTTAACATGCTCGAATTCCATACCTACGGATCCGATGGCAATTAAAAGGGAAACGTGATATGGTGAATGCAATATATATGAAAAATTTTTTTTTTCTTTTTTTTTTTTCTTTTTTGTTAACATGTGTTTGTCATAATTATTTATAAATGTTTTTAAAAAAATACAAATTCATAACCGTCCCCGGTGGCCGAGTGGTTAGAACGTCCGCCTCGGGTTCGAGAGGTCGTGGGTTCGATCCCTGGCCGAGACATACTAAAGTCGTAAAAAATGGTACTGTTATAGCTCACTTGCTTGGCGCTCAGCATATAAGGGTAGTTCCAGGACTGGTTGGCCAGGTGTCTGGATAATGTGACTGGGTGTGGTATCATGCCACATGTCTACGGCGTGATACTGCAGTGTGGCAACACTATATCTGTCTAAAGTAGACATCGTCTCTAAATAACTGAAATATTGTCGGTGGGACGTTAAACCCAGCAAACAAACAACCAAACAAACGCATTCAACAATAGTTGGATGTGAGTATAGCATGATGTTTCATATATCAATGGTGTGTGCAGACAGTGCTGGAGTATGATTAACTATGCAAAATAGAACACACACACGTGTGTGTGTGTGTGTGTGTGTGTGTGTGTGTGTGTATGGTGAAGAGTTTGAAAGATTTAAATGTAGTCTTTAACGAAGAAAAACAAATAAAAATAACATGTTTTGCGGCCGGGGGATCAAACCCAAAATCTCCCGGGTGATCCAGATTTTACCGGACTAGGACTGTTATAGTGACGTGTTTTCAGTAGGCGTATTCTTCAACGTGCTTCATTCAAACTATTTTGGATTTTTTTTAGATGTATGGTTTATCTTACGAGTATAAAATTTCATCAGTGAATAAAAATTTAAAAAAAGGACATTGGGTTTATACATGTGTATCAAATCTATCTTACATGCTACCCAGTACTTATAAGGAAATAAACGGTAGTCAATGGTTGATCTGGTTTACACAAAAACAATGGTTTTGTTTTAGATACTGTCTGTGAGCAGTTGACATAGCCCTGAATTAAACTTCGATGTCAAAAACTGGAAAGGTGAGTCAAAATTTCATAATACTATTAACACGTTATTGTCTCCATTATGACTGTATATGTGGACAGAGCTGTAAATCGTTTTGGAACTTTTTCTTACGTCTGAGTAACATTGATGTTTTAAGCAAGGGACACCAACTATATTAAATTATAAATGAGTCACACTTGCATTACCTCCCTTGGATTTGAATTTTGTGGTAAAAACCTGACTCTTTTAGACTGATTCTATTTTATAAAATTTATAAGTGACTTGGAGATTCGGTTGTATCACCAGGTATGTAATTACCAGATATATTAAACACTTTGGTAGAATTTTGTCTAATTTGTTTTCTACACATTTCTGCTAATAATTTCGTTTCAAATTCTAAAATTGATTATCGCATCCGTGCTTTGGCTGCTACTGTTGAAACGTATATGTCATACGAGTGAAAAATTCGACCGAATATATCACACACGTGATGTATTCGGTCGAGAGAATCACGCACATGAAAACAATAAGTCACATGCAGAAATGGGTGTAGGAAAATGAAAGTTTTAACGAATATATCATATAACTTTGACAGTCAAATTTTATTTATTATTATGAATATTATTTTTTATTTATTTATTTATTGTTCGAAAATGATTATCTCTCTCTCTCTCTCATGTGTGTATGTGTCTTCGAGTCCGAGCAGGTAAAGCCGCTGAACTAATATCGCTCAGCTCTTTATCGCTATGGGTTCGAATTCCGGTAGGGTCGTTTAAATTGTTCAATTGAGGAAGTCTTCCAGCTGGTGGTTCCACCAGAATGCCGCTTTCCACCAGTAATGTGATGGACGTCGCTTTGAGACTGAAATACTGTGTGTGTGTGCGTGTGTGTGTGTGTGTGTCCCCATACATAAGTTTTTTAATACGAATCTATCTCTGCATTATGCATCTTGAAAGGAGTAGATAGTTACCTTGAACTATTCAACGAATTCATAACAACATTGCTTTTCACACATGATATGTATTTAATATGATATGCATGCATAAATTAAAATTCTAAGACACACGTGCGACCATATTACGGTCAGCTTTGCGAAGCTGCAATTGAAGATTTTTTTCCTCTGATTTATGATTCAAAATAAAACAATAAAAGAGGTGTTACGCCCTAATAATACATACTGAATAATATATGCTGTTGCCAATCGTAACCTGATTACAAAATGAGAATAACTATGACCTTGACCACTGACCCCAAAATCAATAGAGGTCAGCTATTTGTGATGACCAACCTTCTTACCCTTCCTACCACATGTGATAGTAATATAAAAATATTCTCCTCCATACATTGATCGTAAAACTTTTTTTTTTTTGAAACCTTGACCTTTGATTTTCTGACCTTAAAATAAATGGGGGTCATCTACATGTGATGCCAAGTCTCACTAACAAATATGAGGACACTGGGTCAAATTGTTTCAGATGGACCGACCGACATGTGCAAAGCAACATATCCTCGTTCTTCGAAGAGGTGATGGTGAGGGGGCGTAATAAGTTCCTCGTTTATATATACAAACACGCAGGCACGAGGTATTCATACAGGATATAGTAGCCATGTAGTAATAAGTCTGTCCGTCCGTCTCTGCATCCGCACAGTCGAACAGCCCTATTCATGCTAAATGAGGGACCTATTCATTCGAATAGAGTTACCCGAGTATCTGTATTCAAGAAAGTTCTATGTGGACTCTCTTTTTGGAATGAGTTGAACAAAAATATGTTTGTAATTTTCACAACATATATGACATAAATGTTTCTGTGTAAACTTCAAAAACTGACCGAATATGTCACATTAGACAGATGTCATTAATTCGGTCGGATATATCACACACATATGACATATACGTTCCGTGACATATATGGTTTGACATGCTACTTCTGCTGCTGCTGGTATTGATGATGATGATGATGATGATGAAGGTGGTAAGGATTGTAGGTACAGAAAGCTGGTTTTGATGGACGTTGCATTAGGATTAATGTTGTAAATACTCATGTGCTTAAAGCCAAGCATACCCCATCCTCGCGAGCTCACACACAAATACGCGAGCACGCGCAAAGACTACCTGGGGTGCTATTCAATATGCATTTTAAATTTAAGATAAATATTTAAAAGCTTAAATTGTCTTTAACATTAAGATTTCAACAAAGTATTCCCTTAACTTGTAAGATTTTCCTAAACGTTTAAGTAAAATATTAAGATCGGTATGTTTTCCTTAGATCTCACCTTAACTTTTAGGAAACGCAGATGCTCCCTTAGCTAATTTCTTAATTTTAAGATTTCGTCAATACCATGTGTAAAATGACCGTTTTCATTCATTTTTGGAAAATTCAAAAGTATATATTATTTATATGAGTGAAAAAAAACTTAAAGGGAATTTGGGAACATCCAATGTACCGGATTGTTTAGAACCGTAGTTTACCGTCAATGCGATAAGCAACAACAGAGGACATAGTCACTTTCATGTCGACTTGTCCTAAAAGTGCATATATCAGTAAATGATAAACTGACTTACCAAAAAGAGAGTATATGTTAATTTTATACAAGCTATCTGGATACGCTACGATAATATTTTCTTAAATACATGTACTAAAAAATATTTGAAGAAAATAAACGTATTATTACTCTGATATTTCCATCATTACATAAAATTTAATTTTGCAACAAACCTATATGAAATATCTATATTTTCTAATCTTTAAGAATTTTTACATACGATTTTCCTTAAGTCGAATCTTAAATAAAAATAAGGAAAGGAATATCTTAAGGAAAAAGAAGTCAAATACAAGGATAATTGTAATTTAGATGTAGGATTTGTTGTTGTATTGGGGTTTACCGTCGCTGCGATAGTATTTCAATCATATAGCGACGTCCAGCTAATTGCAGGTGGAGGAAGACCCCGAGTACACAGAGGTGAAAAATCCGAAGTCCCTACCAGGATTCGAACCCACAGCGGTGAGGGGCTGAGAGATTTGTAGTCCACGACTGTAACCGCTCGGCAACGGCGGCCCCCTTAGATGTAGGAAGTAAATATATTGAATACGGTGACAGGAAAGAGTACAAGTTTAGGATAGGGGACAAGGAAGTTTTGAATGCTAGAAGGATCGTTGAATCATCAGATGTGAGATTAAACATTAGTTATGATATACAACGAGACATTTTTCCGCATTGCGCGTGTGTCGGCTGTGTTCAGTGCGTGTCTTTGTTCCGCGCGTGTCTTAGTTCATTGGATAAATTTGGACGTGAAGTAGGTCATTTTTATTGACAGTAAGATTTACTATGATGTATAAAACCGTTACATTTGATTTGTCAGTATAAGATAAAAAATGACAACGGGTTTTGTTTGTTTGTTGTTGATTTGATTATATTAATATGTTTATCTGCCGAATAATTAAAGGTGGAATCATACCTTTGAAATGACGTTGTTTTTGACGTCAAAACAGACGTTTTTGTAAGATATAGGGTATGCGCAAACAAATGGCTGTTTCTTTCTTGTTTCGATTTATCTAGATATAATTTTCTTGTAAATTTAAAGATAAAGAATCTGCCTACGTTAGTTTTTCTGAAAACACACACACAGCAAACCAAAAAAAAAAAATAGAGCAGATTATTCTTAAAACAACAGAATACTTATGAAATCCGAATACACACACGAGACGGAATGTCCGTTTTCAATTAACAAGTATAAAACTCCTATTGCCTAAGCACTCTTCCGTTTTTACTACTGCTGCTATTGCTGCTGCTACTATTTCTACTACTACTACTAACACTTCTTCTACTCCTTCTACCAATACAACAATTACCACTACAAGTACTGGAACTTTACTAATATCGACTATACTACTATTGCTGATGCGATTGCGATTTACTACTACTACTGCTACTACCATTACTACTACCATATCTACAACAACGACTTCTGCTACAGCTACTACTACCACTACGATAACTACTTCTACTTCTATTACTACTACCATTACTACTACCATATCTACAACAACGACTTCTGCTACTACTACCACTACCACTACGATAACTACTTCCACTTCTATTACTACTACATTATTACAACTACTCCGACTACTTCCACTACTACTACTACCATTACTACTACTATATCTACAACAACGAGTTCTACTACAGCTACTACTTTATGTTAAGAGCCAATTAACCATGATACATACGGCAATAGGCTGACAATAAAGCGATAAATGCAGACTCTCTAAACACCACATTGTTCGAGAACCATTTGCCGAAACACATTCATGAACGGATCTGCGGTGCTTCGGCTCTACGAATATAACGATATTTTTATGTCTGATGATCTTTCTCAACAAACAAAAGTTAGAAATCGTAATAATGACCATATTTTTCCCGTTGCACACATTGATCATATCCATAACTGTACATATGATGTTGGCTTTGTGAAACAGACTTTGGTGATTTATATGAATGTTCAATTATGTTATTTTTAACTTTGTCAAAGTAGTTCAGACAATTAGTAAATTACTTTTTTTTATTTCATTTCTTTTTTAAATTTTACATATCGTGATATTGTCATTTTAAGGTGTTCAGAGAAAAGGGAACCGACCTTGTATAACTTAAGTGCATGCATATTACTTACTTTTAATTAAGGAAAATAAGTTAAACTACCATTTTTTTGCCTTTTGCTCCTCTCCGGTACACTAGTCCGGTCACAATTATCACGTGGGACACCTGCTACACACACGAGCAGCAATGTTCACTGACCGTTACGGTTAGCATCAACGCAATTGACGTTATGTAAACAAACACAGCAGTGCGGTACTTTAAGTAAATGTGATTTCGTGTTATTTACTTGAGAATAAAAACAACACAACAATCCTTAAACTGAATGTTTCTATTATGTATATCCACATTTGTTTATTTGTTTTAGAATACAAATTACATGTTAACTGTGTTGTACAATGCTTGGATATGTAACTATTATTTGCGTTTGTACTGTGTTTATATTTTTTATCTCTATCCTCTTCCTCGTTTATATTATCTTAAATAAAATATTTTCATAATGTCATATAATTGATAATGTCAATATGAAGTCTAACTTCTTTTTCTTTTTTTATCTATTTTACTATAAGCTAAATTTTTTGCAAAAAATACATGTATTAATTGTTTATATCACTTTCCCCACAAATAAGTAAAATGCTTCTTGCTTCATATTGTAATTTGTGTCAACTGTAGCATGCAATATCATTTTTTAACTAAATCTATCAAATCATATCTTGACCTAATGTAATATGGATTATTTAATAGGAGAGACATACAACGTAAGTGTGATTGTATGAGAGAGAGAGATAGAGAGAGAGAGGGTGGGGGGGGGGGGGTGGAGTGTATTTCTTGATTACATCAGTATGTTAAGTAATTCTCAAAACCTATATTATTGTACTTGCCAAAAATGCTTATGTATTAAAGAATTATGTGATTGAGAGAGAAAGATGAAAGAGAGAGAGAGAGGTTGTAAATTGTTTTCTCCTTTAATGATGATGTTTGTATGAACATACGGGATGATGTTTTTATTAGCATTCGGTTACTTACATAAATTTCTAAGTATGTTAAATATGAGAGAGAGAGGTGGGGGGGGGGGGGGGGGGTAGTGAGAGAGAAAGATGTGTGAGAGAGAGAGGGAGAGGGGGAGAGATAGAGAAGTACGTGTGTGATTGCGCGCATGTGTGTCTTTGAAAGAAATAATTACTCCTTAGCCCGCCATGAATCTTAAATAAACTAAATGTTTGTTCACATGCCTTTACATGTAAATAATTAAACTGTGAAATAATAAAAGTATTGACTTGACTTGACTTGACTTTAAAATTCATTATTTTTATTTAAGGGCTCTGCTAAAAACAAGCAATTTAAAAAAAAATATCGAGTAGTTTTTTTTCCTAAAATCAAAAAAAAAGATTATATTATTATTTTCCAAGCTAATTTTCCAGTTGAATCCGAATTACGGGAAATTGTGTTTAAACTAACGTAACGAAATTTAATCCTTTGAAAGGCAAAATATCTTTAAGTTTACAAGAAATTAAATTCTATATAAATCGAACAAGAAGAAACAAATTTGTTTGCGCACACCATAAATCTAACAAAAAACGTCAGTGTTTACGTCGAAACCGACGTCATTTCCAAGATATGATTCCACTTTTTACGGTGACTTCCTGGATTTTAAATGAGGTGACTGGCGAATTGATGGTGGAAGAGACTTGAACTAGACAAAATAAACTTGTCTACATGGTGAGTATTGCATGCTTATCTACACTTGTTCAATTTTCTTCTTTTTTTAATTTTAGCAGGCCAGTCGATCGAGTGCATTGTGAGCAAACGATAGCAAGAGAAATTGATACTGTTACTTGCTATCATGCTCACGTTAATTTAAACAAAATAAGAACTTCTTATTGGTCGGGTAACCATCACAATTTATTACCACTGATTATCATATTAAGTTGAGATGCGCATACAGTCTACGGGTTCTGCCCAGTATGGTCACATGCGTGACTGATGCACACGGCTGCTGGGAATTGGTTATTTTACGTACCGGTATATCATAATGGACGGCTTTTATGTCCATATCACGTTCTCTTTATTCATCCAGGTAATAAGCTATTTAGAACCACCGACCTATCGCAAGCCAGCTGGAACGCTTCCTCACATGAAAAATTCGGAATCCCGGTACGAACCCACAGCGGTGAGGGGCTGAGAGATTTGTAGACAACTGTAACCGCTCGGCCACGGCAGCCCCTAATATCAAATGCGATAGGTCGGTGGTTCTACCCGGGTACCTCTGTGTACTCGGGGGTCTTCCTACATCTGTAATTAGCTGGACGTCGAAATATTATTGAAATACTATGGCAGCGACAGTAAACCCCAATACAACAACAACAACAATCTGTAAATTGTATAACCGATAACTATAACTATATTATAGAAATAATTTCCCCTTTTTTGGCATACATATAATTAGTCATTGAAAACAAGTGAAAGCATCAAACATATATGCACTCACATAATATTATTACAACAAACTATTACCAAACACACAACAACAGAAATAAATGCATATTTAAACCTGTAAATAGTATATAAGCAATGATATTAAAAGGATAGTTTTCCTTTTTTACATCATATAATTATTCGTGAAAGCAAGCAAAGATAAAACATGCAATGCACTAAACATAACGTCATTACTATCATATTAAAAAAAGTATCAACCAAGCATTCACAAATGTTATAACTAAACTTTATAAAGCAAATGCTTAAAATAATAATAAAATAATTATTATTATTATTTATTAATATTACATCAAAGCAAAAACATAATTGTACTTACTTGACAATGAAACCTGTAACATTGTATCTGTGTAGGACGAAATCTTTTATATTTAAAGTGTTTAACATTTGTACATACTCAAACAACAATACACTTCAAATATTGTTCAAGATCATCTTGTGTTGCTGGTAACCTCTTTAAGTGGCTCTTTTGTAAAATTGTTAAAACTCTTTAACTTGAGATATCTAGTTTATTTGTGTCTTTATAATAATAAAATTTAACAGTGCAGTTAAAGATTTCCATCTTTCTTCAGAGTCCCCTTTTTAATATTCTTACATGAAGTAAATTCAAGTTTATAATGTTTAAAAATTTTTTAAACATTTTTGAAGTTGGTTCTTTTTTATCTAACAATATAATTTACCTAAAAAATTAAAGTATTAGGAATCTTTAAAGGCATGTTTTTAAAAAAAAAATTTTGTTAAAAAGAAGGTTTTTCTAAAAATGGGCTTAAGTAAAATCTCTAATTTTCCAAAATTTAATAAAGTAAGTTAAAACTGAAACGTCCGGTTCTTGATGGCACCATGAGCAAATGCCAGTATCTTTTACCTTCATTTCTTTTTCAACATACAATTTGTACCTAAAATTCTATGGTTGATTCTGCTTTACAAATCATTAAAGAAAAACATCTTTGCAACAATTTAATGGGGTATTATATCCTTGTAGAATATCATTGGAGTTCATATTTCCACAAAGGGGTTACCCACTTTCTAAAGGTGGAAGAAAATTTATGCTATCATTAAAATCTGCATACTTTATGATTTTAAGTGTGATTTATTGACGGTTTGGGTAGAAAGGTTCATTAATCTTCCTTTTCTAAACACTTTGATGAGGCGATAATACTGGTATTCTAAAAAGTTAGTTATGACCATATACCTTATGAATCTTAAAGATTTAAAAAGAACATCTTTACAAGGAGTCATTTTAAAAAATTAAATTATTATCTAGAAATTTTTGTCTGTAAAAGGTTTATCTCCGACCGTTATGTTATTAGAAGAAATTTTTCCATTTTAAGCTTTAGAAGTTGTTCTTTAAGGAAAAAAAGCTGTAGTAGACAATGCAATAAAAAAAAAAGGGGTTATCCTTAAGGTAAGGTTGTTTGAAATTAGGAAAAAATTAGATTTATTTTAAATCCCTATTTTGATTTTGCTAAATTGCAACTTGAAATCGTTTTCCTAACAAGTTATTTTGGAGTTAATATTTTTTTCCAAAATTAACTTTCCTTAAACCTCTTTATGTCTTAAATTGCTGCCACACTCCGAAGTATAAAATATATTGGAAAAGGACCCTTGAACGATTGTAAAAATAAAACCTTCGGAGATTCCCATTTATAATACGCAAGTTTCTGTTTACAATAAAATTGTTTTTATCCATTTTTAAACATGTCAAAGTTAAAAAAAAAGCTTTGTTGAAAAATTTCCAGGAGAGGTCAACGCCTTTTCAAATTCAATTAATAGTATCAGTTTGGAGTTACTTTTTGTTAGAAGATAATTCATTATTAACTTTGTATTTTCCCCCGTTTTTATTTGGAACAAAAACCAGTTTAACCAAATTTATAAGGAAATAAGTACTTTTTTAATTGTTTGCTAAAGCCGAAAATGAAACTTAACATGAATAGAACGTCAATTTTTCAAATGATTTTTCCTTTTTTCCTTTTCGGTATGATGTGATTACACCTGCTTTTGTGGATAGATAATTACATTTTTCCAATCCAAAATTTAAAGACCTCACAAGAAAAATGCAATTTTGAAGAATAATAATAAAAAAAAATCCGTAAAGTGAATACCGGGACTCTTTTATTACCTCTTTTTGAACTACCACGTTCCCTTCAAAGTTACTTTTGTGTTGTTGTTTTTGTTTTATTTTGCTTTTACTCAAAATGTTATTAAACTTAATCATAGTTTCCTTTTGATTACATTTTTTTTTTTCCTCAATTGTTTTTTTTTGTTCAATGGTTTTAATAATTTTTTTGTAAGTTTGTCTAGATGAGAGACCCGATTTTATTTTCAAGATTAAAAAGAATTTTATTTTCCTCCCTTCATCAACCCTTTGGCTCCGACGATTTTAAGTGTTTTGTTTTTCATTATAGAGTTGATTGTTAAGGTTTTTTTGTGTATTCCCTAGAAAGTTTTTGTCTATTCAATTCATTTTTCTTAACCAAGAATTCAATCCAAACCCCGTGTTTCAAAAAAAATGGTATTTATTGTTAACTTCATTTTTTATTAGATATGTGTTATATTTATGTTATTCAATAAATTATCTTGTATGTATGTATTCTAGTTTCTTCGATGTTTATTTTATTTTTAAACATTTTAAGGGAAATTTGGCAGTGAATTGTTCCAGTATGTTTCTCCTTTAAAAAAATTTTTCAAATTGCTAAATTTGATGAGATTAAGTATCTTTAAAATAATGGGAAATCCCTTTATCTAGAGGTAGTATTAACATGTTAAGGTGCATTTAGCATATTTTTATTCAGGATTTAAAAGTTATTGAAGGCGTTTGTTGAAATTTGTGTCGACTTTCCGTTGTGTAATAATCAAAATTTTCCCTTCTTTGACCACGAGGCTTCATTTTTTCAAGTGGAAAATTCTAATTTGTAATTTTCTATGAATTTTTAACTGTATCTCTCCGCGATAGGCGGATTAGCAATCGATTTTGCACTTACGATACGAAGGAATATGTTCCGCGACATTTATTTTAAGAAATGTATTCATGGTGTTTTTGTAAACTGTTTATTTTTCTGTAAACATCCCTTTAAGCGGAACAAAATCCGTGACACTTAAAAAAAACAGAACCCATTTTACATACTTTTTAAAATTCTCCTTAAAAAAAAGAAAAGTAGAGTCGAATGTCGTAATTAACCATAAGTTTCAAGGTTTTGCAATGAAAGGAGTTAGGTTTCGCCCCCCGAGATTTTTAGTCTGAAAAGAAACAAACATTCAAAGTATCTAAATCAAGTCCGTAAGTTTACCTTAGGTTATTAAGGAGTATATATAAAATCGGGTCCTAGGCAATGACCTATTTTTAATTATACAGCAGGTTCATGATCTAATTTGGATTGTTTTGAAAAAAAGAGGTATTTTGTCTTTTTCTACCGACTATATTGGGGAGATGTGTGGAGTTTTTTGGTCATTGGCTTTTGCTCTTTTTACAAAATTAAGAATCAGAGTTTTTTTTCCCTTTTAAACGCTGCCGTTTAGGTTGAGGTTTGATTTCCACAGTGATGTAGAAATGTGATTTCATAGTTACTGAGGGTTAAAAAGTTATCATTTTTTGTCCCAAAATGAAAGCTACTTTCTAACATTTCCTTGTTGTTTCTCTGCCTTTTGGTGTAACTGTACCTATTTTAGTAATCTTCATAAAACCTTTCCACCTTCCATTCCGTACATTTTGTTTTTATCTGTTCTTGACATAAATTTCCCGTGACGGCATTTTTAATATACAGAATAGTTGGTGTAGGGAGATTAGGTTTACACTTCTTAAATCCAGAGTTTTTTTTAAAGCAGAACAAAGGAGTTTTAAAACAGAAACTCGAAATTCCAGCACGATACAAAACAAAACATTGCAGAAAATTATTAACTGCACATACACTGACAGTATGGATAGTAATACCGATTTTTTATCCTAACTTCTAGGGGCTTTGTTTTTAGCAGCCCCGAAAGGTTAGACACAACTAGTCAATCTTATATCCCAAATAAAATACCATAATAACCAGGTTAATACCGATGTAAGAAGAGAAATGTAACCAAAGCTTTGTTTCCCGGTCCCCCCGAATCGCATCGGACCCCGAAAAAAATTATTTTTTCCCCGAAATTTTTTTTTTTTTTGAAAAGTTAACCTCCACGTGATCAAAAATCCTTGTTGATATGTTCAAAATAAGGCAAAACAATCCCCCGAAAATGAAATTTGATTTTCGCGTTTACCCCCGCCTAAAGCCCGATTGAAGGGAAGTAATGACTTTTTCTCTTTTCTTCCTTTCTTCTTTTCCTTCGCAGAAATATCAAGACAAAGAATAAAAAATCAGGGACGTTTGCCACAGACCTTAGTTAGGCCCGTTAGACTGCTTCCAGTCTGAACCCCCCGAACACAAACCAATTTTGATAACAGAAAAAATTTTAAAGAAGAGCAGTCCCGCTGGGTAAATTACAATATCAAACTATGACATGCATTGTATCAAAAGGGTTTTTTGGCAAATATTCAGGAAGAAGACCTATCCAAACGATCATGATTTATAGAATTGTTAAAGACCATTTTTACGTTTCCAGGAGCAAGAATCTGAAATTTGTTTTATCCCGAAAAAGTTCGGCTCCCAATTATAAATTTTATATCTGAACAGCAGATTAATAAGTTTTGGTGTTTCTATAATTCAATTTCTATTAATTTAAATTATAAATGAGTTGAAAAAGGAAGAAAAAAAGTTTTTTGCAATTAAGCCTTCCTGTAAAAATATATATAAATATTTGAAAAATTTTATTCACCAAGTTATTTCAGTTTCATTTTTAAAATACAATTTTAAGAGAAAAAAGATATTGAGACAAATGGTTATATTATATACCCTAAAATACAGCCGAAAAATATTTAACATATTTAATGCCAATAGTTTGTTACTTGAAAATTGGATAACATTTTGCATTATCAAAAAAAACCCCACCAATTTTATGTATAAAATGTTCTCATTAAGATATCACCAATTCCAATCAAAATAAAGGATAGATAAAATAAATAGATGGAAATTGATTGTTGGCTTTGTGAATTTGGGTTCTAAAAATTATACCTGATCTTACCTTAAAACATTTCAAATGTTTTTCCTGTGATTTTGGATAGTTTCAGACATTGGAATGATGTTACATGTTTGTGAAAGCCGGATTTGATCATGTGTATTGGTATCCCAATTTTCACAGAACCCAGAAGTAGTTAATGTAATTGAAACCTTTCAAAATCATGCCTTAAATGAAATTTTACTTTTTTTGTGATAAAGTTTTTCAGAGTATTTTTTTGTGTGGGTTTTTGTAGTTATTTTGAAACTTTACTCTTTTATGGAATAAGTTTTCCAAATTTTGTGAGTGTCGGTTTTTGGAGTTATTGTATAGTTACACTGAAATATTCGTAGGGAGATTTATATGAAGTAAAAATTGTTTTAAACATTTTAAATTATTTAGGTAAAATATAGCTAGGGTAAAGAAATGGAAGTCCGGGCCTATCGGGAAAATTTCAAGCAAGCCTCGCTGTAGAGGTAACACGGATATTTTTTCACAAATGGTAGCGCTCTAACAGAAAAAAGACGAATTATTAAATAAAACCATTCCATATAATGTATCAGAATGAAAACGGAGCGAATTATTAAATAAAACCAAACTACAATGGAAATAAAATACAACCATTCACAAGGTAATTGTTAATACAAATTTGAAAACAAAATCCAGTCTCAAGTTTATAATGCACCCGTTCCTACAAACGTTTTTTTTTTAAATTTAAAATAAATAATTCAACTTTATGCGTTTTGGCAGCAATTATTAATAAGACATTGAACATCTTTTCTGGGAAATGTACATTTCCACAAGCTATATGGAATCGTTTACATAACTTCTTAATACATATATCACAAAATGTAAATGTAGTCTTAAATTATGAAATTGTATATTTCGGTTCATAAAAAATAATATTTTGGTTAAACCTTTGTTAAATTGATTATGAGGTTTACTTTGAATCAAAAGTAAAGATTGTGTCCAAAATTTCGAACTTAACCAATTTTTCAAACGGTTAATAAGAAAAAGGAAATTTGCTTAAAAAACATGGAAGGGGGGGAAAAAAACAAAATTGGTACAATTTTGTAAAAAATTATTAGTGGAAAGTCAAAAGGTATTTCTAAGGAAGCTAATAATATAAAAAATGAAAGTGTTGATAAGGTTCTTTTTTGGAATGTAGGAATGAATTAAACATTCATATTAATTTATTCCTGTTTTTTTTTGCTTTTTGTTTTGTTTTTGTTTTTTTTGCTTTGGACGCCGAAAATTTTATTCGGATTATTTTTTTTATAATTTTACAAAAGGGGTGGACTGCATAATACATTGAAATGAAATTGTTCTATCCAGTGTACAAATTAGATGAATTTTTTATTTTCTGATCTTTAGTTGGAACTTTACCTTAATGATCCTCCTCCCCTCCCCCCAAAAGGCCCCGCATCGATGGATGTTCAAGTGTTGAAAGATCGGATTTTTTTGACTTGGGGAATAGAATTAAAATTTATTTAACATGTATTATGGAGTGAACTTGATTACCGCCGTTGTTAAAGGATTGCTTTAACAAGAAGTATTTCTAAGTACGAGTGAAAAATGGATTATTTGAACGTTAATCGTACGGCCGGGATGTCAAGACTGTAACGTGAAAGGGATGTAAAGTAGATAGGGGATATTCCGCCATAAAGTTGATTTTTAAAAGGAAATTACTGGTGAAGGTTAGGGATACGGTACCTCAACAATTGAGAAACAGGGGACGGCTTCGAAAAAGTTGCCTACATAAAACTCCTTGACTTGTAAATTTTAATAACAAATTAAAGAACAGTAATTCACTAGGTTGAATTTGATTTAGAAACCTGATGTCTTTATCTTATTATTTTTCCTTCTATCTTCCCTAACTTTTTTTTTGTGTTATTAAAATTATTGTTATTAAAGTATTGTTCCCATTGAATATAGAGCATGCCACAGTAAAATGACAACTTCGAAGGGAAAAAGTTAGTAGTTTCGTTTAAATCCCCCGTAGCAATATTTTTATGATATTAAGATAATTCCAAATATGTATGCTGCATGTGTTTTTCTTTGTAACTTGTTTTGTAAATAAACCCTTGCACTGTAATAATTATTCAAGAATATAAATCAATAAATTGTATTAAACCAAAAAGTTGCCTTGCACTGTAATATTTATTCAAGAATATAAATCAATAAATTGTATCATGCCTGTGATGTCTGTGTAACTATTTGAAAGTTTAATAGCCATTCTGAAACTGGAAGTTTCATCGAAATTAAATTGTATGGAACAATAGAAGAATTTAGAGAATTTATTTTATTTTAACATTACTTTAAATGAATGGGTTATGGAAACGAGCACCTGCTGAAATTTTTTTAAAATCCCCGACATGACCGAAATTTTAGTCTGTTACTTCTTCATGCGATTAGTTGAATTACTTACTTAAACTATATCAAATCCGTAAACATATACCTGTGAAACTCATACTAGGACAGTTGAAATGTTATTGAAATGGAGCGTTAATAAAGAAAAATCTAGTATTTAGCACACATATTGTACAGCTTCTGGCCGAAGCTAATGTTTACTGTAGTACACAAACATTTTTATATTTTCTATGAGAAAATATGTTAATTAGTTAATATCTAATACTCTATACAGAGACTAAAAATCGACTGCATCGATTCACAGTCAACAGTGATGGGGAACTCTTATACGACGACATCACAGAAAAGCAGTACAAAAACAACCGTCATATTCATCAAGCTTAACCTGCCACAAATGTTCCGTAACATCACAGTCTCGATCCCACATCGTAATGACGTAGATACAATACTGACGTTGTGGAAGTAAGTATTTGGTTTGTATGTTTTTGGTGGGGTGATTAAAACACGGTCTTTGTTTTGTCACGTGGTGTAATTGATGTAGGATAAATATGAACAAAATAAGTGGAAATATAAGTAGTAAGAAAAAGAAGCTCGAATGGCACGGTTTTTAGTAAAAATCTTTAAGCCATTAAAAGGATTTGTTCGCTTTTTTGAAAGTATAATACACAAATTAAAGAACAATTTACTTGTGGTCAAAGAAATTACTTTTCATTTAATATTTGAGATTAATCGAAAAGGTAAAGGGGGAGAAATAACAATAAAATATTGGCATAAGACGTTGTTCACAGTTGATCAGTAGAAATTAAAATAAAAACAAATGTTTAATCGACTCTACTGTTAGTGTTGGTAAAGTCTTTGTTTCCTGAAAAATTAAATAAAATCGGCAAGTGTAGGTCACATTGCACGGGAAAAGGCTAATTTTCGTGGACGCACCTTTGGAAATTCCAGTTAAACATAGAATAAGATATCTCCGAAGCAGGTACTTGCTGTACCAGTGAGACATTCCGCAACATGACGTCTTCATTAGTCCCAGGTATTGTTAGTGATATTAGAAGAGTGCATATGATCAGTCATGTGACGGCACACGAAAAAATTCTAAATATAGGTTTTATACCTACGTAAACTTATTGACTGTGATGTACAAACCACCCATTTTTACGGAATGAATGTAGAAGTAATATACACATAGAGTTTTGAATTTTAAAATTTTTTACCAAGACCTTGTGAAG
Organism: Solen grandis; assembly: GCA_021229015.1. Classification (NCBI taxonomy): domain Eukaryota; kingdom Metazoa; phylum Mollusca; class Bivalvia; order Adapedonta; family Solenidae; genus Solen; species Solen grandis. The sequence goes on along the minus strand of CM037794.1, from coordinate 813,149 downwards.
GTGTTTAAATGAAAAACACTGAGATTTGGGAGGTTGAAACAAAAAATTCTAACCGTTTTAAAAATGATATTTCCTCTCGTTGTCTAAAGCTTATTTCGTTTATATTTACAATTTCATATTTGTGTACTAAAAGGGTGCAAGGTTCCCAACCTCCAACATGGCTCTTCCATGTAAATGACAAAGGATAAAGCAACAGACACAATTGTAGCTGCTGGTATAAGTATTTATCCTGAATGTTCAAATGGTTTTACTATTCAAGGAAGTAAGACACTAGAATGTAATCGACAAACTACAGAGTGGAATGAGAATAAAGGTCTACCTACTTGTAATTATATATTGTGCGAACCCTTGCAACACATTCAACATGTAACTTACAAATACACTTATCGTAATGGTAGTACTAGTGATGAAGGTCAACAACAGTACGTGTATGGCGATATGGCGACTAAACTGTAGCCAGGAACATTCCCGGGACTGTTAATCGGTGTAAGCACCAACTTTTTGGGGAAGGTTAGGATGCAGTTTGTAACATTAGAAATGTCTACCTCAAGTCCTCCACGGTTCTATACACCTCGGTGGGCAAATATAAAAAGGTGATCTCCTTTGGAATAAATAAGTAAAATGTAATTGGGGGTTAGACTTGTAGAGATACCGCCACGTTTTTCGTGATGAATTGGTCAATGGTAAGAAATGAGTCGTTTGTGAATGGTTGGTGAAAAATCCAAACTTTCAAAAAAAAGGCTTTACAAACGGAGAATGGAACAACCTACAAGTTGGAACCCAATTAAAGCCTCGTCACAAGGGATATAATTTTCCTCAGATTTACCACACGGTCGTGCTGAAAAGGGTAATTGGCCGGGAGACGCCAATTTGTAACAAGTCAAATGCAGTCTTCCAAGTTTTTAGTAAGATTTACAAAACCAAATTTGAATTGAAAGAAGGTCGGAAGCGTTATTCAGGGAAAGATGACCCATTTTATTTTGAGGGGTCAAATCGTACTGTGTATACTGGCTTCTGGAACGGCACTCCACATCGTGGAAAGTTTAGTGGACAAATTGCAAATGTGTTTGCAGTTTAAAATATGGTTGAAATGAAAAGAATATGAAAATTGGGAGTAACCAAATTAATTGTAGAAACTTCTGTTAATAAAGTCGATTGTATTTAAAGAAAAATTGAAACAGTTTCCCATTCTTTTAAAAATGTTAGAGTTAATTTTAAGTTGGGATATGTTAAGTCCCAAATTTCATCCCTGAAGAACAATAAATGCCGTCCCTCCTAGGGTGGATGTGTTGGCGGTGCGATTGGTTGTCTCATTTTCTGGTAGTCTGTGAAATTTTTTTTTAAGAAAAGGTGAGTTCTGTTGAAATTAGATCTTCACTGTGTTTACAAAAGGGAAACGTTATTTTAATAGGTGTATTTAAAGTTTTTTCTTATCTCATTATCAAATTCAATATTATCATCGTGATCGTCATCTAAAGGTAATTATCGAATAAGTTTTTTTCATTAATAGTTATACTAAGTAGTATTGGAAGTAGCTATGTTATCTTTTATGTCTTCTAGCATTTTTGTTTAATTTTTTATCATTAAATTTATGATAATACCAAATCTAAGGCTTATCACTTACGATATTATAGATAAAGTAAAATCCTTGCAATATTACCTTAAGGAGAGCCAGGGATGAAAACAAAAGAAATGTTGACCTAATGAACATTCGTGGAAATGAACTTCTGGGCTCGGACGCGGGACTTTCTGAAAAAAAGAAATCCCGATGGAGGTAATTGTTATTATTCATTTCACGATTTTGTAGAGAAATTTATTTTTAATTCTTTCTTTCCCCCCCCCCCCCACACACACCACAATTTTTTGTGTTGGTAGTATATATACTTAATTGTATTTGAAAGGTAATATACGAAAATATAAAGATATCGTAATATCAACGTTTTGTGAAATACATTTTGAATACAACCTTGCGTACTGTAAAAGGCCCTAACGTAAGCGTTTGTATCCGTGTTTTATCGTAGCGTATAACGTACATGAAAGGAACCAAATGCCTAACAGTTGCAAGAGTTATGGTTAACTGAAAGCACCGGTCGAGTAAAACGAGTTAAGTGGAAAAGAAAGCACATTCAATACATAATCCGATTATTTTGGCAATTGGTAACAGAAATTTGTTGTTGTCCCCTGTCTGTTTTAGCTATTTAAAAGTAACCGATTTGTGTATACTGACCCGCGTGGTGTACGATTGCCAAGACTTGCTAAAATTTCAAAATCACAGGTGGGAAATTTCCGTCCGCCCGATAAGTGTGAATACTTGACCAATGCCATAGCCGATCCCTGTATCTGTCATGATCACCCCCCCCACACACACACACACACAAGACATTGACTGAAAGCCACAGGCTGAGTAAGTCAAAATCCTTTCTTATTTTTAAACTCGCTCAACGTTCAATCGTTGTTATGAGAAGGGAACAAGGCTTACGCCACCCCGAACAATGTATTATATGTAATTATAGGCTTATAATTTACTTAGATATTTATAATGGCGTTAGGGTCTCAAGGTCAAGACCAAAACCTCTTTATGTGTGTATAAGTATATCCACAGTGATAGTTCTTTTTTTTAAAAAGCCAGAACCAATAAAACATGTTTATCAAAACGCGGCTTTCACGGATTGGTATGGTGGTGGGGAGGTGGGAATATACAACCGTCAACCAATCAAATTTCCCCGGAAGGCCATTTTAGTACACTTTCGGATCTTGTTCTTGGCGGAAGCATGGACCGTGAAATGTATGCCAAACATTTGAGGCAGTACTAATATGGTATCGGTTGTTAATATTGGGATTTAGATAACTTTTAAATTAACTTTAAATTTACAAATGTCTAGTAAATTTAAATTTGCCTTTAGTTTTGAATAAGCTTAAAATTGAAATGGTATTTTTCTGAGGAGTCTTTTAAATTTTGGGAACCTGACTAAAGGTTCCAGATCGTTATTTATATTTCTAAAAGAAAACACTTTGTGTTTTAAATTATCTTTGCAAATTTAAAATATTAAATATATATAAATATATAATAATTTATTTTATTTTTAAAGTTTTCCGAACCGCTTTTGACTTTACAAAGTTTTGACAAAATGCTATTGGCAATAAACCGGAGATTTAAAAAGAATAGATACAAAAAATGCTCCCGTGAAGTACAATTTTTTTATTCAAGTGAAAGTATTGGATTTTTAAACGGTTTGAAAATGTAAATTCCTCCCCATATTAAACGTTTTATTAAAGTTATTGATTTTCATAATCCGTATTAATAGCAAATAATTTATCTTATTTAAAATTAAGATAATGAACTAGGGTAGTTTGGGCCCTTCTCCAGGTGGGCGATATATAAGCCAATTAATTCATGTAAGCCCTTTAACTTTTTAAAAACATTTTGTATTTGGGTTACTTCCATTCGGTGATTATCCACCCGTGATCGATTTTGTCTCAATGAAATCCAAAACCAACTAGGGGTTCTAGACGAGACATTTGATATTTTTTTAGTGTTTAAAATTTTGAATGCTCTTTTTTAATCTTTTAATACAGTGTTTGTAAAAAAAGTTTTTAGTCAGTGAATTTTGATGTGAATGTTTCTTTATTTTTCTGATTTCTTTGCTTCACTAACTTAAAAAAGTAAAGAAAGAAGGTGTGGAATTGAAAAAAAAAAGTATTGGAAGGAAAAGCGATTTTTCGCCTCAAATTCATCTTGAGAAAAAGTAAGAGTATTTCGTTGTATTCACGTATAAATTCGATATATTTGAATTATACTAATTTTAAAAAAAAACTACAGCAAATAGTAGTCCCCTTTTGAATTTTTTACCAAAAAGAATGAAGACAATTGTATCAAACACCTGTTCCCAATTTTTTTTTTAACCGGGAAATTCTACATTTGTATGCTTCTAACCAAGGCAAAGTTGTACATCATCAATTTACGCGTGCCCTTTTACCAGTGTAATCCAAAATTTATTCTTCTTAGGGACTATTTTTTTAGCAGTTAATTTATCTTATCTTTCCCCCTGTTCTCTCTCTTTGTGTGTTCAAACTCCAAAAGTAGGTTCTGGAAAAATTGGCATATACTGAATTTTGATATAAACGCTGTATTTTTCGGGGTAAGCAATGAGTTTGCACAAAAATTTTTTATCAAAATTTTGGATAGAAAAGCGGAAATACCCGTAATTAGAAATAGTTCACTAGAAGTTTGTGAAAACACCACAAAGAATACGAGGTAAAGGTGGGTAATGGATTTCAAGCTTGTAAAACTTATGTTTAAGGTTTATTAGGCACAGTACCGTAATTCTTGAAAAATGAATTGTACGTCCTTTTCGGTTTCCATGTAGGACAATGAAATGCTATCTTGTATTTGTTCATTTCAGGGCTTTGACAAAGAAAACGCATTGGACCAAGGGAGTTTGTTCTTAATGAACCACGGAACACCAAATTTCTTTTATTCCATGGAGTTTTTAACGTTAATTTTTAGGTTTTACAAAAAATTACCTAAAAACAAGGTTATCTAAACAAAATAAAAAAAATCAAAAAATACAATTTTTAAGAAATGACAAGATTTAAATTAGTATTTAACTGTGTAAATTATTGCAACCTTTGTACCTAGTTTCACGTTTTAGGTAGTAAAAAAATGAAAAAAATATAAATGAATATATACATGTAATGAAGTATACAAGAATTTTTGTTTTTTCATATTTTGTTATTTTTTATAAATTAAAATGTATGAAGCAAACAAAAAGTCGTGCCGAAATTATTTCAGTTAAGTAAACTTTCCTATTTGGCAAACATCAAACCGGGCATTAGCATATAAATGGTATTCTGTATTAAAAACATATGTATTTTATAACACTGTTTATTATAAAGCAAGTATCGTGAAGAGATTGAAATAAATGATAATACGCAAATCTAAGCTCATAAGTTTGTTTTTATTTGATCAGGTCCCGAAGAACCATTAGGATTTTTGGAGAATGTTTGGAACGGGGGGACAGTGGGAAAAACGTGATCTTACCAATTTGTGGAGCAACAAAAAGTTTTACTTCACCTTTCAATTAAAAATAGTTTTTTTTATATAAGTTAGCATTGTTTTTCCTTTTAATATTTATAGATAATAATTAGATGTATTCAAGAAATAGAAAATAGCGTCAGAAAAAATTATTGGCGGACAAAGTTTCGTTAATTGATAAAAGACCTAAATACTAATGAGAGAGAAACAGTTACCACATATAAAATTTTAAAGACCGCTTGGGGGGTTTTACCCTATATTTAATAACTCTTTTGACGCCATGTTTAAAGCGCGACCAGTTTATAACCTCCTGGAACAAAACCTGAACAACATTTACATTTCCTTAAAATACCGAAAATATTTAATCTCCGGATAACCTGAAAATATTTACATCTCCTGGAAGAATACTGAATAATATTTACATCTCCTGGAACAATGCCAGAACAAATTTAATCTCCGGAACAAACTTGAACAAATTTACATCCCTGGATATCCTGAACAATATTTGATCCCTGGAAGAATACCTAAAATTTTACATCTCCTGGGATACCTGAACTATTTACTCTCCTTGAAAATACCAACAATATTTAATTTCTGGCAATTCTGAACAATATTATTCTCCTTGAAAATACCTAATAAATTTATTCCTGGATGGGTGGGTTTACTTGTTCTGTCTCTTAAGTAAAATTTTACTGTACCATATTAAACAAGGGTGGACATATTTTGGGGGTCGACTCGCTTCAATTTTTTTTTAAATCTTTAATAAATCTTATCTTATTACAAAATTATTACAACCGAAATATACAAACAAATCAGGAACTTTTCCTATGAGCTTATTATTGAAATAGCGAATTGCCCAAGGACAAAACGGGAAAAAGTGAAAGTAAATTTGGAATGGTTTGGATTTTAACATTGTTAGTAATGGCAGCGAATTGCCTTGTTTTATTTTTTGGGAACATAGGTACTTTTCGCAATATCGGACAATTACGCAATGTAAAAACCAAACCATTAAAGTTAACGGCACCTGCAAAGAAAATACAGTTACTGCCTATAACGATACCGTGAAAACATGAATTGCGTTTAAAGTTTTAGGTTAAATGTGAACATATTGGCCCGTGAAGGGGACCAGTCGGTTTGGAGAATTAGGTCACGTTGAGAGCGAAAATTGCTGAGTTCACCATGCAATTTTCCATTAAGAAGGTGGAATAACCAATTTTGTAATTTTTTGGGGATATATCCTTTGGAGCTCAAAACGGTTCGATTTAGTAAAATAAATGAAAAATTTTAAAAGTCGCTATTATAATTTAGAAATTGTTGAATATCCGGTAGCCTAGTTTGCAGTTTTTTTTCCTTATTATTGTCTATTTAATTTGGCAAATGTTGCAATTCGCCCAAATGGTAAGCCATAGCTTTATTTCCTGTTGATAGGGCTTTTTGCGAACAAAAAACATTAAAAAAGAAGCTTCCATGCAATTCCCCAAAAAATTTTAAAAACTGCCGTGGCTCGAAATTAATTCCCCCAAGAATTACCATTTTTATCTTTTAATTAATTCATATTTATTATTATAACTAGCTAAAAAAAGGACCGTGTCATTCAACTTTCATAAAACTTCCCTTTCCACTGATTTACCAAAAAAAAGAAGCAATTCAATAATTATAAAATTTGTTTCCCTTTTAATATTTGAATTATTTAAAAATTCAGCTAATAAAGGGATAAGGTTTTTTTATTATCTTTGTCTGTGGTCCTGCATTTAAAAATTGTTGTTTATCTTTCAAAGAATCAGGGAAAAAGAGGAAACTTTTCCCCTTTTTCCCGTGGCCAGACAAAGGTGTTCGAAATAGCCCACATTGTTCATTTGGAGCGGGTTAAACACTGAAGAAATTTTATGGGTCCAATTGTCGTGCACTGCAGGTAAGTTGATATTCAAAGGTTTAAACCTTAAGTGTTTCAAGCCAAGGGAATTTGTGATAACCTTTCATCCCCTGGATTAGGACGGTTTCATTGTTGCTAAAGTAAATTGTCTCGCAATTTGGCAAACAAAAGATTTTTTAATAAAATTAATTCCTCTTAAAAAAAAAAACCTGGTCTGAATTTATTTAATTTGGTCAAACCCTTCCAAAATTACTTAAGTTGTTCAATTGAAAACCCTTTTCAAGGGAGTCGACTATTTTCTTGTTTGGTTATAAGAAAATTACGAAAATTTTCTTTGAATCGTGGAATTTTAATTTTGCCAAATGGTTTTCTTGAATGACATCTACCATAATGCTTAAACGTTAGTGTCCCTTGAAAGGTGCCCCCCAGGTGTCATCTTTTTCCCATATACCCCCTTAAAGAACTATCAAATTATTTTTTCTGAAATTGATTTCAGAATTTAATAATTTTTTTCGCAAAAGTTGTTATGGCCCTCTACCATTGTACATGTAATACAAATGAAGTATTAAAAGAGACCCCTATAGGGCCGTAATCTTTACAATCTGTATAAGAAATTACTTTTTTTTTTGAAATTGTAGGCAAGTAAAATTTGGTTTTGCACAAATGGTTATCGAAGAACTACCTAACTGCTTAAACGTTAGTGATCCCTTGAAACGTGTGTCCAGTCATCATTTTCCATTCCCCTCTATAAAGAACATATCATATTATTTTTTCTGAAATTGATTGTTCAAAATTTATAATATTTTCGCAAATGTTGCTTATGGCCTTCCCATTGTCATGTAAACAAAATAAGTACTTAAAAAATGAGACCCCTATAGGGCCAGCTAAACCCTTCTACAATCTGTATAAGAAATTACTTTTTTTTCTTTGAAATTTAGGAGAGTAAAATTTGGTTTTGCACAAACGGTTATTATTGGTCCTCAAAATAATTGTAAAAACCCGTTGAATAATGAAGGGGGTTCGGTTGTTTTTTACAAGTGACTATATTTTATATTATTTTTTTATTATTTTTTTATTATGATTTGATTTATATTCGTCAGTATGATAAATGACCGCCTTATTCAACGAATATAAGTTGTAATTAAACAGTAAAACATGTTATTTAGTAAAAAGTTTACTCAAATAATACCGAAAAATTGTTTGTGAAAAGGTACCAATTTTAATTATTTTCTACCAATAATAATTGAAACCTTAATTCCAACTTTGCCAGACGTTTTGATTTTCAGTCAATTTTAGGTTTAAAGCTTTCCTTCCCCATCCTGTAGGACTTCCTTAAATAAAAATTACACGTGGCTAAGGGTAAAATCTTTTAAATTTTTTATTTGGCGCCGCGATGGTGGTTTTTTCGATGCTTTGTTTATCGCGTTCGCTAGCGGTAATTAAAGGGAAATGTAAATTTTTTTTGACCTCGTGCCGGCGAAAGCTACGTTTTCCTTTTATGTCATCTTAAAAAAGATCACGAACAAATGGATTTTAGTGAAAAAAAACTATCAAAATGGTTGTAAATATTATCCCTCAAAAAATATGGCACTTCCTTACATAATGACAAAAAATTTTTCTTGTAGAAGGAAAGGAAGAAATTTGAAGTTTGAAGATGATGAGGCGTGATATGCTTTATCGTTGATCTTGCATAATGAAAGGGTACAGACCTATTGGACGAAAGTGATCTTGGCTTATGTAAAAATGGGATTGGCTTACTTACCCTCAAAATGTCTGGTTTAAAGTGTGAAGATTGAAATTTACTTTTTATGTTTGTGAAAAAATAATCGGAGAAAATAGTGGTTACATCCCCCAAAAAAGAAACCCCAAAAAAAAACTTAAATTTCCCTTTTCCCAGGCCGGTGTGGGCCGAACAGGTCCTTTTTCCCTGGCTATTGGTTGACCGGCTCGAGCCTGGCTTGTGGCTGATGGGGTGTGGAAAAACTCGGGCAAAGGCCCCCGCCGACTTGGTTATTCAACTTTATTCATAGTCTTAAAATCAAAAATAATTGGATAAATTTAGCACGAAAATTTTCTTGTTAAAACAATGGTCCGACTTCAACGGAACTTAGGTAGGAAAATATTGAAATAATGGGTCGAAGTTCTCTATTTGTTTCTTAAAGAAATATCGAAAATTTTTTTTTAACAAAATTTGTTTTTTATTATTACGAGTAATTATTTATGTAACTAAGTCTGTTCTTAAATTTCTTAAAACTGGGAAGACTTTCTACCACTTTTAAGAATTTAAGTATTATTAGGCTATTCTTTGATGATATTGGAGTATAAACTTTTTTCACAATTCCAAATTTCTAATCTAAACAAAGACCTTGCGAATGGTGGGTGCCTATTTAAACTTTATTAAATTGGAATTGTAAAAAAGGCTTTTTTTTTTTTTCAGAGATAAAATCAAATTACAAATTGCCATTTTATCCACTGTTAAAAGGCTTGCTTTCTTTGGGTTTTCAACAAGACCCAATAAGATATTCTTAATGAACTCGAGACGTTTTGGTTCGGTTGAATTTATTTTTTTTATTAAGAAGAATGATGAAAAAAAAAAATGCTTCTTTGTCAGTGTTTCCAGGCCCATAATTTTTGGCACCAACCCCTCGTGGAAGCTCTGATGTTGTCCCACTTCCGCCCTGCCCGCTGCTGAGTTCCAAAATCCTTCCGCGGTTTTGCAAAAGACCGGAGGGGAAAAACGGAATAGTGTGATTTGAAGTATAATCTTTAATGCTTAAAAATTTTAACTTAAAACAAAATTTGTACCTGAAATTTTATAGGTACCCATTGTCGGTACCCGCCCGATTACGAAATTATTATCGGGGTTGGATTTTACGCCTGTATTTCGCGTATTAGATTGGTCAAATTACCCAAAAGACCACCCCCGGGGTTTTCATTATGGGCGGTTTTCTTTGGGGTCGATGTTCCTAGTAACTCTGCTGTTAACGACGTTAATTGGAAATTTTTTCAGGCTTGATGACATAAAGTAAACCCCCCAAGGCGGGCAGGGGGGGGGGGGGGGGGGGGGGGATTCCACGATTAGGCACCCCCCGGGGGGGATGAAAAGATGTTAAAAGACCTGAACTTTTATTATATATTTTGCAAAAAATAATATCCTTGAATGTTAAACCAGTAAAAAGAATGCGAAAACTCCCTTATTCAAAACCTTGTAAATAAGATATTATAATAATATATTCAATTTCTTCAACCATTCCGCTTGATAGGCCGTTACATGTTTTATACTTTATTGGACTTTACTGTAAATGGCAGATATTGTGCCAAATTAACTAGTTTAATTGAAAATAAATAAGTTTGGTCCAATATAAACCCATCACGTGTCTTTATAAACTCTCAGGAAAGATGTCACCGGGGGCCCCGAGGGAGTTCGTATATAGGGCAAGAAGTGAGGAAAAGAATAAGAACAGGTGTCCAAATATACTGAGGTGGGTTACCTTCGATACCCCTCCAATACGAATATTTTTTAAACTCTTTATGATGTCCTTTGTTTTATGAAAGTTTAACAATCCTTGTTAATTATTTATTTAAAACATGGACTTTGAATACATGAGCAGTCCTATTTTCGAAAGGAAATATTCTCTTTTTTTTATACTTTCGGATTTAACCCCTTTAAATTATTTTACTAACCAAAATTAAATTAAAACAAGAAATTCTTTTAAAACTATTTCGCGTTGGTAGGGATTTAAGTAATGAGAATGTAGAACTTTATATTAATTTAAAGGACCCTCCACCGATCGGCGGAATTTATATTATTGTATTGAAGCGCACTTTCACCATCTATCGTCATAAGAGACAGGAAACGCTATAATTATGCAGGTGTTTATAACGCTCGGTCCGAAAAGGTTCAGTATGCATAACGAGAAAGTTTAGACAAACGATATAAATTTATCAAAGAACCTCATTCAGTCCGATAATTTATAAATATTTGAATTCGAAACATATTTTCAGCAAGGTACTCAAGAAAGTATTGAACTAATATTTACATGAAAATAATTCAAATATATTTGATCTTATTTGGATATTTAATAATGGTCAAAAAAAGAGGTTAGATAGACGCTGAACAAAAACGCATTTTTTAAAAAATTTGTTTTAAAGTGTTAATTTTTTCAGACGGAATAAATGAAAAATGGTTAGTTCCCTGGTAAACATGCTCGGAAAAAGCAAAACAATATTAAAATCAAGCGAATAATAAATAAATTAGGTAAAGTTGAAATTTGTTATCAAATATTATTTGAATTTTTACTTTTTTTAATAATTCCCTTGTTTGCACGTTGTGAATAATGCCTGCACTAGGAGCCAACCGGGTCAAATAGGGTTATCAATCTGTTCCTCCGGTAAGAATTGCTTAATATTAATTTAAGAATTAGTTTTTCAAATTATCCTAAACTCCTTGGGTTTGAACAGTACAGTTTTCCAGTCGTTTAAAACAGTACAGTTTTCAGTTCATTTGAACAGTACAGTTTGACCGTTCATTTGAACAGTACAGTTTGGACCAGTGCATTTTTGACAGTACGTTTATGTTAGGCGGATATTGAAATATTTCGTTCAGATTTGGAAAATAGGACACTTTACCTTTAATGTTGAATTAAGCTGCGATTGTTTTAAAGGAATGTGAAAGTGCGTTTCAAACCAAAAAGTGACGCTAAGGGGTTTTGAACGGTCTTGTTAAAAATAATTTTACAGAGTATTGGTATTGTTGTATATGAAGTAAAAGCAATAGAATAAATTTTATATTTTTAAAATTTGAAATGCTTTTAATTTAAAGTAAAAATAATGGAACAAATTCACAATTTCAATTCAAATAGTTTAGATTTTTATCTAAAATTTTTTTTATCAATGTAAAATGTTAAAGGAATTCTGAAATTTCCAAATGAACGTTATGCAATTATTCATAAAAAACGAAATGTGCATGATGTCAAAAGCAGTGTAGTTTGGTGTTTTTAGATTACAAAGACCAAAAGGGGTTCATGTGACCCAGATGCCATTGCAGCAGCGATACAGATATTGGGTTAATATACCAGCCGAGATCCACCGGGTAAGTGAACCAATCGACGAAGCGAGGTACGTTGCTAAGATAAACTTACAATCTTGGATCTTAGTTTGAAAAGAGCTGAATAAGTGTACTGTCAACAGCATTGATTGGTACCTGTTTGAAAAAAAAATGGTTATTGCAGTTAATATGAAAAGATCAGTCATATGTTGTATTTCTAGAAAAAATGCATTTGTTTATTAATGCAAATAATATGTAAATGATGTTGGTAGTCACTGGGTTGCCATTGCAAAAATTTTTTAATAATCTAAATTATACAAAACTTGTTTTCCAGTATAACATGCCCCTAAAATGGTCATTGAAGGGCACAATTATCGAGGCCAAATTGAAGCTAAATAAATCCAAAAGAAGGTCTTTTCGAAAATAGCTGATTGCCTAACCCTTACAATGCTTTGGCATTTGTGACTTGTTTTGCGGCCAGTGCAGTCTGATCATGATCTTCACTATTCCCTATTCAGTCATAATTTTCAGCAAACACCTCCTTAAGCAACTACTAGTAAAGCCATAAAGGGAAAGGGAAAAAAAAAAAAAGAAATGTGTTATAGAATGTGAATTGCTATTGAGATTTGATCAGATAATAACCAAATGTACTTGAAATTTTTTGTGGAAATATTTAATTAACTTTCTTAATTGCAGTTATTTTATATCAATAATTAAAATATTAAATATACCGATATGTATGTTCTATTGCAAGAGTGTTTTTTCTTCATTTATTAGGAGTCCGAAATTTATTGGGGGAAGGCGAGGAAAACAAAATACCGAAATTCAGATTAAAAACATTGGTTCGAAATATTGGTGGCCCCCGTATCGTTCAAACTGGAACTTAATCTTGAAAAAGATATTTTTATTTTTTCTATATAAATTTTGCTGTTAATGTTTGAAAATTTGTTTTGGTCGGTGATATTTTAGGAAATTTTATGTTTCCATGTTTGCCAAATATACCGAAAGTAATATATATTAGCTGTAATACAGATCTTCTAAAAACAACTTTTTTTATTCTATCTGAATAAAATGTTTATCTGCGTTTGTCTGCACACTGTAAATTTTAGGACCTGGACTTTTTTTTGTTTCTGAAATGAGTGAAGCCTTTATAAAAAAAGGTGTTTAATACAAAAATTTTTCAAAAAAATTTGTAACGTTTTACAAGCGTCGGGTTTTGGAAAAAAAGATATAAACGCTAAAAACACTTATATTTAGTTTTTGTTTTCAGATAGCATCGCCGTTCCAATTCGGGGGGTGGCTCCCAAATAAATTTTGCCCCGAAAAGAGGGCATTTCTTTAGAATGGTGGATCGTAAACTGGGCGCGACAGTTGGGAACCACACCTTCCTCGTGCATTGCATGTGCGTGCTAATGATGTAAATTCATTAAAATAAATTGTGCATAAAATTCATGTTTTACAAAGTATATAATTTTCCAGGCGTTTGAAAGAAGGGTTATTACAAAGTCTTATTATAACTTATATATAACAGTGTACAAAGCATTTGTCTGATTATACTAGTGTCTTAATAAGGACCTAAAACACATTTTGATATGTGGAAGTACATTATAAATAAATTGTTATTTATTTATTATAAAAAGACAAGTTGTAGGCTACTTAACTTTTCCGATATTTTTATGTTGGACCAGAACGTAGGAGCCAATATTGGTATGTTGGGATGTAAGAATCATTCGGCATTTAGTACTATATCATTCCACCACGGCGCTGTTGGGTATTATTTGAATAATGTATAAATTTAATGATGCCAAAAATTTGTATCTTGTCCCTTGTTTCGTTATAGAAGTGTCTTTTAAGTGAGACGCTTCAGAATTAAGACGCGCAAAGTGGTGAAACTTACAATTATTTTTTCCCCAGTTGATTCATAGTGATGTGGTAGGGATTAAATTGATTAACATACGGAATTAAATGTTGTCTGGAAAAAAATTTAGCGATGACCTTGACATCAAATCCGTGTTGTTAATAATTTAGGTCTCTGATGTTTGTTTTAATTTACATTGCTATGGGTAAAAATTTATCGTTATTGTCAGTATCAAATTGAAATAAAATCACAAGCTGACTTTCTCCACAATGCAATGCGCTAGCGGGGCTGATCCTAATGGAAGATTCCAGTGTTTACAAATGTATATAAACTAACTTACAGATTATCTAATAATAGGTAGTCAGTTTTTGACCTAAACGAACACAAGATTTTGTTTGTAATGTTGTTTATGTGAAGTTAATTCTGCTATTCTAGCATTGAATAGAAAACATGGGGCTTACTTTTTTACTTCTAAAACTGGAAAGGTGCACGACGTCTTATGAGCCACCACAAGTCTCTTTAGTAATAGTATTTATCGTCCGTCCGGGTTCACGTATGTGTTTTCTGTAGGAATGGGGGGGGGAGCGGACGGCCTGTACTGCGTGATATGGCGGTTTGAGGGATGAAGGTAAGAGAGGGCCACAGTCAGTGATGAGGAGTGAGGAGTCGCCGGAAAGATTTTAAAACCCCGAGGAGGTATAAAGGGACCATGATCTTTATACTTCAGTTTGTCCCAATATTTTTCGGCGTGTGGGACAAGATAATTTACAATTTACTTACTTATCCCTCTCAATACTGCCTGGGTTCGACCCGAACTTAATGATTGAGAACGTTTTACAGACTTTACACAGAGGCCCAAACTCATATTGATTTGATCCGCATAAAATGTGTACTTCTGCTTGATCGAAATGATAAATACTCGTATATAAGTATACTCCTGAGCTTAATCTGATATAATTTGATAGGCTATAAGCAATACATCGTTACAATGATATCTTGGTGTGTGACACACTTTGTTTCATCAATATCTTGGAGTGAAATACATGTTTAAATCGTTATTTAAATGGTCAAGTGGTTGATGAAACATTGAATAATTATTACATTATTTTGTTGTTGTTGTTGTTGTCTGAAATGCTTTATTTTTACTTTCAGGAACAATTTCAGTTCTGTCACGAAGCAGTGCTCTCGTTCTTGGAACAGCATGATACATACTCCAATTTTGCAGTCTCTGATGATAGATAGTCTGGAAAACAAACCATAATGGTTGGCGCAAACTGTTGACATTTTTGATAAGACCACCAACAATAGAATATAATTCCTCGAACTTCTATGATATTTGTGTTTCGATGATATCAATTTTCAAACACAACAACGTTTTTATACAATGCACCATAGAATCTGACGTCGCATTACAGCACATGTTTTAACGTTGTTTCAGAACATTAGAAAGTGTTGGGAATTTAAATTAACTGAATGTGATAAGATGCTAGGACAATATATGTTGATATTAAGTCCCTAGGCGTCTTTTTTTGTTTCGGTGGCATGCATGATAAGTTGCAATTTTTTTTTGACAGAGAAAACAAATTACAGAGGGAATACAACATATAGAATTCAAAATAAGATTTTTACATTATATTTTGTAATACTGTAAATAAAGTAATATAAGTACTATTTTGATAATGTGAATAGAATACAGAGATGATTTTCCTTTAATGGTTAACATTTACGGAAAATATTAACGAATTGGCTAGAATAATAACAGACGAGGTTCTACTGTGTGTCGTATCGTTTCAGCCAATGTGTATGATGTATTTAGTAACAATGACTACAATGATAGATTCAATTCATCTCAATACACAACGTACCAGATTTTTAATGCCTTCCTAAGTATGTGTCCGAGTTCCTGAGCTAACATTCTGACAACGATTTCAACGTGAATACACTAATGTTTCATTTTATTGACAAACACAAGTTAATTAATTTCATTGAAGTCAGCAAATGTTCTTTTAAAATAGGATATGGTTTATCATGACAATTGCATCTTTTAAATTAAAAATCAAAGCGCTAAATGCACTGAAAGTCTGTAGGAAAGATAGCTATACATGTAATTCTAACTTCAGCGTTTCATCAGGGTTAATATCGATAGAGGCAACGGTCAACTGACACCATATGACACGTTTTCCTGCAACAGAAGTTACTAGTAGCAAGTCAGTTAAATTCGCTCTTTGTTTCATGATAAACCAACCGGCAGTCTCTCGGTACCTTGGGCGCTTCGATATGTTTCATTTATTCAATTCATAAACTGAATACCTAATTAGGTCATGATCTAACTAATCGCATTGTACTGATACGCTACTGAGCCCGGAGCGATGCAAAACGGTGAAATTGGCTGTGGTAATTATGCAAAGTAGCAATGCCTGCTTTTGATTTTCGGCTACGTAAGACCGGCAGCTAACGCCGGTCCAAAAAATAGTATAATCAACTGATGTATATTATAATTGTTGTTATATTCCTTTGCGAAGTCGTGCGTGTTTTCAATATTTCAAACTTTCTTACTTGTTGAGCGACAGTTCAAAGGTATTGTTTAGTGTTATTTTAGTCAAAAGAACTGCCTTGGAAAACCTAGAACTATTCAACTTTAAAATTCGCCAGTATCTGACCTATCATATTACTGGATAGGCTACTATACAGTCTAAATTTATCCGCAACGGACTGATCAATATTTTTAATAGCTAATACAATGTGTTGAATTTCATGGTTTTCATGGACATGTTTAGGTATACATTTGTATCATTATAAATCAAGTACATTATAGTATTTTAATTTAACATATGTATATCTGAAAATATAGCGAACATGACATTAACTTACCCGTTATAAAGATAGGAAATTGATAATATCAAGTCTAAACTTATAAATGTAAAACGAATAGCATGCCGACATATATATAGATATATATATATTAATAGAGATATTAAACAGATGTGTAATTATCAAACTAGTCATCGATGTTTCTTCTACTAATTGCTAAGAGATTATATGTTGAGAGCATATGGATAGGCAAGTTGACAAGATTTTATGATTTACCTATATTTTATCATGAGTTTATATAATCTTAATGCAAATCCAAGACTGTAGTAAGTAATTTATTAATTCTTTATGCAGTTTTTTATTAATAAAAATAACTCTATTATGCCAATGAATAAAAAGTAATTGTTTACTTGTGTTTTTGATAAGCTAAATGAGCTATCTGTCAACATCAGCTTACACAATTATTGTATAGAGTAACAAACATGTTCTAAAAGTTACCATAAAGTTGTTACTTTGTAGTGAATGGGCTGCTGTTAAGACGAACAAAATGAAACACTAAGTTAAAGATCAAGATTAATTTCTGCAGTTTATAAACTACTTGTGTAACAATAGTGTGGTAATCAACAATTAAAGGAAAATAAGTAGGCATATTATATATAATTTGTTATTAGTATTTGGGTTACAACAAATAAAGTATGTATTCACAATAGAGGTATATTGAAATTTGTATAAGTTTTTGGAAAGTGGCCCGAGACGTTTAATGTACATCATGACTTATTTCTATGTTTTTAATTGAGTTGAAGTCATCTATTTTATATTGTTTGATAATTTTGTGTTTAAATGTTGGCATATTTGTTTTTTTCTTTGCTTGTTTGTTTTGGTACTTCTAAAATATATTGCTCTGTCATAATCAACGAAGTATTAAATAATATATATATATATATATATATATATATATATATATATATATATATGAAAGAAATGTAATAGTTAAACTCAAAGCAGATGTTTTATCAAATGGTTTTTAATAATTCTTCAAAATCTCTCCAATGTAATCGGCTGCCGTCCGTCTCCCGTCAAGCGTCGTCAAATACTGCTTAACATGACATCTCCTCCTAAATTGCTGAGCATATTTAAATGAAACTTGCCTGGAATGATCTTTGGCAGTACTACACAAAAATATCAAAAAAATGTTTCTGATCCGCTGAACAAGTTGGCCAAATGTGCTAAGAATATCTTTAAACATTTTCTTTTGAACCGCTGTTCTGTTGCAAATGAATAGAAATGATCACTGGACGGTACATTACCACCGAAATGATCATCACATAGGCTGTCCTTCTGACAGAAGATGCTCCTTATCTCTTTCTTAACTACTATGCTTATCATTTAAAATACTTGAGTGTTAACCCTTTACATCATATAGATTCATTCTTACTATTTGGCAAACAATGCAGACCCAAATCAAATATATCATGAAAAAAGCTGTGTGATCAGGTTTTCGTCTGCTTGCTCATACAGTATTGTAGCTCAGTTTCTACAAGCTTTACATTTAAAGAAAAGAATATGTTTCAAATACAATTTACAGTTCAGAAAAAAATAATATTTAAGTAAATAAAATGTACATGAATATACATGAGGTAGAGGGTTAAACTCTGAATGACAATTAGCGTGGACAATAATTTAATTCCGACATGCAGGTACCAGGATTTAATAGATATCTCTCTATATAGGTATTCTATATACTATATAATTATATTCCCATAACTTGATAAATATGCATTCTTTCTGGTTTTCTTAAGTGTAAATGGTATTTGGATGTTATCCTCCGAAATGGAAAAAACTGTCAACTGCCTTACGTTCCTTTATTTATACATTCACGCACCGGGATACTTTGTGATGAGGTCACACTGAGTCATCTGCCCTCTAGCCAATCAGATTAGGGAATTCCTATAAATGGGTATCCTCCCCCAATCAGACGCCGTGCGGAGAAATCCGTAAAATGGGTACTTCCGTCATATAAACGAGCAACTTATGTGCAGAGATCCTAAATCATCCATTTCTGCGCTTTTCACAAGTATAAATAAACGTGAGGCATCACAAATACTCTCACAAGATATTTCCATACAAAAACTAGCGTATGGTTCATATAGTCTTTAACTTATCTGCAAGTTAAAATAAAAAAATAGTTCCTGGAAAATAGGATGCCGCAGAATAAACAATGACACTTTCCTGTGCTATGTAAGCAAAGTAATGAAACTCGTACAACAAATTATAACCATGTTAACATACTGAGATTGAATTAAGGTAATTTTTCTTTGCCATGGCAGTAATTGTCATACTGTTGTTATATTCTTGGAGAAAGAGGATTAGCAATGTAAATTTGATATCGATACAGATAAAGAAAATCTTGTATTTGAATATTAATGTACTACAACTTTTAATCACGAGGATATAAGCAGGTGGAAGAACCATTTACATTACAATATGGTCCTTGTATGCTGGAAGAAAGTAGCCTATAACACTTGTAACGTAAGTTTGATGATTTTAGAGGTAGTTTATAAATTTCTACATTATGAGAGTCTTTAATTTATCTTAAGAACATAATGGGGAAAAAACATTATGGAACGCCATGACTGTCTTATGGTGTGCACCTGTCTTTATGTTTGGAACATATGCCTTTTTGTGCAGGGGTTAACACATTATATTATGCTCATTGGTAAAGAGCGCTTTATGTTCTGTTGTTTTTGTATTTTTTTCACTTCACATGACATTATATGCAGTGTTTATTGCATTATGTTCACGTCTAATTGATAATTGCATAGCCGGGGCAATTATCACTCAAATACCCCGACTTGCCATGTGTTATTCTATAAAAAAAATGATCCGCATTCGGTTAACAACGGACATCTTCGAAATATTCCGTTAGCATTTTAACCACATCATCATAATGTAGAGAGCACTGAACGAAATGCAATAAGCACTGCATATAAAGTCATGTAAAGTGAAAATAATACATTTGTACAAAATCATCAGAACATAAAGCGCTCTTTACCGCTGAGCATAAAGTTGAAATCACTGCACATTAATACTTTTCAACTGCATATATTAAAGGACAATCTGCATATAATATTTAAATAATGACCACTGAAGTGAACATAATGACAAACCAACTGCATATAAAGACACGTGGACCGAATATATAGCAAAATCAACTGAATATAATAACAAAAGGACAGTATATAATGATATTTGCACTGCATATAAAGCCAGATGTACCGCAGATAACAGCAAGTGAGCAGCACATAATTACATATCTACTGAACATAACGGTTTTACCACTGCATTTAATATTATCAACATAAAATGATATTCCATATAAAATTATGTATTAAGACGGTATGCGCTCCATAAAAACGCTATTATCAACATAAAATGAGTGAACATCCATATAAAAGCTTAATGGCATTAATTTACTAATTCTGACCTCTAAGTACAACTTTGACCTTTGAGCTAGTAAATCGGTTCTTTCACGGGACACCTAGTCTTAATATGGTAAACATTTGTATAAAACTTTTCGAAATCCAGCGATCCTATGTCAAGGTTACAGCCCGGACAAGCATATTTGCATTGATTATCTATTGATTACCTCTGAGTATGACATTATCCTTTAAGCTAGAAATCTTATTCTTTCGCGCGACACTCAGTCTTGATATTGTAAATATTTGTGCCAAACCATTTGAAAATCCAGCGAGGCTTTAAGTTACAGCCCGGTAAAACATATTGGCGTTGATAATCTAAGGTTGACCTCTGAGTATGACCTTGACCTTTGAGTGAGCAATTTGATTCTTTTGCGCGACACTCCGTCCTAATATGGTGAACATTTGTGTCAAACCATTTGAAAATTAAGTGAAGCATTGTTAAGTTAAAGCCCGGACAAGCATATTGGCATTGCTTTTTAATTGTTGACCTCTAAGTTTGACCTTGAATTTTGAGCTAGCAATCTAGTTCCTTCTCGCGACACTCCGTCTTAATATTGTAATTATTTGTGCCAAACCTTTTGGAAACCCAGCGAGTTTCTATTAAGTTACAGCCTTGACAAGCATATTGGCGTCGATTTTCTATTGTTAACCTTTGCGTATGACCTTGATCTTTGAGCTAGAATACTGGTTCTTTCCCGCGACACTTCGACTTAATATGGTGAACATTTGTGCCAACCATTTGGGAATCCAGCGAGGAATTGTTAAGACAGAGCTCGAACAAAAAATTGCGAGACAGACGCACGCACGGACCGACGGACAATCAAAGTGTTTCCTATATACCCCCCCACCCTAGGGCATGGGAGGTATAATGAACATTATGGTAGTCGAGAAAAGTAGACCAATGTCTTTTAGGCCAAGACATAGTATTCACCAAAATATGAACGTAATACAAAAGTAACAATCTCCAAACATGCAATTGACTAAACATAACAATAGATACATGTGATAATTACCTTTGATTTTTTTTCACTTACATAACCAGGCGTCGCTTTTTCATTTAGATTTATTTTTAACATTTTTTATTACAATGGATGATAATGACTACAATACTTGATACACTTATTGTTCTTACAAATCTCGTACAGCTTTGGTATAATTCTTGAAGCTTAAACAAATATACATGAAGTCATAAAACATTATATAAAAAGGTCGCTGTCATTTACAAAAATAAAACCAGAAAGAAATATTTCTCTTCAAAGAAACAATTTCTATTTAGAAAGGACACAATATCATTTAAAGCCATTGGAAATCTAAGTATTAAATAACAAAAACATTGCTAAAGCAATACTATTCTTACTCATTTATCATATACTTGTATATATATATATATTTATATAAACTGTATAGAATCAGGTTACTACTTTCTTCTTGCCTGTCCAGTTTATATTGATTTACGTCGGAAATACGTGAAACCTTTTTTTTTCTTTTTTGGCATTGGCCAACTTTAAAGAAATTTGAAACTCTAATGCCCCTTAAATCAAAACAAGCACATTTAAACATATTAAAATTCATATACTTTGCATTAAAACGACGACGAACTATAATTGAAAACAGCTGACTTGATTGATTGTTTATTCTGCATCTGTCATGTTATTTAATGTAATGTTACTATAAGCAAAAGCCTCAAGTATGTATCGCAGTAATATTATATTCGTTTATATTAGAACTGTAAGGTAGAAATCAACATAACGTTATGTATGCATAAGAATGATGTGTTATTAGTTTTTGATATGTGTGGTTGTTATTAAGAATTTTTACACCAAATATTTTATTATGGAAAACATATTTCCAGAATAAATATAGAACAAGCCTCAGCCTGGCAAATGATACATGACTTCATTACTGTTATTGATGTCTACCCCAATATAGAACAAGCTCAGCCTTGCAAATGATACAAGACTTCAATACTGCTATTGATGTCTATCCGAATATAAAACAAGCCTCAACCTGACAATGATACATGACTTCATTACTCTTATTGATGTCTACCCCAATATAGAACAAGCCTCAGCCTTGCAAATGATACATGGCTTCATTGCTGTTATTGATGTCTATACCAATATAAAACAAGACTCAGCCTTGCAAATGATACATGACTTCATTGCTGTTATTGATGTCTATACCAATATAAAACAAGACTCAGCCTTGCAAATGATACCTGCCTTCATTACTGTTATTGATGTCTACCCCAAAATAGAACTAGCCTCAGCCTTGCAAATGATACATAACTTCATTACTGCTATTGATGTCTACCCCAATATAGAACTATCCTCAGCCTTACAAATGATACATAACTTCATTGCTGTTATTGATGTTTACCCCAATATAGAACTAGCCTCAGACTTGCAAATGATAAATGACTTCATTGCTGTTATTGATGTTTACCCCAATATAGAACTAGCCTCAGCCTTGCAAATGAAACATGACTTTATTACTGTTATTAATGACAACCTCAAAATTAAACAAGCCTCATCCTGACAAATGAAACATGACTATATTACGATTATTGATGTCAACCCCCCCCCCCCACACCCCCCAAAAAACTCAGCCTGGCAAATGATTCATGACATCATTGCTGTTATTTATGACTACCCCAATATAAAACAAGACTCAGCCTTGCAAATGATACATGACTTCATTACTGTTATAGATTTCTACACCAATATAGAACAAGCTCAGCCTGGCTATTGATACATTACTTCATTTCTTTTATGGATGTCTACCCCAAATAGAAAACTAGCCTCAGCCTGCTTAATTTTACATGCCTTCATTACTGTTATGGATGTTTACCCCATATAAAACAAATCACTGCCTGGCAAATGATACATGTCTTTATTATTCCTATTGATGTCTACCCCAGTATAAAACATGCCTTTGCCTGGCAAATTATCCATGACTTCCTTATTGTTATGGATGTCTACCCCAGTATAAAACAAGCCTCATCCTTGCAAATGATACATGCCTTCATTACTACTTTTTCGATGTCTAACCAAGTATAGAACAAGCCCAGCCTTGCAAATTATACATAAATCTATTACTGTTATGGATGTCTACCCCAATAAAGAACAAGCCACAGCCTGGCAAATGATACATGACTTCATTACTTTTATGGATGTCTACCCCTTAAAAGAAACAACTCTTTGCCTGGGAAATGATACATGACGTTATTACTCTTTTTTTTTTTTTCATTTATTTATTCATTCCATTTCAGTACACCTACATATTATGACATGATTACAATACACAATGTATAAATTTAATACAATGGAATTTATAAATCCATGAAGAAAATTTTATGAGCGGAAAAGGAAGAGTTTGAAATAAGGTAATAGTATACAGAATAAAAGTAGAAAAGGTACAAGAAAGTGAAGAAAAGATAGTATTGATTTAGAAAGGCACTGTAAAAGAGCATCCGATTTCAAATATGTTTCAGTTTTACTACTACTACTACTTATAATAATACAAAAACAACAACAAACAAACAGACAGACACAGACAAAAAAAAAATTGTAAAATAAAATACTGAAAAAAAAGTGGTAGGAGTGTTTTTTTCTTTTACTTTTTATGTTATTTTTTTTAAATGTTCATATTGAATATTAGAGAAAATGTCTCCACTTATTATTTAAAGATATTAATTTATTTTGTGTTAAAGATATATGTTGTTCAACTGTCAATCTGAATTTTAAAATTTGATTAAAAATATATATAGTTGGCAGTATGTTTTTTAGCTTCATTTGATATATTAACAATTTTGCTATCTGTTTGATAAAATTTATGATGTCATTATTTTCTGTATTGCATTTAATCTAAATATTTTGTTTTTAAGAAAACACTTATTTCATTCCAAAATTGCTGTGTATGTGTGCACTCCCAAAAAAGGTGTTCTATTGTTTCTATATTGCTATACAAAAGTCACATAGACTGCTGTTTTTATTTGAATTTTTGTTAAATATTTGTTGGTTGCTATTCTTCGCATTAAAAATTTATCAAAATAAGTGTCTTTTGTTTTTTAAATGTTGCATATATACACATGGCCAGTCTATGGCTTCATCATTTAAAATATTGTACCACTTATCTTCTGATTTTTTGTAATTTGTATTGATATTTTAAGTTGTATATTATATAAAGTTTTATTTGGAGTTTTTAATTTTCTATTTTGTTCTTTTTTTATTTCTCAAAATATATTCTTTTTTTAGGTATATTTTTAATCAATGAATGGAATTTTAAGTAGTCATTTTTATCTATGTTAAAAATATTTTGAAACTGTTCAAAGGAGTAAACTTGATTAGTTCTAAGATCTATTAATTGATCGACAAACAATATTCCTTTGCCAAACCAATTTTTGTAGAAAATCGTTTAGTTATTAACTCTTATGTTTGAGTTATTCCATATTATATTTCTTCTATTTTCATCCTTTTCATAACACTGTTTCACATGATTCCATGACTCGAGAATATCTCTTAAGAAAGTATTTCCAATACAAATTCTATTCATGTCATTGTTATTTAAGTTACATTCAAATATTAATTTGCCACCATGTTTGTTGAGTACGCTTTCATAAAATAATTTCCATTGTTCTTTATTTTCTTCATTTAATATTCTCTTTACCCAACATGATTTAATGGAATTCAAAAATAATCTTATGTTTGTTAATTTAAATCCACCATATTTGTATTGCAAATATAGTATATCTCTTTTAATTTTATCCGGTTTGTTTTGCCATATAAAATTGAATATCATTTTATTTATTTCTTGAATAGTTTTACTTGGAGGATTAGGCAAAACAGTACAAGGGTATATGAGTTTTTGAAGTGCAAAAGTTTTGATTACAGTAATTTTACCTAGTAATGTGAGTTTTCTATGCTGCCATTGCTTTAAACAATTATGAAATTCCTCGATTTTTTTGTTCTGTATTGTACATGACATTTGTATTATTTTCATTAAAAAAGGTCATACCTAATGTTTTTGCAGAAATAGATGTAAAATTGAATTTTTTATTTTTACAATAGTTCAGATTTTTATTTTTTAATAATCCAGATTGTTATATGGTACACTTTGAATTGTTAAGTTTTAGACCTGATAAATATCCAAAATTTGTTATAATATGAATTAATCTATTTAGTGATTTTTCTGAACCATTATTAAAAAATGTAGCATCATCAGCAAATAGTGTCTGTTTTATTTCAGTTTCATTTATTTTAATTCCAATAATTTCATTATCCTTCTGCATGTAGTTTGATAGTATCTCAATACAAATTATAAATAATGTCGATGAGAGGGGACATCCTTGTTTATTATTTAATAAAAAGATTTGCTGCATAATGTATTCATTTGAAAAAGAGGCATGTAAATTATAGATTTAACATATTATCCTATAATTTATTACACCTCATAAATTATATGTTTATAAAACATATGTCGGATATCATATGAACCATCTTACGCTCAAATTTAATTTTTTTTTAAAAATCTTACACATTTAAAGAGTTTTTTTTTTTTTTTTTTTTTTATTTATATGAGCTATATTGTATCTTTTGATATATAATCAGTATATAGTAATTTATTACAAAAATACATACATTACATTATCTCTATGTAGCATATTAATTATTATGATTAATTTTAATTAATTACTTTATTGATGTCTACCCCAATATAGAACAAGCCTCAGCCTGGCAAATGATACATGACTTCATTACTCCTATAGATGTCTACCCCAGTATAAAACAGGACTTAGCCTGGCAAATGATACATGACTTCATTACTCCTATAGATGTCTACCCCAGTATAAAACAAGCCTCATCCTGGCAAATGATACATGACTTCATTACTTTTATGGATGTCTACCACAATATAAAATAAGACTCAGCCTGACAAAAGATACATTACTTCATTAATCTAATAGATGTCTACCCCTGTATAAAACAACCCTCAGCCTGGCAAATGATACACGACTTCATTACTCTTATGGATGTCTACCCTTTCATAGAACAAGCCTTAGCCTGGCAAATGATACATAACTTCATTGCTGTTATTGATGTCTATACAAATATAAAACAAGTCTCAGCCTTGCAAATGATACATGACTTCATTACTCCTATTGATGTCTACCCCACTATATAACAAGCCTTTGCCAGGCAAATGGTACATGACTTCATTACTGTTACGGATGTCTACCCCTTCATAGAACAAGCCTTAGCATGTCAAATGATACATGACATCATTGCTGTTATTGATGTCTATACCAATATAAAACCAAGGCTCAGCCTTGCAAATGATACATGACTTCATTAGTTTATAGATGTCTCCCCAGTATAAAACAGTTACCTGGCAAATGATACATGCTCATTCTTTATTGATGTCTTTACCAATATAAAACAAGGCTCAGCCTTGCAAATGATACATGACTTCATTACTGTTATTAATGACAACCCCAAAATAAAACAAGCCTTATCCTGGCAAATGATACATGCCTTCATTACTGTTATGGATGTCTACCCTAATATAAAACAAGCATCAGCCTGGCAAATGATACATGACTTCATTACTGTTATGGACGTCTACCCCCATTGGAAACCTCTTATGTTTATTAACAAGAGGGCCAAGATGGCCCTAGATCGCTCACCTGAGAAAAGTATCATTCATTGCCCGTACAAAACAGATTGCTTAAGAATAAAGATGATGAGGTGAAACAATGTTCAGGAATTTTCTGACCCCATCCACAAAAGATATCATCATGACAAACATTCTGTCAAAGTTTGAGGATGATTGGACCAAAAATGTTGCCCTCAGAGTATAAACAAGATTTTTTCTAAGATTTGACCTACTGACCTACTTTTCTGTCCAGCCCCACCCATTTTCAAACTGGTTCGAGATATCATCATGACAAACAATCTGACCAAGATTGAGGAAGATTGGATCAAAATTGTGGCTTCTAGTGTGTAAACAATATTTTTCTATGAGCTATGCTCAGGTGAGCTAAAAATTAAGTGGCCAAAAGTTCAATCCCTCCCCTTCACCAAAGCGCTAAAGAAACATAAAAACAAACATTAACAACCAACAATAGAGAAACTTAAATGCTACTGTGACAAAGAAAAAAAAACTTGCTTTCTCGATCAAGAGTCTAATTACTTTAAGCCATAATGTCTTAAACATATTGCATTGGGTGTAACACAATTGTATATAACCAAAATCTAAGTCAATGAATGACCTGCTTTAAACTCGTATATTCGTCAGTGATATGATTTAAATTAGACATGAAATTTGCACAAATCTATTGCTCAGATATGCCTCATTACATAAATACATCTAAAGTCGTTTGTAAACTTTGAAATAATATAGTTGACATTTTCCAAGATAAAGCGTTTTTAAAGTCATTAATTAGACACTTTTCGGTTTACATTAATCATATACATGCAAAACGCATATTTTCAACCTTGTAATAAAGAACAATATCCGTATAAAACAACAAGATGATAAATACATTCAATGCATAAATGTTATAACACAACAGTTATGCTCATAGTACAATATGTTTAAACATAGGTAAATCTGATGTATTTGTACTGAATTAAAACTTACATTAAATCCGAATTTAACACTTCTTATATATATAGTCTTTACACTCATTAGCTAAATAATATTGAGTTATATGCACATATAGAGGTTTTACACCTCTGTTTTTTCCAAACGCAATCAATATCATTAAAACTGCTAATAACATATTCATAGTACTTAAACTGTTCTGTGCCTAACCGACGGATAGTATGTCAGTTGTTTTGAGTCATAAAAACACATGCATGATACACCTTTAATGAACACCGTTATATTCTTATAATTACACATTCATATCTGATAATGCTTTATCTTAAAGATTTTTTTTTATTTTCATCGAACAGTAGAAGCATAGAGTGCCACTTGGCTGCATTGTGATAGGGCCGTATAGCCCACGATTTCGTCCAACATTTCAGGGCCTCAGAGGCACGGTTCTCTTCTTTGTATATCCATCCCAACAGATTGTAGGCAGTCTCAGAATGATTAAGATTCTTGTCGTCTTCAATGACCCATCTCATTTTGCTTGTTGTTTCAGGCCGGGTTTGTTCAATCTGGAGTAGACAAGATACTTTAGAAAGTAGTAATATACTTTTCCGTCTACGACAGCCCAGTCAAACCAATAATCAGTTTTGTTATCCCTGGATTCCGAAATCGTGAAAAGGGAGCGGACCATTTCAAACTGGAGGGCTGTGTGGACGATTGTGCATTCTGGGCGTAGAAGCTGTATACATGTCACTACAGCAGTCGTCTTAAAGCACAGTTGGGACATATTTTTATGTCGAAGCTTTTCAACTAAACATTCGTTCTTTTTGTGGGAGCTTTCTCTTTGAGATGAACAACCACACTCCGATATGACATACTTCTTTAAAGACCCCTCCTTTTCTTCCAGAAGGGTATTACACAACTCGAACTCCCCCAAACTGTATAATACAGTAACGTAGGCCAGTGTCGCGCCAATTGCGTCTATTGACTGACTTTCCTGAAAATTATAACCGATCGCACGTAGTAGCATCTGTCTTTCCAGTTCGTCACTTGACTCTAGAGCACACACCGATATACTGACTAGCAATCTCTGATGTATATAAGGTTTTATCTGTGACAGTGCATCACTTTTCTGTTCTTCGGAGTGGTCAGTTACGGTAGCGTTTCTAAGAAAACGTAATGTTTGAAGTTGAAAATTTACAACTTCTCTTGCAACTCTGAGAATTTCTTAAATGTAGTTTCCCAAAAACAGGTCATGCACATACATGTATTTATAAAGTATTTCATGCAGATTACATTATCAATAATTTTTCTTGGAATTTTTTTATTAATTATACTGTATCCAAAATTGCTGCACTTGATATATCTAATTATCCTATGATCTTGTTGTAAGATATGTTCGATAACATGTAGTAAGGATGGTCGATTACGTCGGAAACATTCCCTGTCAAACAAATTAGCATCTGCAAGAAAGAACACTGGGCAAAATGATGATTTCACTGCTTGATGCAGCTTTCGAATGCAAAGCATCAAACAATAAATCAAATTTTCTGGCTTCCAAATATTTCTAGGATTACTTTCTATTGTGTGAAATAGAACAGTTTTACAATGATAATATGATAAACTTTCTTCTCCAACCACCGGTACAATTATATCCTGTTTTAACATTTTCATAAGAATATAACATTTATGCTGAACTGGGTTAAGATTAAACATGATATCTCGTTCTTGTAACGAGAACGATAGTCTCCACTCGATATGGCTTTCTGGGCTTGATTCATGGCCGACACCTACCACAAAGCAGCTCATCTTGGACATACGTTCTAACTGTTTGGATGAAGGCCACCCATTTCTCTGACATCGCTTCAACCACGCATTTCCAAAAGCCGGTACTGTAGAACACCTAAAGGCGTGAACTTGATCATAAGATAACCCAAACTCAGTAACAAAATTGTTAGCAGGGCCATGTCTCAGGAAGTCCTTATCTGGCGCATTTATAACGTGCCTAGCGCAAATCCTTCCCTGACCATCAGTATCATGATGTAGATCAGGAACAGTTATCGGCTGTCTGTCTTGGACAAGCTGCAGTTTCACATACCCTGGGAGAAGTCCTTCTTCATGATGTACCATTATATATGAATATAATCCTACAGGAGAAGTTTTTATATCAATACATACAGGGCGTGATTCGTTACATATTAAAACATCAATATCGGACTTCATGTCCGGGGTGAAGGTACCTTCACTGAGGCTACCGAAGTGGTAATAAGTAACATATTCACCTTGCGATAGACGGCGACTCAAAGATTCCACTATCTCAGTTGTAATGTACCGTCTGTAATAAGGTCGCATCTCCTCTGAGGCTCCGACACCGTCCAGTGTATCATTGAGGCGGAGAGATAGCTGTCGTATCCCCTCCTCCATAGTCTGTATTGATAAGATATGTTATAATAATTATTATACATGAATATTGTATGTTTAATTATTTTTATAATTCTTAATATTTTTTTTTTGATATCAGAGTAACTCATTTATTTTTATATTCAAATTTAAAGACATATCAAATAATTTGTACTTAAGATATTATTGATATTATTTTCTACTTTTGATATGATCATTAACATTTGAGTGACAACTGAATTATTTCTGATTTAGTTCTTCTTAATGGGAACCAAAAGAAGGAAGGACAGTCAGACATACCGAATGATAGACAGACAGACAGACAGACAGACAGACAGAACGACAGACAGAACGACAGATAGATAGATAGATAGATAGATAGATAGATAGATAGATAGATAGATAGATAGATAGATAGATAGATAGACTCTTGTTAACAACAACTTAGATGATGGATTATATAGATAGATTCGTACGCTTCGGATCGGAAGGTCATGGGTTCGATCCCCGGCCGCAAAATAGCGCAGTTTTAGAATGTTGTGCTTGTAAAGATTCCGTGCTTGGCGCTCAGAATATGAGGAAAGTTCCATGACCGGTTGGCCCTGTGTCGGGAAAATGAGACTGGACGTGGTATCATGCCAAATATCTGAGGCGTCATTCCGGGCCGGTAGGAGCCGGTCCGGTTACTGATACGGTTTTGCCAGGCTAAGCTGTACAATGAGTTTCTTCGTGCCTGTCATTACTTTTAATTTTGTTAAAAGGTTAGAAAAATGTAAAAAATATACGTTTTTGAATTTAAAAAAATCAATGATGATGAACAGATATAACCATTCTGTAGATATTTTTTTATTTATGTTAATTTTATCTGCGGAGTGGTCACGCTCGTAGCGGTTTATATTGCGGCACAACGCAAAATCAAGTATACACGTACTTTTCGTACTTACACTTCTTCTGCTAACGATAAAAACAACTTTTGACTATGGGAACATGGGTTGTAAAACAGATTACATCACGTTATTATTTAAACTTTTTGCATAATAAGTTACCTGCTAGGAATGTAGACCTTCGATTTAGTCCTATTGTAATTATGCTGAAATCACTTCCACGAAGTACGAAGCCAGTACGAAAACCAATAGGTATTTGATTAAATACATATTTTATTCAAGAATACATAGGATTGAACAACAGGCTAAATGCCCATGTGAGTCCACTCAGGTCATGCATACATAGCATATGAC
>CM037794.1:724199-774199 GCA_021229015.1 Solen grandis | reverse complement strand
TATTTAAATAACAAAAGTGTTTGTACACTGAAACAATATAATCATTAGGCATTTATCACATGCTTGAAGGTTACATATATAACGTTTTCATTTTATACTGAGTGTAATGTCGATGTATTGCAAAATTCTCCGGTTCACACACTGAAAAAAGACCAGAATTATAGTCAAATAAACAATATATAGAAAACTATGTCCAACTTGTATTTTATAAAATTACAAAAACTCTATTGAAAGAAAGCGTTTCTAATGAGAAAAAACAGAAAACAGCGTTAAGACTTGATGCAGTAGAATTTAGTGTTTCTTTATCTTGAAATCTTCAAAGATAGTTCCATGCCCCTTGAGAATTCAAGAAGCCCAAATGGCTGATTTCTTGATGGGTGATATAAACATTATGGTTATAGTTATATCCAGAACTGCCAACAATTCCACAAGGATAATATGCCAAGAATTTCCTTTTTAAGAAGCATAAGCGTTGCATTCAAAAAACTAATCCCCGTTAATTGGCATCATTTTTTTCATGTCTTTAATTCTTTAGTTGCGGGTTTAGAGATAATCACAATTTTTTCCGCATTTAGCTATCTACCATGTTAGTTTGCTGTTAGGGTCTGTGCTTGTTGATTTTGTGCGGAGCTGACCAGTTTTGTTTTTTTTGTTGTTGTTTCATTATTATTTCTTCAAATTTCTTTATCAGATTATTAAGATAATATTATCTGACTGAGCCCGAAATTAACTGACTTATATTTGTGAATCATGTACAGTCAAACACGTCTTAAATAGTCAGTCAAGGGAATAAGAGAAAGTCGCCACTTAACAGAGGTGACCTTTAAATTAAGTACAAATATAAGATAAAATGCTACAGTTTGGTAATACATTTAAATTGACCGCTTAATGAAATTGGCCGCTTAGTACAGGTGGTTGCTAATACAGGTTGAACTGTAATTTCTTATAGGCAGGCCAGGAAAACACACACATTCTGCTTAAAATACTATTTTTATGAACGTTTGTTGGAATTTAAAATGGAATCATTTAAAGCTGGTCCAGTCTTGGGGGGAGCTAGTTAGTACCCGGGTTTCAAGTACCATTTGTGACTATATTTTATACTGGATCTAGTCTCTCACTGAACAGGTTATAGTATATATCCTGGAATGAATGGATCTGGATTTATGGCTGGGTTACGGCTCGAAAAACCACAAACTTCAAGGTCTGAGGTTCCTTGCCTCTTAAATATGCAATGTCTAGTGTAAAGATGTGTTATATTCTAATAATACCTATTATTTTTAACGCAGCAATCTGTTAGAGTAGCCCGTAATATGCTTGCAACATACACATTTGCCTAATTTGACGTCACATTTTGCAACTAGTGTTATTTGAAATGAAATAATGCATTTATTTTACATTTTTACAAATTACTAAAAACTTCAAGCTGATGAAGAGGAAAAAAAAAAACTTTTTATAAACTGAACTAATATTGTATGTATCCACTGAAATTATCTTATAAAGTTTAATTCACCCATAATTTTTTGTTATTTTTCTATTCGAGTCTCGAGAAAATGAGGAAAATGTATGTCATAATCTTTAAATTAAATACTATATTACAAAAAAAATGTGTGCTTTAATTCCATTCATGATTAAAATGGCTTAAACATTTAACTATGTGAAATTTTATTCTTTCTTTGAGATTTGTGGCATTTGCTGCATACATCAGTATTATCATAACTGAAAACAGACATTTGGGATACTGTTAGCTAGGGGCCCAAAAGAAACTGGTAATTTATATGTTTTGTCTAAAGGTTATCTTATTTACAATGGAATGTAAACTTAATGGCTTTATTGTAGGTGTTGAGAATTAGTTTAACCACGTGTTTACATCTGGTCAGCAGGTTGTGTGTTTGAAATATACATGGCTGGGCTTATTAGGTATTCTGTGATTTAAATTGTGGATTAATGGAAACTGTCTTAATGCAGATAGTCTTCACTGTAAAACTTGGATTTTTTGTTCAAGGACTACTTCTATGATGAAAATGTAAGTTATTTAATAATTTTCTAGGCCTCAGCAAAGCTTAAACCTGTGTAAATATGTACACCCACTGACGTCTCTATCAGTGTAAGCTGCTGAGTTTGTTTACAACTGAGTCTGAAATGCCCCATCAAAACCTCTTTTCTGGTTACCTTACTGAATATGCATGAGATAATATTAAGAAGATTGTATCTAATACATGTATCCCTATGATACTGTTTTTTTTTTTTGTTTTTTTTTTGAGTTTACGTCTCAGTTAATTAAACGGCGTCAAGCTATGTACAGTTGAATGAATTCTAGTGCAATTTATGAAAAGAGTCAAAGGAGCAACTTTTAACAAATATGTTTGATTTGACATGCTCATAATTGAATTCATGTCGTTTGCTCTAAATTGTGAACTGTATTTAAATTTGTCTATATTATGTGTAAATTTTGGTTACCACAGAACTATAAGTTATAGTCTATATTTGTTTTTAAATGTCTATGTAGAGACGTCATTGTTGAGACAGTCTTAAAGCTATCCCCGGTCAGGGGATCAGGCAGGTTCAAGATCAGGGACTGAGCGCAAATTGTCTATTTTGTAACACACATCAAATATTAGACATTTGTGTTAATTGAATTTGCTTTATTATCACAAAAAAAAAAAAAAATCGTACACAACTGTATATAATTTTAATTGCTTTACATCTTTACATTCAGTTCTAAAAATCGAAAATACGATAGATGTACTGAAACCTGCAGTACTAAATATCTAGAATAATACTGCTTTTCGGCTGTTCGTATTATTCCCTATTGTTATCATTTTTGTATTTAAATATCATCGTCATTACGTTAATATTAAATTTCATTTCTCATTACTTGATTCTCTGAAAGTATTGTCGTTTTTCTCTTAATGGTGAACTATTTATGCATGCTTTCATGTTGAGTTATAGAGCGATCTTATACTTAAAATGTCTTTCTCTGTTTGTCAGGTTAATATCTCAAATTATAATGACACATGGCAGCGCTGTATTATGTCCTCAGTTGCAGAAAAGGCATGTAAAGTCAAAGCCCGGGATATTGTTTTAGTTTGTTTGTGACATTTTTACATTGTATATATCATTTATCTGGGATTCCATGTGGACTCAAAAACTCTCTTTTTTTTTTTATTTTAATATTTAAAAGATTTCTAATAAAAATGAATTTAGTGCATGTATATCTATTGTTTTTAAATTTTTGCAAAGTATTTCCCAAAGAAAAGTGCAAACTCTAAACTATTTGATATACAACAACAGCATGAAACACAAAATTTATTCACATATCAGTTTGTGTGTAAAAAAATGTGTTTTTAGCTCACCTGAGCACTTGTGCTCAGGGTGAGCTTTGTGACCGCTTTTTGTCCGTCGTGCATGTCGTCGTCCGTCGTCAACAATGTTTGTGAACACTCTAGAGGTCACCGTTTGGGTCCAATCTTCATGAAACTTGGTCAAGAGTTTTTTCTACATGATATCTCGAATGAGTTCGAAAATTGGGTCATGTGGGGTCAAAAACAAGGACACCAGGTCAAATCTTAGGAAAACCTTGTGAACACCTAGAGGTCAAAATTTTAGCCCAATCTTTATGAAAGTTGGTCAGAGTGTTTGTCTACATGATATCTTAGATGACCTCGAAATTTTTGGGCATGTGGGGTCAAAAATTAGGTCACAAGGTCATTTTCTTAGAAAAACCTTGTGAACACTCTAGAGGCAACAAATTTGCCCAATCTTCATTAGATTTTGTCAGGTTCTTTGTCTACATAATATCTAGATGACTTCGAAAATGGATCACGTGAGGTCAAAAACAGGTCACCAGGTCAAAAACTTAGAAAATGCTGTGAACACTCTAGAGGCTGCAGTTTTAGTCAATCTCATTAGATTTGGTTAAAAATGTTTGACTAGATGATATCTAGGATGATTTCGAAAATGGATCATGTGAGATCAAAACTAGGTCACCAGGTCATATCATAGAAAAACCTTGTGAACACTCTAGAGGCCACAGTTTTAGCCCAATATTCATTAGATTTTGTAAGGTTCTTTGTCTACATGATATCTTGGATGAATTAGATATTGGGTCATGTGGGGTTAAAAACTTGGTTATAGGTCAAATCTAAGAAAAACCTTGTAAACTCTCTAGAGGCCACAGTTTCAGGCCAATCTTCATAAAATTGGTTAGGATGTTTGTCTACAATATATTTTGGACGTGTTCGAAATTGGGTCATGTGGGGTCAAAAACTAGGTCACCAGGTTGAATATTTATAAAACCTTGTGAACATGCTTGAGGCTACATTTTTGGCCCAATCTTCATGAAACTTTGTCAGGATGTTCGCCTTTATGCTATGACGGATGGGTTTGAAATAGGTTCATGTTAGGCCAAAAACTAGGTTACTAGGTCAAATCTTTAAAAAATTAAGAAAACTAATAGTGAATACTCTAGAGGCAACATTTTTGGCCCAATCATCATGAAATTGGTCAGGATGTTTGTCTACATGATATCTTGGATGATTTTAAAAATTTGGGGCCCGGGGGGATCAAAAACTAGGTCCCAGGTCAAAATCTCAGAAAAACCTTTGTGAAGCACCCAAGGCCACAGTTCAGCCAAACCCTAATTTTTATTTGGGGCAAAATGTTTGTTTAATCAAATCCGGATAGTTCGGTCATGGGGGTCAAAAGTATCCCCCAGGGCAAATTTTAAAAAAAATCTTGTGAAAACCGGGGGCCTAATTTGGTACCGTCTTCTTAAATTGGTAAGAATGACTGATGAATTCCCAGTTGGTGAAATTCAGGTGGATCAAAATCTGGGCCCACAAGGGTAGAAAAAAAAACTTTAGAGCCTCTTTCTTGTCATCTGCAAACAAGCAATTTTCCCCGGTGAGCGCCAGGGCATTCTTTTCCTCTTGTTTAAAACTTTTCTTTCATTACTGGAAACTTTGATAAATCCTGCTGTGTTAGATTCTTGGATCTGGAATTCTAGATTTGCAAATTTTAAGAATTTTTTCCTTTAAAACCCTTTTACAGCATGTACTTTCCATGATCCCTCAGGAATGCCCTAGAGTGGGACCGTTTTTACAGAAATAGACCGCCAGCACACGCTAGAACGATTAAGGCATCTTGAAAATTAAAATATATTTTCGACATTCATTTCAAAAAAAATTCCATCCTAGTAGCCTTTGAAAAAGGATTGTGTCAAGGATTTCTTTCTCTTTTTTTTTTATCTTTTTACTAACAAATTTTAAAATCTTGTATTTGTTTGATATTTTTTCCCAAGTCGATGTATGTGCCATAATTTATCTACCCTTTTTAAAGACAGTTGTCTAAAAAATTTTAGTTTTTCTCCATTTTAACTTCAATGAGACAGTAATTTACCGAAGACTTTTTAATCATTGATGAAAAGACCCAAAAATAGTGGGGAATCATCGGCTTTTTTTTTTTTCATCAGTGCAAGAAAAAAAACGTTTTAAGGTTGCTATTTCGTAAAGATCCACTTAATTTGAACAGTTTTAAAAGTAGGTTGTTTCTTGATTTTAAAATTTTTAAAACGCTTCTCCCAAATTTTTAAGTCAAAGAAACGAAAAACGACATAGTGGTTGATCTATCCAGTCTGGATTAAAATATAAAATGATTATTTTAAAGATTTTTCTTCTTCTTCATGATAAAAAAAATTGCCCCCCTTTAAATAAATTTACACGTTATGGAAATTTTAAAACAAAGACTTAGTACATTACCCTCCTAATTTGGCACAAAATTTTTGGTTTTTTTTTATGTAAAAAACGAAAAAAAATTAAATGAAGGGTTTTATGCTGTTGACTATTATAACAATATCACAGAAAAATTTTTTTGAAATTATTTAAAATCAGGCTGAAAGATTTCCTTTTTTTCTTGACAAAAATTTTCCATGACATAAGTTTTGAGCCGAATGAGGCTTCAATCGTACGCAACACCTCTCATGACTGCATGTTTTTCCACTTAATTAAAAGAAAATCAGCAATTAAGAAAATGGTGAAAAAAAATGAAATAATATACATGAGTAAGCAAATTTAAAAACTTAAAGCAAAAAAATAAAAAAATTTAAAAATAAATACTTTATTGGTTTTCCATTTTGCTCTTTGGTCCCGGCAAAAACATGATTTGATCTCCCCTTTTTCAAAGAAAACGAAGGTCTCATTTTTGAAAACCATTAGTACAACACAGGGATCTTTAAATTTTATTCCTTAATGGCATTACGAGGTTGCAAAAATTTTCGAAGACGAGGGGCAATTCCAACATAGGGGGGTGACATCATATCGTTAGTAGCGACAATGGCGGGCACTGTAAAAACCAGAATGCAAAACCCCAAAAATTTGCAAAAAATTGCAATAATTTTTGAAAATTCTGGTTGTACAGGGAAAGGGAAACGGAATTGCAATAAAATCGGAATTGCAATAACTTAGAAACACATTTGAATTTAAAAAAAAGGGTTAAAACCATTTTTTCAAAGTTTTTGGGAAATGGAAAAGTGACATTTTTTTGTGGTCAGTGATCTGGGGTACATTTTTTAAAATAAAAAGTCATGTCCGAGAATGAAATAAAATTTATTGCAAAAATTTTATTGAAATTTCTAGTCGAAAATTGAAAAAAATGGAGAATTGCAAAAAAAAAATAAAAAAATTAAAAACAAAAGAAAATTTTGAAACAATTTTCAAAGTAATTAAAAATGGAAAAGGGTGCTTTTTTGGGGGGTCATAACGGGAACTTTTTTTTAAATCAAATAGAGTCGGAATTGCAATAAATTTTCAATAATTTTGTTCAAATTTGGGTTTTTCAGGGTACAAAAATTTAAAATAAAAGGAAATTTGCAAAAAACTTTTAATACACCTTAAAACTTAAGGTAAGGTTTTTTAAAAAGTAAAAATTATTTTAATGGGGTTTTAAAGTTTTCTTTTGGTACAAGCATGTCAACCCACTCAATTCGAAAACCGACTTGCCTTTGGGTTTTAAATTTTTTTTACTATAAAGTAATTCACATCTTTAAAAAAAGGTTCATGTACATCGATATAATCTATTTAAATATTTATGCAGTTTGGCTACGACTATATTTCAGGTTGGATGAAATTTTAAAAATTGATTGTTCTGCTTTTGCTTTAAAGCTACTTTTCTATAAAGAGTTTTCGCATTTTCCCTAAATTTGACTGTGTACATCATGAATAGATATTTCCCGGGTAGTTTTCATTAAATTTTTAGGTCTGTTACGGTAATTTCTTATTCTACCCTTGTTTTCCGGTTTAACCTTCATTTTCATAAGGTAATTATATCACATAAACTTTGTACAAAGTACATCTTAATAAATTTAAAAAAAGAGCAAGTAAATTTTTGGGTTCTGCCCTACCCGGCGGGGCTTAGTGTAACAGGGGCACATTTTATTGTTTCTTGTTGAGATTTTTTGTTTGGGGTGAAAATTTCCTAGTTGAAACAAAATCATAAAGAATCCATGCATGCCCTATTTTTCATGAATTCGTTCAACAGGAAATTTACCACTGTGTTCTGATTATAAAAATTTTGTGCCCCATGTGGGGGGTCGTGAAAAAACATTATTTTTTTTTTGTAAAAGTAAAAGTATAGCGTTTTTAAAATTTTAGTCATTTTAAATATTAAAAGTTGTGGTCATACATGTGTTTTAGTAGTGTGATATATATGGTACGAACGGGGGCTTCCCATTTGGAGCAAGCCGGACCAAAACAATACGGCAAAGCGTAAATGTGAATAAATGAGCCACTTTCTTTTGAATTACCTGTTAGGAGGGTGCCAAAAACATACCACAGCACATACTAACGGTATGATTTGAACTTTTGCAAAATATTTTTTTCAATTTATTTTGGGAATCCTGTAATAAAAAACATAAATCATTTATTATATGAATATTTTACTGTGGAAGCCCGGGGAATAGTAGTCTATAAACCCTGTCGGTTTTTTTCTGCAAAATTCAGTCTTATTTATTTTTAAAAATTTTGACGGCTTAGTCATGGCATGTCCACGCTTATTACCAATCAGAAAAAAATTTTTTACTTTGCGTAAAAAGATATTATTTTTCAGAAACGAATGATTTTTATTCCCTTATGTTTTAATGTATCAATTCAATTTACCTGCACCCCATTTTCTTTTAACTATACAGTACGATTCCCCAAGCATCATATTTAAAAATGCAAATTTAAACTGACGGACGACTTTTTTTTTTTTGCAAAATTTAAAAAATTGAATGTCATTCAGTCCGGGAATATTTTGTGGGAAATCGGGGGTAGTCCCGCGGTTTTTACCAAAAAACCATGGATACCGTGGTACATTTTCCAAACCCGCTTTTCCAGCCCTTTGACCCATACTTTTTTTTTTTTTAAAGGCCATTAGTTTACATTTTTTAAAAAGCGATTCGAAGTTTTTCCCCCAAAGGGCCACGGGAAAATTTTGGTTTAAAAATTTAAATTTTATGAAAACTCTCTATTTAAAAATACTAAAAAACCCCGAGAAAAAAAAACTTCTTAATCTTTTTTTTTGAAACGAAAGGGGGGTTTTTTAAAAAAAAGGGAAATAAACTTAAGTTTGAAATAAGGGAAATAAATAGGGGGGGCCCGAATAAAAATTTTTTTTAAACCCCTTTTATCTAACAACGAGAAATTTAAATCGGGGGAAAAATTTTTGCATTGCCATTGCCCGTTTTTCTAAACGCAAATATTTTTTAGAAACAAAAAAAAAAAAAATACCTATGAAGATCATTTTTTTGGAAAAATAAAAAAAAATAAATGGAAGTTTTAGGTTTTTATTTTTTAATCAAGAAAAAAAATAATACGTTTTTTTTTGGAAAAAGGAATATTGTCTTTTAAAGTCAAAAACAAAATTTTTTATCCGTAATTTAAAAAAATTTTTTTTTTTAAATTCAAAACTAATCAAAAAGAAAAACATGTACTGGGTATGGGGTTTGGGACAAAAAAAAACAGTTGAAACAACTAGTTTTCAAAAATGGGGGGGAGTAACTAAATTTTAAAAAAGGGTTTGGGAAGCCCCTTAATGAGTGGAATATAAATTTAAGCATTTAAAAGAAAACTAATTTTTTGTCAGAATTTTGTAGAAAAAAATTTAAAATTGGACCCCAAAAAAAAATTTTTTGTAATAATTTTTTACAATAACTTATTTAAAAAAGAAAGGTATTTGTTTAAAGAAAGGGAAAATCTTTCCCCCCAAAAATTTTTGCATCAAAGAAAGGGAAAGGGATGCGCCTTTGAAATTTTACCCTTTCTGAAACCCAAGGGCCCCTTGCCCCATTTTTTGGAAAAAAAATAAACGTTGTTTTTTTTTTTTCGATGTATCGTTTTAATGCCTTTTAAAAATGAAAAATAACTCCTGGATTTTTTTTGGACCGATGTAAATTTTGGGGGAAAAACGATTAATAAAAATTTTTTTAAGGGATACTTTTTTTTGGAACAGTCCAAAAAATATACGGGGGCCCCGTATTTTAAAAATTAAAAGTTTGTAAAAATGCAGCCCAACTTTGGGTAAAATTTCCGAAAATTTTTGTTTTTGAGAAAGTGTTTTTTTTTGGGAAATAAAAAGAAAAAAATTTTCCCAAAATTTTTTTGGGCAACAAAACGAACCTTCCACATACGGGCTTGCAAAAACGATATTCCTTTTGAACTATTGTTTAAATTTGAAGTAATAAAGTAGAAGAAAAACAAAGAAATTGTGCAGCACCCGTAAAAGCGTTTTTAAAACCTGAAAACCCCAGAAACATTTTTAAAACCCGAGTGAAAAACCCCAAAATTTGTATTTTTTATTTTTTTGCATACATGCCCCATTTGTACAAATGAAAAAATTTGGGTCAGGGTAACGCCAATTGAAGTTTTTTACATAGGTAAATTTTCCTGAAGGGCATTTTCTTTCTTTTTTTTGGAACCAAAAGGGGCCAAGTGAAAATTTTTTGGTTTGCGTTTTCAAAATTTCAATAACAAGGAAAAACCCCCTTGCGCCTTTTGAACCGATAAACCCCTTAAATTTTACTGAAAAAAATGTTTGATTCATAGACGTAACATATTGGGAGCTGAGAAAAACTTTTAAACCCCAAAAAAAATTCCCCCCAAAATTTTCCAATTTTTTTTATTTTTTTTTCTACTAAAACTAAAACAAAAACTACTTTTTAAAAACTACTATTAGAAACCCAAAAATTACACAATCCCACGTTAAAAAAAAATTAAACAACGGGAAAACTTTAAGAGTGTCCAGATTTGTATGTAAAAAAGTAAAAAAATTTTTTGGTACAAAAAATTTTTGTTTCAAAATAGTACCCCCCTTTAAAAATAATTATTCCAAAAAACGTCTAAATTTTTTGTTTTTCCCGGGAAAAATTACTTTATCAAAAACTTTAGTTCAATGAAAGGGAGGCAGTTTGTCGTTTAATTTGGTAAAATCCCTTTGTTTTAATTCCTTTTCCACAATCATTGTACTTTTCGTTAAACATTAACCAAAATTTTTTTTTTTAAAAACTACACTTTCCCGAGTTTCACATAGTAAACATATTTACGGGGTGTTTGATAGTTTTTTTTTTAACCATTTTGATTTTTTAGTTTTTTTCCCTTTGAGTTTTTAACTTTAAACGTACTTTTTCAACCTTTTTTAAAAATCAATTGTTTTTTGATAAATCCCAAGAAAATTTAAAATAAACCCCCAGCAAATTCTGAGATTAAAACTGTTTTGCATTTCGGTGTTTTTCGTTAAACATTAAAAATTTCCAGACGGTTTTAAAAATAAGAAATTATCGTAAAATAAAGAAAATAAACTGTCAATAGAAAAGAACAACAAAGAAAACCCCTGCGTTTTTGTCTTTTTTTTCAAAAATTATAGCCCCCAAAATCATTTATGGCAAAAGGGTTTCTTTGAGAAATCTTTTATACATTATGTCGTTTTGCTTAAACTTTTTTTTTTTTTTTCCTTTTTTTAAAACCTTAACAAAAAAGAATAATTTTAAAAATAATAAAAAATGTAAAAGACTTTTATCCGAATTAAACATGGGGAAAATCTTTAAATGAATTTATATTTTAAGGGGTTTTCCTTTTGGGGTGTATTTCATCATTTGGGACTTTTTTCACTTGGGAAAATAAGGCTGCCGAAATGTGTAAACGATGCAAATTTTCATGATCCCCTCACATTCTCCTAACACGAACCCAAATTACCCCAAAAAGTTATCCGAGCGACGAGTTGGTCAAGAAAACCTTTAAAACCCGTTTTGTTTTTCCAAGCGGGGTTTTATTTCGCAGTTAATTTCACGGCGGAAAAATCACCACAAAATTTAATTTTCGTTCAATATTTTAAAAATTAGTTTTAAATCATTGATATTTTTTTAAAACAAAGAGACTTTAACTTAATTTCTTTTTAGCAAACCCCCAAATACGTTACAGCAAAAAAACATTTCAGCACATGTAAATTCTCTAATTTTTTGTTTGTAACGTGACCTTTGATTTTAAATTTATTGCAGTTAAACATCGGGGGATAAAGCTGATTCCCGATATAGTTAAAACGGAAACCATTTTTAGGAATTGTCGAGTTTTTCACCAAAATCGTTTTTAAGAACGCGGCCTTTTTATTTTCAGGGTCTTGCAAAAAAAGCATACGCAATTTAATTCTGTAAAGACGTATTGTTCCCGCCAAATTTTCACTAGACGAGCGGTGACGTCACATCCGTATGGTAGAATTGCTTCGTCTTCGAAGTTTTGTAACGTCGTAATAGCTTATCAAATCTCAAATCTGTTGTAAAGGTTTTTTAAAAATGAATTTTTTGTTTCTTTAAAGATGCTGATCAGCTCTGATTCTTGCCAGAGCTCAAAGATAAAAAAAGTGAAAACCAAGAAATATCGTTTGTATTTATATATAATCCTTTGGTTTTCGGGTATGCTTACCATCATGCATCTATGTATTTTTTTTAATTTTTTTTTTTTCCTTTTCCAAATTTGCTGATTTTCTTCATTTGTAAAAATGGAAAGCACGCAGTCAGTGAGTTTGCGTACAAATTAAAGGGCGCCATTCGCATAAGAGCTTCTTATGTTATGGAATGCTATGTAAAGGAAAAAGGAAATTTTCATCCCGGTTTTATTAAAAAAAAGAAATATTTACAAATATGTTTTCATGTGTACATGTTTTACTAGTAATACAGAAGTTTATTCATTTTTTTTACGTTCTATACGCTATAGTTTAAAAATTTAAAAAGTCCAATCTAGGAGGGGAATGTGTGAAGTCATTTATTACATTACATGTTTTTTTATTTAAAGGAGGGCGGTTTTTCATTAGTAATAGAGGAACAATCTTTAATCTTGTAAATTTACCCTTTCTTAATTCAATTTTAATCCTAGACTGGGTACGATAGCATTTTGATTGTAGGGACAGTCAGCGTTGTTGTTTGACACGACTTAAAAAAAAATGGGGTATATCTTTCAAAACTGTTCAATTTAATTTTGGGTATTTACGAAAGTTTCAACTAAAGCTGTTTATTTATTTTTTTTTTTGGGCTGATGCAAAGAAAACCTGATTCCTCCACCTACTATTTTTTATTTTTATCAGTGATGCAAGCAATAATTTACAAGTAAATATACGCCCATTTAAGTTCAAAATATAGCAAATAAACAAAAAATTTAGAACAATTTCATTTAAAAAAAATGCTTAATTATGGCACAAACATCGGCTTGGAAAATTCCCCAGGTAAAGTGCAAAGACCCTTACTTGTTGATAAACAGATAGAAAGTTTTTGCGAAAGAAATCCCTTGGACACCAATCCTTTTTTTTAGAGGTACAAATTTAAAAAACTTTTATTAAGTGAATGCTCGCAAAATATATTCTAAATTTAAAGTTTCTAAGGTTTTCTGTGTGCTGAAAGCGTCTATTCTGTACAAAAAAATTTCCACATTAGGAATCTTCTAATGGGATGTACTTGCGGGAAAGGGTTTTAGGAATAGAAATCTTAAAAATTTTTGGGCTGGGAAATTCCAGATCCCGATCCCGAATCTAAAAAAGCAAGGAACAAACGCCCTGATGGCCCTGGGTCGCTTTCATTAAACAGGACAATGGAAAAAAACAGCAAATATTTTTGATTTATGGAAAATGGGTTTTTCCCCGCCAGCCATAAATCCTCATACTTTTGGGCAAAAAAATTTCAAATTTGTTTAATACATATAAGGAAAAAGGGCTTCGTACCCGGCGCCATGTTTTTTTATCGATCCAAATTATTTATCTTGGGAGAAACTAAGCCCTCGAACGATAATTTTAAATCCCGCCATACTTTTGGGCGAAATTTTCAAAATTGTTCATACAAAAAATATGGAAAAAGGGCTCCCCGACCGGGGGGCCAGTTTTTCAACGGATCAAAAAATTTTTTACAATCTTGGTAGAGATTATTTGTGGAACATCTCTGCAAAATAATTTGAAAACCGGCAGTACTTTTGCCTTTTGAAGATTTTTCACTCTTTTAATATATACTAAAAGGAAAATAGGCCCCGCCCCTGGCGGCTAGCTTTTTAAAGAGTCAAAAAAATTTGAATAAACTTTATAGTGGGTTTCCA
Source organism: Solen grandis (assembly GCA_021229015.1). Classification (NCBI taxonomy): domain Eukaryota; kingdom Metazoa; phylum Mollusca; class Bivalvia; order Adapedonta; family Solenidae; genus Solen; species Solen grandis. Next base: position 760,601 of record CM037794.1, on the reverse strand, counting down.
AAGGAACATCGTGCCAAGTAACTTTGAAACCAGCCAGTACTTTAAAGGAGAAGATTTTTTTAAGATTTTTCGTTTTTCACCTTTTTTGTTGCCATGGCAATCGGGACTTGGCATGGAATTCAATTCTTTGGACAACTTTGGAAGAGGACCACCCAAGGAAATTCTTGTTAAGTTTATGGAAAATCGGTCATTTTGTTTGGAGGAGATGTTTAAGTTAAATGTTGACGAAGGGACGCCGGACACCCATTGGTCACAATGGTTTGTGCTCAGGTGAGCTAATTATCAAAGTTCCCAGTCAATTACAGATTTGATTAACCACACACACACACACACACACAACACACTTTTAAACAACAAACTGATATGTGATATGAATTTCTGTGATTCATACTTGTGTTGTATATCAAGTAGTTTTGAGTTTGCAAAATTTGAAATTAAAATGAAAAAAAAGAAAGATTTTGTTGAGTCCAAATGGAATGCAGATAGATAATATATACAATGCATATTTTCACAAAACAATCTAAACAATATCTAAGGCTTTAGACTTTACATGGCAACCTTGCGTTTTTCTATAATAAAAAACTTTAAAGAAGTTGGACAAAAGATAAACATGTACTAAATTCATTATACCAGAAATCATTTCAAATTAAAATAAAAAAGAGTCCACATGGTATGCAAATATATATATACAATGTATTATGTCACAAACAAATTAAACAATATCTCAGACTTGGGTTTTTTACATTTCTACAATAGAGGGCATAAGACTGCTGCTGCCATGTGTGATAAAACAACTTAAGATATTACCTGACAAAGTGAAATAGACGTTTTAAATATAAGATCGCCCTATAACATAACATGTAGCATGCATAAAAAGTTCACCATTAAGAGAAAAACGATAATACTTTCAAAAAGATCACAGTAATGAGTAATGCAATAAATAAAAAATAAAATAAAGAACATAAGAAAACACTGTTGTCTGCTACTCAGTATCATATGGAAATTAAAATAAACTATTAAAAAAGATTCCAGCATAATCAGCTAAATCAAATTTTAAACAATTGGAATAGATGAAAAATGTAAAAATCATGAAAATGAAAAAAAGCGATGTGTATGTTTTAAAAAAAAAACTAATACAGAAGTACGATTTCAGGCTCAACCTATTCACACTTTTTAGTTTGGGGAACACTATACCAGTTAATACTATCAGTAACACTCACATAAAGTCGAAAACACTTCAAAACTGAATATTTAAAGATTGAGATGCAGCTTTTTATTGACAGCATGTGAATTTGTCTAGAAGTAAGAATTGTTCAGCGACAAAAATTACTTCCTACAAAACTACTGTTAATGTAAATAGCTCAAAAAAATATCTGTAATAAATAGTGTCAAGCTTACATTTTTAGGCCATTCTTATAAATAATATTGTTTGCTTTTTTACTTGAATTTCCACCGTTCTGTTTTTATTTCGATTTTTTAACCTATAAGTAAAATTTCAGCTATTTCCTAATAATGGTGAAAATGGCTTCTCAAAAAACCCGGGGTTTTTCTCGGTTCCCTACCAAGAAATGAAAGGCGTTGTGTTTTTTTTCTAACTCAAATGATTTGGAAGATGAATATCATTTGTTCTAATATGTCCTTCTTATAGTAACATAAGAAAAAGTATATTAAATTATATTACTATAATAAACCAAACATATTCAATTTACTCAACTTTTGCAAAAGAAAAATAAATAAGTATTGTATAATTTAGCAAAATATCTTAGAGAATCTTTAATTTATAGGAATTCATTGATTGTTGATTAGGAAATATTCATTATAGCTCATCCTTACTAACAGTCGAGATATTGTTTGTTTATTATTCATATAACATAGTAGTTTTCACTTTTATTTTTTTTTTTAATTTAATTTATTTGTATGGTGTGAGTACGTGACTTGATTTTCAATTTATATATACAATTTATATGCATGATTATATGACTATGTACTGTATTAGTATACGTCAAATAAAATTATGTTCTGTTCTGTTCTTGTTAAGATTGTTAATTGGGTCTTTTATTAAATACCTTATTATGAGAGTTAATAAGCTGTCATTTAATGGGATAATAGCTGATTAACCTGTGGTTGATTTTAAGCACGTTTGAATCATTTACAGTGGGTTGTGATGCATTATTACTGTTTTCTTTATAACTTATTTCTTAGTCTGGTATATTCTTAGTTTACTTTTGTGTAGACCGTTTCACTCCGAAATTAGACGATAATAGATGACCGACCGATATAAAAAGGCTGGTATAATATGTACAGAATTAGTTTAACTCTAACAAAATGGAAAAAATAATGTGAGATTGCCCTATAGAAGGGTGGAAATGATGTTTGAGGTGAACATCAGAATGTTCATTCCCATCGTCTTCCTGAAAAACAACAACAACAAACTTATCCCAGAAATGACCTTTGAGGAAACAAACAACGATAGAAGTGGTCTGATTGTTATTCTGTTGTAAAGATACATTCAAATTTGTGTACCAGTCACTGACTAGTTTGTCCGTTTTATGAAACTACGAAATAGGCGAGTATCGCCTTTGCACTGGGAAACTGGTTTATTGCTATCACAATTTAGCCTTTAAATTTAGACACTAAACGTGTACTTTGCACAAGACAAAACTACATTGCTCGGTGTATGAATAACTATATTTGGTAAAAACTTCCAAGTATCCAAATAGTGCAAGTATCACTGTGTAGTGTGACACTGTATAAAGCTTACGCCGTATATGGCTTACATGTGAGTTGTGGGTATGTCCGTCCGCCCGTCCATCTGTTCGTTCGTCCTTTAATCGAATCTTGGAACAAAGAATGATCGTAGTATTAGTAGCAATGATAATAATGATGATGATGATAATAATAATAAAAAATCTAATGAAGGTAGCTTTTTTAGGACCGTCCACGGTAGCAGAGTGGCTAGAGCGTCCGCCTCGGGAAAGGGAGGTTGTGGGTTAGGTCCCCTATCGTAACACATGAACCAAACTCATTAAAAATTGTACTGATAGCTCACTGTTTGGCGCTCAGCATATATATCAGGGTAGTTCCAAGACTGGTTGACCCGGTGTCAGGATCATGTGACTTGATGTGGTATCGTGCCACATGTCTACGGCGTGATATTGCAGTTTATTTATTTTATTTATTTTTTAAATTGAGGGAAAATTTGTCGCGTGCCCTGCCTCCTGTGGTAATGCTTTTTTTTCTCAAAAAAGATTACCGTTCAACATTTAACACGTGCCCATTACAAAAAAAAACCAGCGCAACGGCCAAAATGTATACAAAATGACTGTAAGAGTTTTGCTGATACCCAAAATATGTATAACGAAGAAAAGTGACCCCATAAAATTACCCCCGTCTTTATATCTCAAAAATGAAAGTTACATCCTGGTCATATCATTTCGACTACCTCCCCCCGGTCATAGTATTATGATTCTTCCCCGAAGTAAAAGTAACTGAGCCCCTACCCCGACCCAACCCCTAAAAATGTTTTAAATCCACGGTAAAATTATGACACCTGTAATTTTTCTAATTAAACGTTACTGCGATTAATGGACGAACGAACAAATGGACGAGCGGGCGGACAGACAGACAGACAGACAGACACTCTTCCAATACTACCTCTACAACTACAGCAGCAGCAACAATACAAATATTAACATCAGCAACAATGATGGCAACGATGGCAACAACAACAACTACATGAATTCGCAGTACTGATTTGATGACGATGATGATGATTCTTCTGACGACGACAATGATGATGGTCATCATCATCTTTCAGAAATGAGCTATAAAATATACGGTGATATGTACCATCATAACGCATACAGCTTATGGTGAGCTGTATTCGGTGTAAGCTGTAAACGGTTTTATAGTCAACGGATACAGCTCACGTGTAAGCTGTATACTGTGTAACAGAGCAGCAATAGGACCATAAAACAGTATCTGCATTTCATGGACATATGTTACTTTAAAAAGAATCACTTGAATAACCTAATCTACCACGGAACTAGGTTACTTGAATGAATTATATGTTCAATACTTCAGTCAATTGCAGTGGAACTATATCTATTGATCGACAATGTTTTTTCAACCCATTAATTGCATTGTATTGAATCTATTTTTCTGGTCATAGCCAATACTGGGTATCAGCACGTTAATTAATCGTTGAAAAATAACTTTAAGATGATTAAGTATTTTGGTGAACGCCAAATTTCTTCATATGCATATACAACAGGGATAGGACTTAATTTCTAACTTACCGAGGGTACCAGCTTATGAGCGGAAACAGGGTTCTTCTGAGTACCCTTTTAAAAGCTGGTTCCCGAGGTACAGTTGTCTCCTTCTATACCTTATTTACATTTTTAATATCGTGCACACCCCCCACCCACCCCCAAAAAAGTTTAAGCTTTTGAAGTATATGTTGAACATTATAATGTCTACAAGTATATCTAGAAGTTAAAATCTCTTGCCTTGTTCAGAAAGTTATGTATGATGTCACAACATGTGCATTGCTGCAGGGTCTCTCTAATACTGTATATATAGAGAGACCTTGATTGGTGCTAGATAAAAATTCTAGATTCCCACTACGATCTCAGGTTTTACGTGTACATTTTTTATTACATAAATAAAGCAGTGTATAAGGAAAATAACCAAATCAGTTGTCTTTTTATTACCCTCACCTAAATGAGATATAATGAGCAAACATAAGATATTCGGACAAGTATGATATTAACTTTTAACCCATTAATTCCTCGTAGTATGTTTGTTTACAGAGTCTAATGGGATGAAAGTCCATTGGGATGACACGGCTTTCAATCGAAATACCCAACTCCTGGTGTACAGTCATGGAAAGGTGGAGGTAAAGAAAGCGGGGCAGTACTTTATATACCTTCAGATAGACTTTATTTGTGGCGCCATGGAACGTTTTAAAGCCACGAGTGCCATGAGCTACAACGTCATGCAGGTTGCTCGGTTACCTAAACGTGCGAGCCAGGAGGAGGTCATCATGAAGCATACCAGCACCCCGCCCGACTGTTACGCTGAGCAGGGACCGGCCAACTACACAAGTTACACGGGCACTAGCCTACATCTGTTTGAGGGGGATTATATTTATGCTAAAGTTTTCTACTGGGACACATTGAGAAACCATTCCTCGAGTAGCTTTTTTGGAATGCATAAAGTCGAGTAGCATTCGATTTAGAGGAGATGCTACAAGAGTTGTATTAATTGAATTAATCTACTACATAAGGCCATCCTTAAAAATGTTTGCAGTTGCACAAGACTATTTTCAGCAAGATTTTTTTCAAGGTGTAGCTAAGTATTTTTTTTTATTTTTGAGTTTCGTTTAGATTTTGAAATTGATGTTTTTTAGTACTCTTTGGACCCTGCATATCTAAATATTTGTACCTCTCTTGTTTCAATATTTCTCTATTTTTCTGTTGTATGTACCTATTGGCTATTAACACCCCGCTGTAGAATGCTAACCTGCTTATGTAACATATCTACATGAGTGGTGGTTTGCACATTATCATTTTAGCCATTAGCCAGGCTCCCAGAGTGTTTTAATATAGTTGTTTAATTACTTTTAATGTAATGACTTAAAGAAATTCAGTTACGGGTTCAAACAGCTCAGTGTCAGAGTTAATCTTGTTTTGGACCTGGGGGTTCAGGTTAGGAACAGAATCATTTAATACATCAATTTATAGAATATGAAACACACACACACACACACACACACACACATGTTGTCCTTCTTCAACATGGAGAATTCAATTTTCATTTTTTTTTACTAAAACAAAATTTCTAAAGGTGTTAGAAACATAAATGGCTGCAGTATGTTTGTTGTACATTGCATATTACTTTGTCGACAATTTGTCAGAGACTTTGTCTCCGGTGGCCGAGTGGCTAGAGCGTCCGCCTCTGAAGCAGTAGGTCGTGGGTTCGATCCCCGTCCGCGACATACCAAAGTCGTAAAAATGGTTCTGTTATAGCGTATACCTTGTTTAGCGCTCAGCATATAAGAGAAGTAGCAGGACTGGTTGGCCCAGTGTCAGGATAATGTGACTGGGTGTGGTATCATGTCACATGTCTTCAGCGTGATACCGCAGTGTGGCAACAGTATATCTGTCTCAAGTAGACATCATCTCCAAATGACTGAATTACTGTCGGTGGGACGTTAAACCAAACAAACAATATGTCAGATACCAGAACTTTTACCACGTGTCTGCATTATACCTGAACGAGTCTGTTAGAGACGCTGATATTTCGATTGTTGTATATTTTCAAAGTGTCTGATGATTTGTGACACTAAATATCAAATTAATTCTAATCTTTATAAAATTTATCTATTGAATTCTTAATTATGAATTTTCTTTCAAATTTTTATACTGAAAACAGTAAAATCAGGATACTTTCTTTTTGAGTCCATTTTGATACAGTTATACCGAAGATAGCCAAGGGTAACCGAGAGATAATGAACGCCAGGTTATAGAGATAGCCGATGTTCACCACTTGATTAGGAATATAGCTGAGAATTTTCACTTAGTGAGGTTAAAAAATCGAAATAAAAACAGTAATCGCGTGGAAATTCAGAGTCAGTCATGTAAGAGCAAACAATATTATTTATAAGAATGGCCTAAAAATGTAAGCTTGTACACTATTTATTACAGATATTCTTTTGAGCTATTTACATTAACAGTAGTTTTGTAGGAAGTAATTTTTGTCGCTGAACAATTCTTACTTCTAGACAAATTCACATGCTGTCAATAAAAAGCTGCATCTCAATCTTTAAATATTCAGTTTTGAAGTGTTTTCGACTTTATGTGAGTGTTACTGATAGTATTAACTGGTATAGTGTTCCCCAAACTAAAAAGTGTGAATAGGTTGAGCATGAAATCGTACTTCTGTATCTTCAGCAGATTTATTTGTTTTAACGATTTATATTTGGACTGATTCCAATATGGAAATTGGGAACTATTTGGTCATGTAAATGAATCAAAACATACACATCGCTTTTTTTCATTTTCATGATTTTTACATTTTTCATCTATTCCAGTTGTTTAAAATTTGATTTAGTTCGTTTTATTTTATTTTTTATTTATTGCATTACTCATTACTGTGATCTTTTTGAAAGTATTATCGTTTTTCTCTTAATGGTGAACTTTTTATGCATGCTACATGTTATGTTATAGGGCGATCTTATATTTAAAACGTCTATTTCACTTTGTCAGGTAATATCTTAAGTTGTTATATCACACATGGCAGCAGCAGTCTTATGCCCTCTATTGTAGAAATGTAAAGACCCAAGTCTGAGATATTGTTTAATTTGTTTGTGACATAATACATTGTATATATATATTTGCATACCATGTGGACTCTTTTTTTATTTTAATTTTGAAATGATTTCTGGTATAATGAATTTAGTACATGTTTATCTTTTGTCCAACTTCTTCAAAGTTTTCTATTATAGAAAACGCAAGGTTGCCATGTAAAGTCTAAAGCCTTAGATATTGTTTAGATTGTTTGTGAAATTATGCATTGTATATATTATCTATCTGCATTCCATTTGGACTCAACAAAATCTTTCTTTTTTTTTCATTTTAATTTTCAAATGTGCAAACTCAAAACTACTTGATATACAACACAAGTATGAATCACAGAAATTCATATCACATATCAGTTTGTGTGTTAAAAGTGTGTGTGTGTGTGTGTGTGTGTGTGTGTTAATCAAATCTGTAATTGACTGGGAATCTTTGATAATTAGCTCACCTGAGCACAACATTGTGACCAATGGGTGTCCGGCGTCCTTCGTCAACATTTAACTTAAACATCTCCTCCTAAACTACATGACCGATTTTCATAAACTTAACAAGAATGTTCCTTGGGTGGTCCTCTTCCAAAGTTGTCCAAAGAATTGAATTCCATGCCAAGTCTGATTGCCATGGCAACTAAAAGGTGAAAAACGTAAAATCTTCAAAAATCTTCTCCTATAAAGTACTGGCTGGATTTCAAAGTTACTTGGCACAGATGTTCCTTTGGTCAACCACTATCAAGATTATTCAAATTATTTTGACTCGTTTAAAAAGCATAGCCGCCAGGGGGCGGAGCCTATTTTCCTTTTATGTATATATTACAAGAGTGAAAAATCTTCTAGTGCAAAAGTACTGCCTGGATTTCAAAGTTATTTTGCAGAGATGTTCCACAGAATAATCTCTACCAAGATTGTAAAAAATATTTCGATCCGTTGAAAAACATGGCCGCCAGGTCGCGGAGCCCATTTTCCATATATGTATGTATAACAAATTTGAAATTTCTTCTTGTCCAAAAGTATGCATTGGATTTATGGCTGGCAGGGCTTTCCACAGCAAGTACATCCCATTAGAAGATGTCACTAGATGTGGAACTTTTTGTACAGAATAGACTGCTTTCAGCACACAGCTAGAAACCATTAGAGACATCTTTAAATTTAGAATATATTTTGCGAGCATTCACTTAATTAAAAGTTCTATATTTAGTAGCCTCTATGAAAAAAGGATTGGTGTCAAGGATTTCTTTCTGCAAAAACTTTCTATTCTGTTTTATCTAACAATGTAAGGCATCTTTGCACTTTACCTGTGGTAATTTTCCAAGCCGATGTTTGTGCCATAATTAACGCATAGCTTGTTTAAATGTAAATTGTTCTAAATTATTTAGATTTATTCTGCTATATCTTGAACTTCAATGAGGCAGTATATTTAGCTTGTAAATTATTGCTTTGCATCACTGATGAAAATGATTCAAAAATAGTAGGTGGTAGGTAATCAGGCTTTCTTTGACATCAGTCCAAAAAATAAATAAATAAACAGCTTTAAGTTGCAACTTTCGTAAAGTATCCACATTAAATGAACAGTTTTGAAAGTATGATACTCCACGTTTTTAAGTCAGTGTCAAACAACAACGCTGACTGTGCCTACAATCAAAATGCTATCAGTATCCAGTCTAGGATTAAAATTGAATATAAGTAAGGTAATATTTACAAGATCTAAAGATTGTTCCTCTTATTTACATAATGAAAAATCCGCCCTCCTTTAAATAAATAATACATGTAATGTAAATAAATGACTTCAGCACATTACCCCTCCTAGATGGACTCTTATATTGTTAAACTATAGCGTATAGAACGTAAAAAGTAACTGAATATAACTTCTGTATTACTAGTATAACTATGTACACATGAAACATTATTTGTAAATATTTCTGTCGTGTTAATAAAACCAGGATGAAAGATTTCCTGTTTTCCTTTACATAGCATTCCATATACATAAGAAGCTCTTGATGTCGAAATGGCGCCTTCAATCTTGTACGCAACAGCTGCTACATGACTGCGTGCTTTCCACTTTTTTACAAATGAAGAAAATCAGCAATTAAGGAAAAGGTAAAAAATAAAATTAATAAAATACATAGATGCATGATGGTAAGCATACTTGAAAACTACAAAGTGATATATGATATAAATACAAACTGTATATGTGTCTTGGTTTTCACTTTTTTCATCTTTGAGCTCTGTGCTAAGAATCATGAGCTGATCAGCATCTTCAAAGAAACAAAATATCTCATTTTTGAAAACCAATTATTACACAGATTTGATGATTTGATAAGCTATTACGAGCGTTACAAAACTTACGAAGACGATAGCAATTCTACCATACGGATGTGACGTCACACTGCTCGTCTAGTGAAAATTTGGCGGAACAATACGTCTTGACAGAAGTTAATGTAGCGATGATGCTTTATTTGCAAGACCTGAAGATAAAGAGGCCGCGTATCTTAAATACGATATTTGGTGAAAAACTCGACAATTACCTAAAAATGTGTACCGTTTTAACTATATCGGGAATACAGCTTTATCCCGCGATGTTTATACTAGCAATAATTAAAGTCAAAGGTCACGTTACAAACATAAAAAATTATGAGAATTTACATTGTGCTGTAAAAGTTGATTTGGCTGTAACGTATTTAGGCAGTTTGCTGAATAGAAATATAAGTTAAAGTACTCATTTGTTTAATGAAAATATCTAAGTGATTCTAATACTATTATTAAAATATTGAACGATAATTAATGGTTTCGTGGTGATATAATCCGTCCGTGAATTATACTGCGAACTCAACCTCGCTTTGGCAAAGCAAAGTCGGTGAAATGGTTTTCGTTGATCCAACTCGTCGCTCAGGATAACTTTTCCAGGACTAATTGGTTCAGTGTCAGGAGAATGTGAGGTGTATCATGACAAATGTCTGCATCGTGTTACTACATTTCGGCAGCACTATATATATGTCCCAAGTGAACATAGTCTCCAAATGACTGAAATACACCCAAAAGATGAAAACCCCTTAAATATAAGTATTCATTTAATGATGTTTCCTATGTTATAATTCCGGATAAACGTCTTGTACATTTTTGATTATTTTTAAAATTATTCATTTTAGCTTAACGGTTTTCTAAAAAAGGCAAAAAAAGGAAACAAGTTTAAGCAAAACGACATACATGTATATAATGAGATTGCTCAAAGATAACCTTTAGCTCATAAATGATCTTGGATCTATAAGTAATAGAAAATAAGACAGAACGCAGGGGTGTTTCTTTGTTGTGTCTTTTCTATTGACAGTTCATTGCATGATTTGTACGAGTAATGAATTCTCTGATTTCTAACACCGTCTGGAAATTTATAATGTTCAATCGAAAACACACAGAAATGTCAATACAGTTATATACTACTCAGAATTTGCTGGGGTTCACTTAATTGCTCATTGCATATTATCAGAACACACAATTGATTGAATACAATGGTTGAAAAAGCTACGTTTAAAGTTAAAAACTAGCAAAGAAATTAACTAAAAGGTATCAAAATGGTTAAAAACAAATCTATCAAACACACCCGTAAGTATGATTTCACTATGTGAAACTCGGCAAAAATAAATTTTAGAGTTAATTGTTCAACGAAAAGTACAATGAATTGCTGAAGGTAATTAATACAATTAGTATTTTACAACTTAATACGACAACTGCACTACCGTTTCTATTGCATCTAAAGTTTATGATAATGTATATCGGGTATATTAACAAATTTTTAATTTATTAAACGGACGGGTACTATTTTGAAACAAAATTCTATGTACCAAGTATATTATAGCTGTTTCACATACAAATGCTTGACACAGTCTTAAAGATTCCTAGTTATATTAATTGTATTTAACGTGTATACATGTGTAATTTATCGGGTTTCATAATAGTAGTTGTAGTAGTAGTTGTTGTTGTTGTAGTAGAAAAACAATAACAAATTATATTATTTATATTTAACGTGTATGGTTCACGCTTTTTCTCAGCTCCCACGATATGTTACTGATCTATGAAGTCAAAGCAGTTATTCAGTAAAGTTAGATGGTATGATCTGGTTCAAGAGGCGCAATGTGTTCCATATGCTTATGTGAAAAAAATTGATACATGCAAACAAACATTTGCACTTGGTCCCGATTAGGTTCCAAAATAAGAAAGAAAATGCATTCAGGATAAATTCTACATATGTGAATAACTTCAATGCGTTCACAAATGATCCAATTTGCATTTGTGAGCAAATGTGCATGTATGCAAATAATAATCAAATATACAAATTGGAGCATGTACACTCGGTTTAAGAATGATGCTGGGATTACATCAGTTTAATAACGCTGTACGACTGCTGCTACAATTTCTGCTAGTTTTACTTCTACTTATATTACTTCAAATATAATAAATTAGTCACAAAAGGAGATATCTGTTGTGCTAAGCCGTTTCTTTGTGGAAGGTTCGTGTGTTGCAAAAACATATGAAACTTATTTTCTCTTTTGATTTCCGAAAAATCACTTTTAAAGCCCAAAGTTACGGAAATTTGCCCAAAACCATGGGACGTGCGGGTTTGACAATCATTGTATTGTATATTATACGGTCCCAGTATATTTATGGCACTGTTACAAGGGAAAAACGTACCCCTAAAAATATGATTAATCGTTCCCGGGAAAATTGACATCGGGTCCAAAAAAATTCACAGGAGTATATCTTATCTTTTAAAGATGGGCATTAAAACGTTTAAAACAAAAAATCATAAAACAGACGTTTCATTTTTTCTCAAATAGGTAAAGGGACCCATTGATGTACAGAAGAAAAGTTACAAAGTGTGCGCACCCAATACCTTTTCCCTTTGATGAATTTTAAATTGAGGGTGAAAGATTTTCGTACTTAATCAAATACCTTACTTTTTCAAATAATTTGGGATTGTAAAACTTAGTTAAAATATTATTTATTGTTGTCTCAATTTAATTCGGCTACATACATTTGACAAATACTTAGTTTTCTTAATGCTTAAATTTGATATTACCTACTCATATAAGGGACTTCCTAACCCTTTTTTAATTGAGTTACTCTGCGATTTTCGAAAACTAGTTGTTACAATCTGTTCAATGTGTCCAAAACCCACTATACGAGAACATTTTATTCTATTAGATTAGATATGAATAAAAATAAATGTTTTTAAATTACGGATAAAAATTTGTATTGACTGAAAATGCAATATTCAGTTCCCAAATAAAGCGTATTAGTTTTACCTGTGATAAAGCATATAAAACCTAAAACTTCCTTTCATTTATTTTTTTTTTTCCAAAATACTAGTCTAGTCATGTGTATGTATTTTTTTATTTGTTTCAGTAAAAAGATATAGCGTTCAAAAAAGAAGCGAATAATGGCAATGCTTGATTCCTGTGATTAAATACGTCGTTTTTAGATAAAAAGGGTAAAAATAATCTTATTCGGCCAATGTATTTATTATCTTATAACACAGTTAAAAATATTCCTTTTTAAGACACCAGGCCCTTTCGTTTCCCCCGAATGTTTAAAAAGTTTTTTAGCTCGGTTTTCAGTAGGGTTTAGAAATAGAGAGTTATGCATAATATTAATTTACCATATTCCAGTGGCCCCATGGAAATGACTTCGAATCGCTTTTTAAAAAATGTTTAAACTAATGGCCTTAATTGACAAAGTACTGATCAATAGGGATGAGGGAAACCCCGGGTTGGAAAATTGTACCACGGTTTTCCTTGGTTTTTGGTAAATACCGCGGTACGTACCACGATATACCGCACAAAATATTCTGGATTTTAATGACTATTCAATTATTTAAATTTTGCAAAAGAAAAACAAGTCGTCCCGTCAGTTCAAAATTTTGCATTTATAAATTGCGTTTTGCTTGGGTTATCTGTACATGTTAAAATGTTAAAATGAATATGTGTGTGAAAAAAATACTTGAATTTTGTATAAAATAATACATAAGGCAATAAAAAGTTCGATTGGTTTCTGACAAAATAAAATTTGTTATTCTGCAAAGTAAAATTTTTTTCGATTGGTGAATTTAAATTTGTGGACTTTAAAGCCATGTACGTTTAAACTCGTCAATATTTTTAAACGTAGAAATAAGACTGAATTTTGCAGTATAATAAATACTGACAGGGTTCATATGACTACCTATTTACCGGCTTCCACAGCTAAAACTTATGTCATAGTATATAAATGATTTTTGTTATTTATCTAATGTATATACCAAAATCAGAAGTGAAAAAAAAATTTCTTTGGGCCCAAAAGTTCAAATCATACCCCGTATAGTATGTGCGTTGTGGTATGTATTGGCATCTCCCATACAGGCTTATTCTAAAGAAGTGGGTATTTATTCACATTTTACGCTTTCGCCCTATATGTTTGGTCTCGGTTGCTCCAAATGATATGCCCAAAGTTGTACCATATAATCACACTTTCTAAACACATGTATGACCACAAACTTCTAATGAATTGAAAATGATTAATGTATAAACACCCCATATACATTTTACTTTTACAAACACAAATAATGTATTTTCACGACCCCACACTGGAACCCTATTTATATAATCGAAACACGTGGTAAATTTCCCAGTTGAAAGAATTCATGAAAGAATAGGGCATGCATGGTTATTCTTTCATGTATTTCGTTTCAACTAGGAAATTTATACCTCAAGCAAAATATTCAACAAGAAAAATTTAATATGTGCCTCTGTTCACTTAATGCCCGCCGGGATTGGGTCAGAACAAATATTTCTGCTTTTTTTTAAGTTTTTAAAATGATGTACATTTGTACAAAGTTTCCATGATGATATGAAGTTACCTTTATAGAAAATGAAGGTTAAAAAGAGGTAAAAATAGGGTTTGGGAAAAAAGCAAATTACCAGGAAAACGCCCTAAAATTCATTGAATTTTTACGGTAAATAATCTATATCATGATGTACATGCATGTCATGTCAGGAAGATGCAAAAATTATCTTATAGACAAAGTACCCTTAAGGCAAATGCAGAACAATAAATTTTAAACCCATGTTATCCAAAACGTGAAATATAGTTTGTAGCCATAATCTGCATAAAATAAAAAAATTTAATTATATCAGATGTACATTTTATAACTTATTTTATAAAGATGTGAAGTTATCTTCATAAAAAAAAGCTTAAACGACAAAGGCAAGTGGGGTTTTCGACTTTGACGTGTGTTGCATGCTTGTACCAAAAGAAACTTAAAGCCCGATTAAACAATTTTTATTATAACAACTTACCCTTAAGTTTGAAGGGTATTAAAGTTTTTGCAATTCCCTTTTTATTAAATTTCTGAAACCCCGGGAAAACCAGATTTGCAAAAAAAAAAAAAAATTATTGCAATTGATTGCAATTTTCGGACATCATTTTTGATTAAAAAAATTGTATCCCGTGATCACTGCCCCAAAAAAATGTCACCTTATCCATTTCAAATTACTTTGAAAATTGTTGTCAACCTTATTCTTAGTTTAATTTTTTTTTTAAGTTTATTGCAATTCTCCTTTTTTATTGCAATTTCGTCTAGAATTGCAATAAAATTAGTGCAATAATTTTATTGCACTTCTCGGACATGGCTTTTTATTTAAAAAATGTACCCCATGATCACGGGGCCACAAAATAATGTCCGTTATCCATTTCTAAACACTTTGAAAAATGTTTTTTAAAACCTTATTCTTAAATTCAAATGTGTTTCTTAAGTTCATTGCAATTCTGGATTTTATTGCAATTCTCGTTTCGTTTCCCTGTACAACCAGAATTGCAATAAAAATTATTGCAATTTTATTGCAATTCTCGGCGTTATTGCAATTCTGGTTGTTACAGTGCCCGACCAGTTGTCGTACTAGACAGTTAGTGTGATGTCACCTCCGTATGTTGGAATTGCCATCGTCTTCGAAAGTTTTGCAACGCTCGGTAATTGCCATTAAGGAATAAATTCAATGATCCAATGTGTTGTACTAATTGGTTTTCAAAAATGAGACACTTCGTTTCTTTGAAAGGCAGATCAACATCATGATTCTTGCACGGGACTCACAAGTATGCAAAATGTGAAAACCAATACAAGTATTCAGTTTATATTTATATCATTTTATGTGACTTTTAAGTTTTTAAATATGCTTATATCATGTATCTATGTATTTCATTTTATTTTCACCATTTTCTTAATGCTGATTTTCTTAATTAAGTGGAAAAGCATGCAGTCATGCAGAGGCTGTTGCGTACAAGATTGAAGCCGTCATTCGGCATCAATAGCTTATGTACATGGAATTGTTATGTCAAGAAAAAAAAAGGAAATCTTTCAGCCTGATTTTAAATATTTACAATATATGTTTTCATGTGTATATTGTTATAATAGTCATACAGCATATTCCATTCATTTAATTTTTTACGTTCTATACACTAAAGTATAACTATATATTAGTGTCCAATCTAGGAGGGTAATGTACTGAAGTCTTTGTTTTGAAAATTTCCATTAACGTGTATAATTTTATTTAATGGAGGGAGATTTTTCATCTGTAAGAAGAGAAAAATCTTGTAAATATTATCATATTTTTATTTAATCCTTAGATGGATACTGTACAACGCCAGATATGTCGTGTTGACGTTGACTTTGACTTAAAAAATTATGGAGAAGCTGTTAAAAGGTTAATATCAGAGAACAACCATACTTTTTAAAATCTGTTCAAAATTTTAAAGTGGATGCTTTACGAAGTAGCAACCTAAAGCTGTTTTTTTTCTTGCATGATGAAAAAAAAACGCCTGATGATCTACCGCCTAATATTTTTGGAATCATTTTCATCAATGATATAAAGCAATGTCTTACAGGTAAATATACTGTCTCATTGAAGTTAAGTGGAGGAAAATCTAAATTATTTAGAACAATGATCTTTAAACAGGCTATGAGTAAATTATGGCATATACATCGACTTTGGAAAAATATCACAAGCAAAATACAAGATGTTTAACATTGTTAGCTAAAAATCATGATAAAAAAAATGCAGAAGAAAGAAAATCCTCGACATCAATCCTTGTCTACAAAGGCTACTAGGTATGGAATTTTTAATGAAGTGAATGCTCGCAAAATATATTCTAATTTTCAAGATGCCTTAATCGTTCTAGCTGTGTGCTGAAAGCGGTTTCTAGTTCTGTACAAAACGGTCTCACATCTCAGTGGCATCTCCTGATGGTACATGGAAAGTACAGCTGTGGGAAAGGGTTTAAGGAATAGAATATCTTAAAACTTGCGAATCTAGAATTCAGATCCAAGATCTAACACAGCATAGGATTTATCAATGTTTACAGTCAATGATAAGATAAGATTTAAACAAGAGGGTCAAGAATGCCCTGTGTCGCTCACCTGTGTAAAATTGCTGTGTTTGGCATGATGAAAGAATGAGGCATCTAAAGTGTTTTTTCTACCATTGTGACCTAGATTTTGATCCTACTGAATTTGCACTCAATGGGAATTCATGCAGTCATTCTTACCAGTTTAATGAAAGACTGGTACCAAATATAGGCCCCTAGAGTTTTTCACAAGATTTTTCTAAATTTGCCTGGTGACCTACTTTTTGACCCCACATGACTCGAAACTCATCCGAGATTTGATGTAAAACAAACTTCTGACCAAGTAACATTAGGGTTAGGCTGTAACTGTGGCCTCTGGATGTCTTCACAAGGTTTTTCTGAGATTTTGACTGGTGACCTAGTTTTTGATCCCACGTGACCCAATTTTAAACTCATCCAAGATATCATGTAGACAAACATCCTGACCAATTCATGATTGATTGGGCCAAAAATGTTAGCCTCTAGAGTATTCACTATTAGTTTCTTAATTTTTTAAAGATTTGACCTAGTAACCTGTTTTTGGCCTAACATGAACTATTTCAAACCCATCCGTCATAGCATAATAGGCGAACATCCTGACAAAGTTTCATGAAGATTGGGCCAAAAATGTAGCCTCAAGCATGTTCACAAGGTTTTATAAATATTCAACCTGGTGACCTAGTTTTTGACCCCAAATGACCCAATTTCGAACACGTCCAAAAGATATTGTAGACAAACATCTAACCACTTTTATGAGATGGCCTGAAACTGTGGCCTCTAGAGAGTTTACAAGGTTTTTCTTAGATTTGACCTATAACCAAGTTTTTAACCCCACATGACCCAATATCTATTCATCCAAGATATCATGTAGACAAAGAACCTTACAAAATCTAATGAATATTGGGCTAAAACTGTGGCCTCTAGAGTGTTCACAAGGTTTTTCTATGATATGACCTGGTGACCTAGTTTTGATCTCACATGATCCATTTTCGAAATCATCCTAGATATCATCTAGTCAAACATTTTTACCAAATCTAATGAAGATTGACTAAAACTGCAGCCTCTAGAGTGTTCACAAGCATTTTCTAAGATTTGACCTGGTGACCTAGTTTTTGACCTCACGTGATCCATTTTCGAAGTCATCTGAGATATTATGTAGACAAAGAACCTGACAAAATCTAATGAAGATTGGGCTAAATTTGTTGCCTCTAGAGTGTTCACAAGGTTTTTCTAAGATATGACCTTGTGACCTAATTTTTGACCCCACATGACCAAATTTCGAGGTCATCTAAGATATCATGTAGACAAACACTCTGACCAACTTTCATGAAGATTGGGCTAAAATTTTGACCTCTAGAGTGTTCACAAGGTTTTCCTAAGATTTGACCTGGTGTCCTTGTTTTTGACCCCACATGACCCAATTTCGAACTCATTCGAGATATCATGTAGAAAAACACTCTTGACCAAGTTTCATGAAGATTGGACCCAAACTGTGACCTCTAGAGTGTTCACAAACAATTGTTGACGACGGACGACGGACGATGCACGACGGACAAAAAGCGGTTCTCACAAAAGCTCACCTCGAGCACAAGTGCTCAGGTGAGCTAAAAACACACTTTTTACACACAACTGATTATTGTGATATGAATTTTTGTGATTCATGCTGTTGTTGTATATCAATAGTTTAGAGTTTGCACATTTCTTTGGGAAATATTTGCAGAAATTAAACAATAGATATACATGCACTTAAATTCATTTTATTAGAAATCTTTTAATATTAAAAATGAAAAAAAAAGAGATGTTGTTGAGTCCACATGGAATGCAGATAAATGATATATACATGTATTATGTCACAAACAAACTAAAATATCCCAGGCTTTGGACTTTACATGCCTTTTCTGCACTGAGGACATAATAAGCTGCTGCATGTGTCATTATAATTTGAGATATTAACCTGACAAACAGAGAAAGACATTTTAAGTATAAGACGCTCTATAACTCAACATGTAGCATGCATAGAATAGTTCACCATTAAGAGAAAAACGACAATACTTTCAGAGAGATCATAGTAAATGTGAAATGCAATAATATTAACGTAATGACGATGATGAAATTTTTTAAATACAAAAATGATAACATAGGAATTAATACGAACAGCCGAAAAGCAAGTATTATTCTAGATATTTTAGTACTGCAGTTTCAGTACATCTATCGTATTTTCGATTTTTAGAACTGAATGTAAAATGATGTAAAGCAATTATAAAATTTTATACAGTTGTGTACGATTTTTTTTTATTTTGTGATAATAAAGCAAATTCAATTATCACAAAATGTCTAATATTTGATGTGTGTTACAAAAATAGACAATTGCGCTCAGTCCTGATCTTGAACCTGCTGATCCCGTGACCGGGGATAGCTTTAAGACTGTCTCAAACAATGACGTCTCTACATAGACATTTAAAAACAAATATAGACTATAACTATATAGTTCTGTGGTAACCAAAATTCACATAATATAGACATTAAGTACAGTTCACAATTTAGGCATAACGACATGAATTCAATTATGAGCATGTCAAATCAAACATATTTGTTAAAAGTTGCTCCTTTGATCTCTTTTTCATAAATTTGCACTAGAATTCATTCAACTGTACATAGCTTGACGCCGTTTATTAACTGAGACGTAAACTCAAAAAAAAAAACAAAAAAAAAAAAAAACAGTATCATAGGGATACATGTATTAGATACAATTTCTTAATTTTTATCTCATGCATATTCAGTAAGGTAACCAGAACGAGGTTTAGATGGGTCATTTCAGACTCAGTTGTAAACAAACTCAGCAGCTTACACTGATAGAGACGTCAGTGGGGTACATATTTACACAGGTTTAAGCTTGGCTGAGGCCTAGAAAATTATTGAATAACTTACATTTTCATCATAGAAGTAGTCCTTGAACAAAAAATCCAAGTTTTACAGTGAAGACTATCTGCATTAAGACAGTTTCCATTCATCCACTATTTAAATCAACAGAATAACCTAATAAGCCCAGCCATGTATATTTCAACACACAACCTGTGACCAGATGTAAACACGTGGTTAAACTAATCTCAACACCTACAATAAAGCCATTAAGCTTACATTCATTGTAGATAAAGATAACCTTTTAGACATAAATATAAAAAAAAAAATTTACCAGCTTCTTTTGGGCACCTAGCTAACAGTATCCCAAATGTCTGTTTTCAGTTCATGATAATACTGATGTATGCAGCAAATGCCACAAATCTCAAAGAAAGAATAAAATTTCACATAGTTAAATGTTTTAAAGCCATTTTAATCATGAATGGAATTAAAGCCAACATTTCTTTGTAATATAGTATTTAATTTAAAGATTATGACATACATTTTCTCATTTTTTCGAGACTCGAATAGAAAAATAACAATAAATTATGGGTGAAATAAACTTTTATAAGATATATTTTCAGTGGATAGCATACATATTTAGTTCAGTTGTATGAAAGTTTTTTTTTTCTCTTCAGTCAGCTTGAGTTTTTAGTAATTTGTATAAATGTAAATAAATGCATTATTTCATTTCAAATAACACTAGTTGCAAAATGTGACTGTCAAATTAGGCAAATGTGTATGTTGCAGCATATTACGGGCTTACTCTAACAGATTGCTGCGTTAAAAATAATAGGTATTATTAGAATATTAACACATCTTACACTAGACAATTGCATGATTTAAGAGGCAAGGAACCTCGGACTTGTAGTTTGTGGTTATTCGAGCCGTTAACCCAGCCATAGAATCCAGATCCATTCATTCCAGGATATATACTAGTAACCTGTTCAGTGAGAGATAGATCAGTATAAAAATATAGTCACAAATGGTACTTGTAACCGTACTAACTAGCTCCACCAAGACTGGACAGCTCTTTAAATGATTCCATTTTAAATTTTCCAACAAACGTTGCATAAAAATAGTATTTTAAGCAGAATGTGTGTGTTTTCCTGGCCTGCCTTATAAGAAATTTTTTACAGTTCAACCTGTATTAGCAACCACCTGTACTAAGCGGCCAATTTCATTAAGCGGTCAATTTAAATGTATTACCAAACTGTAGCATTTTATCTTATAATTTGTACTTAATTTAAAGGTCACCTCTGTTTAAGTGGCGACTTTCTCTTATTCCCTTGACTGACTATTTAAGACGTGTTTGACGGTACATGATTCACAAATATAAGTCAGTTAATTTCGGACTCAGTCAGATAATATTATCTTAATATATCTGATAAAGAAATTTGAAGAGAAATAATAATGAAACAACAACAAAAAAACAAAACTGGTCAGCTCCGGCACAAAGTCAACAAGCACAGACATACAGCATCTAACATGGGTAAGATAGCTAAATGCGGAGGAAAAGATTGTGATTATCTCTACCTGCAACTAAAGAATTAAAGACATGAAAAAAATGATGCCAATTAACGGGGATTAGTTTTGAATGCAACGCTTATGCTTCTTTAGAAGGAAATTCTTGGCATATGTTTCCTTGTGGAATTGTTGGCAGTTCTGGATATAACTATAACCATAATGTTTATATCACCCATCAAGAAATCAGCCATTTGGACTTCTTGAATTCTCAAGGGTCATGGAAACTATCTTTGAAGATTTAAGATAAAGAAACACTAAATTCTTACTGCATTCAGGTCTTAACGCTGTTGCTGTTTTTTCTCATTAGAAACGCTTTCTTTCATAGAGTTTTTGTAATTTTATAAAATACAAGTTGGACATAGTTTCTATATATTGTTTATTGACTATAATTCTGGTCTTTTTCAGTGTGTGAACCGGAGAATTTGCAATACATCTGACATACTCTAGTATAAAATGATAAACGTTATATATGTAACTTCAAGCATGTGTATAATGCCTAATGATTATATTGTTTCAGTGTACAAACCACTTTTGTTATTTAAATATAAGATTAAGAACCTAAAACCAGGAAGATGGTTGTTGTATTTTTATTTCTGTACAATAAACAATACCCTTGTTCTTAAACATAGTGATTTAAACTCAGTTTTCAGTGTATCTGGATAGCCAGATAGGAATGTGATGAGAGGTTAATTATCTGCATCATATTTTCTATTAGAATTACAAAATGGAACACTGCAATGATAATGAGAAAATTTTTATTTCATACAGTTTACTTGTGGATGTGCTTCCACCAGTGGAACACCATAACTATCTGTGTGGTTATCAGCTTTACTGGTGTCTAGTGTGTATACCTGACCCATCTAAACCTCGTTCTGGGAAAAAGAATCTCTGGTATGCATAAATATTGAGAAGGGCCTGACTTCACAGTTGGGTTGTAATTTAGCAGATGCAACAATCAAAACACATAGCTTTTTGAAAAAAAAATGTATAAAAACTGATTTGAAGTATGTTCATATTTGAAACACAGTATTAAACAACACCTGTAAGTATGTGCCAAGAATTTCAAATTTCAAAGTTTATTCGAGGGTACTTGGTTATTTACTTGAGCAAGACTTGGTTGTTTGTTGTTTGTTGGGTTTAAGTCCCACCGACAGTAATTAAGCCATTGGAGACAATGTCTACTTGAGACAGATATAGTGCTGCACACTGCGTATCACACCGTAGCATGTGGCATGAAACACACCAGTCACATATTATCCTGACATCGGGCCAACCAGTCCTGCAACTATCTTTATATGCTGAGTGCCTAGCGAGGGAGCTATAACAGTACCATTTTTACGACTTTGTCGCGGCCGGGGATCGAGCCCACGGCCTCTCGCTCCCGACGTGAACGCTCTAACCACTCGGCTACCGGGGACGGTGCCAAGACTGGACAAAAACAATTGGTGGTTAAGCGGCATATGCTCTGAATATACGGCTAACAATTAACTTTGCAACCCTTCCTTTTAAAAGGAATTTTTATTATTTACTAGTTTAAAATGAAGACAAGGAAACAAAAATCAACTATGACAACAAATTCTTATTATGCGCTAGATAATAAGATTGGCAATATCACTGAGGTAGGTAAAGAGTATTCACTTTTTCAAATAGTAATTCGGGCGTTATTTTAGTCTCAGCCTCATAAAAATGGGTCGTGGGGGATAATGGGACGGTCGAGTACTTATATCTATAGCTACACCATTTAGATACCTATAATATCTACTTTAACATTCTTACTTCACTTCTACCACCAACACGTCTTAATGAGATTTACTTATATAACTACAACAACAATCACTTCCACTGCTGTTATAAAAGTTCCAAGAATATAAAATTTCAAGTAAAGGGTCATGAAACATAGATCTATCTAACATTGCGCATGTTGGAACAATAAGTAATGAAAAGCATTTAAACTAGATCTATATCCAAGCGGATCATTAAACATAGTCTAGCTAAAGTAATAATGTAACTTGAATTACTAGTAGTAGTTAACAACCGTATCATATATCAGTCATAGTCAAAAGAAACATGAACAAAGCATAACTAGAACCGCAAAGCGGCATCTTGGTTTTCGCTTTTAACTTGACTAGTAAGAGTACTGGTTTCAACTGCAGACATAATTGATTGATATTAACTTTATTCGAATATTATTAACATTTAAAAGTCAAATAGAAAGTTTGAAAAAATGAAGATACTTAATACAAAACAATCGTGTATTATATTACAAAGGGATATCTCCTGACGTTATTTGATGACAACAGCCTTAATCGAATTTGATCGAGAGAGTGTGGGAAAAAAACTGAAAATATAAAATTTGAAGATAAGAATGAAGTGCGATATTCTTTTTCTTCTTTTTTTAATATTCATGGGGGAAAAACGCAATATATATTAGGCTGATAACATTTGTTAACCTTCTTGCCCGAATTTAGGAAAAAAACACTGTGGTTAAGTTAAAAGTGATTGCTTAGAGAATGAACACGCAAGAAATTTGGATCTATTTGAGCTGAAGAAAATGGCAATTATCGTTATATAACCTTGACCCAAAGAAAATACTGTTTAATTTTTTATTATGAGAATCTGTGTATCATAAAACTATACAACCAGTGGAGAAAATGATGACGCTTGAACAAAGGGACAAAAAAAAAGACACACACTAAAAACTTATGTTTTTGAAATTGTAATTCATCCAATTAGTGACGTTTGCCGCATGCTGTTGACAAACAATACATACCCTTAACTCGCTTACCCAAATATTCTCTGTATATATGTTTAGTAAATTAAATAATGCAAATATAATTCAGGTAACATACTGATTTACGATTTTTTGATAAAGGATCAAACTTTGGACTGTTGTAAATTGATCAAATGGAGTCCGATCTTCAAAAACTAAACATCATTAGAAAGATCTCTTCACGAACTAAAACTTTTGTTCATATACTTTCTATAAAATATTTTTAGATTGAGAACTATTTTATGCCGAAAAAAAATAACAATAATCGGTATTATGACCCTGACCTTTGCATATTTTCATCGTTATTTACTATGAGTTTGTTTGTATGATTTAAATGCATAAACAATGAAAAAATGATGAAGATTGAACAAAAAATAAAGTTAGGAGCTGCAAAAAAGAGGAAAACATACGGATTTACAATTGTTTGATAAAAGGATCAACTTTGGGCTGTGGTAGTTTGATCAAAATGAAGTCCGATCTTCAAAAACTAAACACCAATGGAAATATCTCTTCACAAACTAAAGCTTTTGGTCATATACTTTCTATAAAATATTTTTTAGATTTGAAGCTATTTTGTGCGATAAAAATAACAATTATCGGTATTATGACCTGACCTTTGCATATTTTCATCGTTATTTACTATGAGTTTGTTTGTATTATTTAAATGCATAAACAGTGAAAAAAAATGATGAAGATTAAACAAATATAAAGTTAGGAGCTGCAAAAAAGAGGAAACATACGGATTTACAATTGTTTGATAAAAGGATCAAACTTTGGACTGTGGTAATTTGATCAAATGAAGTCCGATCTTCAAAAACTAAACACCAATGGAAAGACCTTCACAAACTAAAACTTTTGTTCATATACTTTTTATAAAATATTTTAGGATTGAGAAACTATTTTATGCCGAAAAAATAACAATAATCGGTATTATGACCTTGACCTTTGCATATTTTCATCGTTATTTACTATGAGTTTGTTTGTATTATTTAAATGCATAAACAGTGAAAAATGATGAAGATTGAACAAAAAATAAAGTTAGGAGCTGCAAAAAAGATGAAACATACGGATTTACATTGTTTGATAAAAGGATCAACTTTGGACTGTGGTAATTTGATCAAATGAAGTCCGATCTTCAAAAACTAAACACAATGGAAAGATCTATTCACAAACTAAAACTTTTGTTCATATACTTTTTTTAAAATATTTTTAGATTGAGAATTATTTTATGCCGATAAAAATTACAATAATTGGTATATGACCTTGACCTTTGCATATCTTCGCTGTTTTTTTTCCATGATTTTGTTTGTATACTAAAATTGGATAAACAGTAAAATGATGATGAAGATTGAACAAAAATAAAGTCAGGAGCTGCAATTAACCTTAAACGTCCTGCTTTTAAAATGTTGATTTTTCGAAAATATTGGTTAAGTTTGACCGCGTACTGTGGACAAACCATGCATTTCCCGAATTCGCCACCCCATATATTTTGTGCGTATATGTCTTGCGAATCATATGCAACAAACAAAATTCTCCTATCTCATCTCTGAATAAAATGGGTAGGTTTTGGTAGACCTACCCTTATCTCACAGTTTTTGCGAGATTCGAACTTTCAACCTCCTGTAGCACGAAAGTTTTATATACGCAAATTTTTGGAACCTATCATATTTTATTGGGCTATTTACAAGGAACATTAATGTAAAAACCGCATTTGAATCGGACCTCAAATAATTGAGATATTGCTTATTAAACATTTTCATATAAAACGCCACCTGGCGGGAAAATCAAAAACAAAAATGAAATTTTCTCGACGTTAGGATATCTTCAAATACGTGATTATTACTGATAAAAAATTCATTAGATGTGGCTTTTCTCACCTTGGAGCTATGCCGTTCACAAAAAAGGGTTAGAAAAATAAAAAAAAACTAGAATCGCTAATGCGATATCATCGGTTTTCGCAAAAGCAATTCCATTCAGTTCACGAGTCACATGTTTCGAAAAACATATTTCTTCGTTCAATGGCTTTTTGAATACTGTTGAATACAGTGATCTTTTAAACATTTTGTCGCAGTGTTTAAGCAGACTTTTTACAAGAAGAATACTTTTAAGTATTACCTGTCTGTAATGTAGTCGCAAACTTGAAAACTTTTTTACAGACTTCGGGTACTGCAACATTATATGTGTGTGTGTGCTTTATGAGGGTGACATACGACAATTGTACTCGATAAACAACAATTGCAAACGACACACAACAGTATAAATGACACGCGACAATGCGATATGCCACTTAACATTATAACGAACTAATGTTGCATTGAAATACTATCATTTTCATGAAATATCGCATAAATATTTTAGTGTTGTTTCAAATTGATGTCACCAAGGAACAGGATGCAAAAATTGCATAAAAATCAGACTTTAATTATTTTAGTAATAAAAGGGTGATTTCAAGCCAAGCGCCCCCTAGCAGCAAAATGAGAAACAAAATTGAGTAAAATTTTACTATTAGGTACCTAGAAATGCAGCAAATGGTTCAATGAAGCATACAAGTCGCACTAGTCGAACATTCTATTCATTATATATCACAATTTGAAGCATAAAAATGATTTACAATTGTTCTAAATAGGATCAAAATTTGGACTGCCGTTAAAATGACCAAATCAAGTCCGATCTTCAAATACTAAACATCACTGGAAAGGGCTATTCAAGAACTAAACTTTTGTTATATACTTTCAATAAAATATTTTTTTGTTTTGGAGCTATTTGGAGCCGATAAAAACAAATTATCGTAATATGACCTTGACCTTTGAAATTTCATTTTAACTTTTTAATTGTGAGGCCCTTTCAAACATAACTAATACATAACTTGTGAAAATATCATGAAGATGAACTAAAAATAAAGTCAGGAGCGACAAAAAACATCTTTTCGAAATTTTAATTTTTCCTAAAATTTAGTGAAGTTTGACCGTTTCTAGAGGACAAACCATGCATTTATTAAATTCGCTACCCATATTTTTGCGCGTATATGTCTTGCAAATCATTTTGCAGCAAACAGAATTCTTCTATCTGATGTCTAACAAAACGGATAGGTTTTTCGTACCATACCCTCATCTGCACAGTTTTTTGCGAGGTTCGAACTTTCAACCTTCTGTTAGTAGCTCATAAAGTTTTAGCCACTCATCCACTCATACCTAGAAACTATCATACTTTATTAGGCTATCAACAAGGAACACAATGCAACAAACCGCATATGTATCAGACTTCAACATTTTGAATTATAAGTAGAAAGTGCTTTCATGCTATGCGCCCCTAGCGGCAAAAAAGAGAAACAAAATTGATCAAAATTTTACCATTGGTACCTAGCAATGTGGCAAATAGTTCAATTAAGTATACAAATCGCACTAGTCGAACATTCTATTTCTTATACATCACATTTTGAAGCATAAAACTGATTTACAATTATTCCAAAAAAAGGATCAAAGTTTGGACTGCCGTTAAAATGACCAAATCAAAGTCGATCTTCAAAATCTAAACATCATTAGAAAGAATTTTTCTAAAACTAAATCTTTTGTTCATATATTGTTTATGAATTGTTTTGTGATTTTGAGCTATTTCAAGCCGAATTGATATACAATTATCCTATATGACCTTGACCTTTACAATAATTTTTTACTTTTTATATGATGTGACACTTAAGAACATAGTTTTACATTAAATGTGAAAATTTTCATAGAAATTGAACTAAAAATAAAGTCAGGAGCTGCAAAACATCTTAACAGTCATGCTTTGAAAATGTTGATTTTTCGAAAATTTGGTTAAGTTTGACCGCATACTGTGGACAAACCATGCATTTCCCGAATTCGCCACCCCATATATTTTGTGCGTATATGTCTTGCGAATCATATGCAACAAACAAAATTCTTTTATCTCAATTCCAATAAAAATGGGCACTTTTTTTGTAGACCTACCCTCATTTTCACTGTTTTTTGCGAATTTCGAACTTTCAACCTTCCGTAGTCAAAAAGTTTTATATACGCAGATTTTTGAAACCTATCATATTTGATTAGGGTTTTGACAAGGAACACAATGCAAAAACCACATCTGAATCGGACCTCAAATAACAGAGTTATTAGCATTTGTTGATTTTTTTAAAAGCGCCCCCTAGCGGCAAAAATAAGACAAAAATGAAAATTTTCTCAACGTTAGGATCAAATTCAGATAAATATAAGGAACTGGTAAAAATTTCATAATTGTGGCTTTTTTCTATCATGGTGATATGCCGTTCACAAAAAGGGTTAGAAAAACGTATCATATTAGATCGTTTTAGATTTGGGGCTTTTTGTGCAAATAAAAATGACAATAATTGGTATATGACCTTGACATATTATGCTTTTTTTTTTTCTTTGATTTTATTTGTTTATAAAAATACATAAACAGTGAAATAATGATGAAGATTGAACAAAAAATAAAGTCAGGAGCAGCAAAAAAAGAGGAAACATATGGATATACAATTGTTTGATAAGAGGATCAAACTTTGGACTGTGGTCATTTGATCAAATGAAGTCCGATCTTCAAAAACTAAACACCAATGGAAAGATCTCTTCACAGACTAAAACTTTTGTTCATATACTTTCTATAAAATATTTTTAGATTTGGAGCTATTTTATGCCGATAAAAATAACAATAACTTGTATATGACCTTGACCTTTGCATATTATGCTTGATTTTCGTTTCTATGAATTTATCCGTTTTAAAAAAAATGCATAAAAGTGAATAATGATGAAGATTGAACAAAAAATAAAGTCAGGAGCAGCAAAAAAGAGGAAACATATGGATATACAATTGTTTGATAAGAGGATCAAACTTTGGACTGTGGTCAGTTGATCAATTGAAGTCCGATCTTCAAAACTAAACATTAATGGAAAGATCTCTTCAACGACTAAAACTTTTGTTCATATACTCTCTATAAAATATTTTTAGATTTGGAGCTATTTTTGCCGATAAAAATAATAATAATTGGTATATGACTGACCTTTGCATATTATGCTTGATTTTTTTCTACGAATTTATTTTTTTTAGGAAAATGCATAAACAGTAAAATAATGATGAAGATTGAACAAAAAATAAAGTCAGGAGCAGCGAAAAAGAGGAAACATATGGATATACAATTGTTTGATAAGAGGATCAAACTTTGGACTGTGGTCATTTGATCAAATGAAGTCCAATCCTCAAAAACTAAATATTAATGGTAAGATCTCTTCACAGACTAAAACTTTTGTTCATATACTTTCTATAAAATATTTTTAGATTTGGAGCTATTTTATGCCGATAAAAATAATAATAATTGGTATATGACCTTGACCTTTACATATTATTATATTTTTTCTATGAATTTATTTGTTTTATAAAAATGCATAAACAGTGAAATAATGATGAAGATTGAATAAAAAATAAAGTCGGGAGCTGCAAATTACCGTAAAAGTCATGCTTTGAAAATGTTGATTTTTCGAAAATATTGGTAAAGTTTGACCGCATACTGTGGTCAAACCATGCATTTCTCAAAATCGCCACACCATATATTTTGTGCGTATATGTCTTGCGAATCACATGCAACAAACAAAATTCTCCTATCTCATTCCTGAAAAAAATGGGGACTTTTTTCGTAGACCTACCTTTATTTCATCGTTTTTTCGAGATTCGAACTTTCAACCTCCTGTAGCACGAAAGTTTTATATACGCAAATAATTGAAACGTATCATATTTTATTAAGTTTCTGACAAGGAACACAATGCAAAAAACCACATTTGAATCGGACCTCAAATAACAGAGTTATTAGCCCTTAGTCATTTTTACAAAACGCCACCTAGCGGCAAAACTAAGACAAAAATGAAAATTTTCTCAACGTTAGGATCAAATTCAGGTTATAGGACAAAACTGGTAAAAAAATCAGAAATGTGACTTTTTTCTATCATGGTGATATGCCGTTCACAAAAAAAGGTTAGAAATAAAAAAAAAATAAAACAGAAGAAGAACAATAGGTTTTCGCACTGCGAGGTGCGAAAACCTAATAAAAATAAAACAGAAGAAGAACAATAGGTTTTCGCAAGCGATGCGAAAACCTAAAAAAAAAGAAACAGAAGAAGAACAATAGGTTTTCGCACTGCGATGCGAAAACCTAATAATTCTACTTGAGGCTGAAAGCCCTAATAAAAGTTTGAAGAAAGCCGTTATAACAAAGGCAATGTGCTTATCGGTCCTGGTGTACACCATTGCATCCTAAAATGCACCTCATTCTCTCAAATACGCATCGCAATTCACCTTTCAACACGGACACTCTTTCCTGCGTAGGAACGTCCGGATCGTGGGTAACCAACCCAATAACCGCCTTCTTCTCTTACGTCCAATTGCTAGATTTTCGTATACAAGCCCTTATCCGAAAAACATGAATATCTGCCATGTTTGTTGACGGAATCACTTGAATTTTTCAGGACATTTTGCACATTGTAGTCTACGGCATTCTTGCAAATTTCAACTTCAAACATCAACTTGTCGATTTTATATGGTTTTTTTAAATAATTTCTGCTTAAATATGCATGAAATCATAATCACGTGACCAAACAAGTATTCCTTGCAGTATACATCACTTCACTTTTCAGTGTGTTAATGCTGAAGAAATCATAATTTTTGACTCAAAGTTCATGAAACTACAGCGTTTCAATTTCGTTAAAAGTACACTTTTCGCCTTTCTGTCATAACTCAACCAATTCAAGCCCGATCTTCAAAAACTAAACACCAATGGAAAGATCTCTTCACAAACTAAAACTTTTGTTCATATACTTTCTATAAAATATTTTTAAATTTGAAGCTATTTCGTGCCGATAAAAATAACAATAATCGGTATTATGACCTTGACCTTTTCATATTTTCATCGTTATTTACTACGATTTTATTTGTATTATTTAAATGCATAAACAGTGAAAAAATGATGAAGATTGATCAAAAAATAAGGTCAGGAGCTGCAATAAAGAGGAAATATATGGATTTACACTTGTTTGATAAAAGTATCAAACTTTGGACTGTGGTAATTTGATCAAATGAAGTCCGATCTTCACAAACTAAACACCAATGGAAAGATCTCTTCACAAACTAAAACTTTTGTTCATATACTTTCTATAAAATATTTTTAGATTTGGAGCTATTTTATGCCGATATAACTAATAATATATAGGTATATGACCTTGACCTTTGCATATTATGGGTGATTTTTTTTCTATGATTTTATTTGTTTTATAAAAATGCATTAACAGTGAAAAAATGATGAAGATTGAACAAAAAATAAAGTCAGGAGCTGCAAATAACCTTAAAAGTCATGCTTTTAAAAATGTTGACTTTTCGAAAATATTGGTTATGTTTGACCTCGTACTGTGAACAAACCATGCATTTCTAAAAATCGCCACCCCATATATTTTGTGCGTATATGTCTTGCAAATCATATGCAACAAACAAAATTCTTCTATCTCATCTCTGAATAAAATGGGCACGTTTTTGGTAGACCTACCCTTATTTCACAGTTTTTGCGAGATTCGAACTTTCAACCTCCTGTAGCACGAAAGTTTTATATACGCAAATTTTTGGAACCTATCATATTTTATTGGGCTATTTACAAGGAACATTATGCAAAAACCGCATTTGAATCGGACCTCAAATAATTGAGATATTGCTTATTAAACATTTTCATATAAAACGCCCCCTGGCGGGAAAATCAAAACAAAGATGAAAATTTTCTCGACGTTAGGATCATCTTCAAGTACGTGGTTATTACTGATAAAAGTTTCATAGATGTGGCTTTTCTCACCTCGGAGCTATGCCGTTCACAAAAAAGGGTTAGAAAAATAAAAAAAAACTAGAATCGCAATCAGAATTGCGATATCATCGGTTTTCGCAATTCAATCACATTTTTAAACAATAGAAATTGAAATGTATCATATTTGATTAGGCTTATGACAAGCAACACAACGCAAAAAAAACGTAATTGAATCAGACCTCAAATAACAGAGTTATTAGCCTCTAGTGACTTTTACAAAACGCCCCCTAGGGATAATTATATCAAAGGGGAATAACACAAAAAGTGCACAAGGTAGACATATGGTCCTTGCGCACTGCACTTCGCGTCATTGCAAGGAACATACAAATGAAGTTTCAAGTCATTCAAACTTATGGTGACAAAGTTATGCTTTGGACAAGAAATACTGTCAAAGGGGAATAACACAAAAAGTGCACAAGGAAGAGTTATGGTTCATGCGCACACACCGCGTCACTGCAAGGAACATACATATGAAGTTTCAAGTCATTCAAACTTATGGTGACAAAGTTATGCTTTGGACAAGAAATTCTATCAAAGGGAAATAACTCAAAAAGTGCACAAGGTAGAGTTATGGTTCTTACGCACTGCACATTGCGTCATTAAAGGAACATACATATGAAGTTTCAAGTCATTCAAATTTATTGTGACAAAGTTATGCTCCGGACAAGAAATTGTATCAAAGGGGAATAACTCAAAAAGTGCAGATGGTAGAGTTATGGTTCTTGCGCACTGCACTCCGTATCATTGCAAGGAACATACATATGAAGTTTCAAGTCATTCAAACTTATGGTGACAAAGTTATGCTCCGGACAAGAAATTCTATCAAAGGGGAATAACACAAAAAGTGCACACGGTAGAGTTATGGTTCTTGTGCACTGCACTTGGCGTCATTGCAAGGAACATACATATGAAGTTTCAAGTCATTCAAACTTATGGTGACAAAGTTATGCTCCGGACAAGAAATTCTATCAAAGGGGAATAACACAAAAAAAGCACAAGTTAGAGTTATGGTTCTTGTGCACTGCACTTGGCGTCATTGCAAGGAACATACATATGAAGTTTCAAGTCATTCAAACTTATTGTGACAAAGTTATGCTCCGGACAAGAAATTCTATCAAAGGGGAATAACTCAAAAAGTGCACAAGGTAGAGTTATGGTTCTTGCGCACTGCACTCCGTGTCATTGAAAGGAACATACAAAGTAACCCCTATACTATAGTCAGGCTACACAAAAATGATATTAAGCAAAATCTCCAATAGCAGCAAAACGATAAACAAATTTATTTACATATTACATTTTAGTTTTTAGAAATGCAGTAAATTAGGATTTCTGCAGTTTAGTGTGTTCTTGTCTTCACTCTGAAAGGCGAAAGGTGAAATTACAAAACATGCCATATTGTCGTTGTGAAGAAATTAAATATGCCAGGCAAAATAACAAAATTTTAACAGGCGAATGAAAAAAAGTATCGTCTTTGAATGTTTCTTGTTAGCAGTACGAAACCTTTTATGTCAGAACCATTTATCTGTCTTATATTGTATCTTGACCCTAATAGGCGAAAGAATGAAAAGATGCCATATTGTCATTATTTCGCCTTTTGCTTTTTGGGTCAAAGACACAACATATGCCTGGCAAAATAACAAAATTTTAATAGGTGAAGGAAAGAAAAGTTTCATCTTTGAGTGTTTCATGTCCTGGGTTATAAACATCAGACACCACGATATAGCAGATTTCCTGTTGTAGTGTTTTCGACTAACAAAAAAGTTGAAGGAACAAAATGACAACACTTCTGGTTTTGCCATCCGTGGTTATTCTTAATCACTGAAGAATCTGCTGACATAAAGAACATAGAGTAAATAATTATATGAAAATGTAATACTGAAAAAATTAGTATGGAAAAGTTCAATTTATATATGATATAAGCAAGTTCTTATGTAAGACATGCTGGAAACTGCTGACTATATGCACAAAGCAGGAAACTGGTGACCCTATATAGGATGAGAATCTGGAGGGAGAAACTCAAAGCATTCAAAGACGAAACATTTTGTCCTTTCGCCTTTAAAAATGTATATTTCGCTTGACATGTTTCGTGTTGTCGTGTCCTTGCCCGAAAGGCAAAATAAAGACATTGTGGCATTTTTCGTTATTTCGCCTTTCGGGCGAAATGGCAGAAATCAGCCACCACAGTCCCCTGATCATATATACAAATAGAAACCGGAGGGCGAAACCATAGTGCTATCTTATTATTTCGACTTTTCCTTTTGATGCGCAAAAACACGACAACACGAAATCTGCTACAGTGTCGTGTCTTCGCCTTTCAGGTTTAGGGTGCGAACACAAGAACACGACAACTAAAGGGCGCCAAAATGAAATGGTTTCTACCTGCAAACATGAAACATTCAAAGAGGAAAGTTTTTATTCAATTAGGGTACTTTTTTTTGCTTTGCCTGTTAAAATTTCATTATTTCGCCTGGAATATTTTGTGTTTTCGTGTTTTTGCACCGAAAGGCAAAAGGTAAAATAACGACATAATGGCATGTTTTTGTTATTTCGCCTTTTGCCTTTCGGAATGAAGACACGAACACACGAAATGTCTAAAATAATCCACCATTGAAGAAAGTTCAGTCAAGTATACAAGAAGCACAAGTCGAATACTTTTCTTTATACATCACAATTTGAAGCAAAGAAAATGTAACCAAAAAAGATCAAATTTTTACCAATATTACATCACCAAATCATGTTTTTTTGATTTGGTGCAATTTGGTGCCCCAATAAGAATACAATATTATAAACTTACTTCATATCCGTATCCTATCCTAGATCATGTGTATATAAGGATGTGTGTTACTGGTTGGTCAAATCACCTATAAGCATGTTGTCATTAGTATATATAACATGACAATCATTTTATAGAAGAAACCATGTCATATCTATATAATCTTTCTCCATTGAAACTTTAATACTTTGTAAAAATCCGTAACACAGTTGTTTTGATTTGCTTTCATGAGTCACCCGGTACCACATTTTTTCTACACGAACATGATACTCTGTTATTAGACTAGCATCAGTTATTGTTTATTACACTATGCTATCTATGTATCAGTGCAGTATTCGATTAATTCTCATGGTACTTCACTGTCTCTCTCCCTGTCTGTTTCTCTCTTTTTTTTTAATCTCACACTTAAATTTAGGTTGATTTAAAAGCTTACTTAGCTGATTACCTGTACATCACATGATGATTTTTTTTTGCCTGTAATGCTAATGTTTCCAACCTATGTAAGACTTATGCAATGTTTATAATTAAAATCCCTTAATATTGAAAATTCTATCTTCCAAGGTGCTATATACGCGTGAATCTAGCCTGTAGTTTATCAACTTTGTTGTTATGATTACGTAAAGTGTCCTCGTTTTCAATACAATACTGAATGATTTCAATACAACTGACTTTTTAATTTGAAATCCTATTTTTTAAGTATTTTCTACCTAATCAATTGATTACAGCAGTATTATAACTATGCTGTAGTGGTGTATTGTGATTTATATGTTACATCTATGACAGAGAGAGGGAGAGGGGGTGGGGGGGGGGGGGGAGAGAAAGTAAAACTGACGCTCTAACCACACTCATTGATTTTTTATACGTCTTGTAAAATCATCAGTGGATGGTTGTTTTGTCTGTCTCCCAATAATGAGTGATCATTTAGCTTTCTCCTTTAAATGACGCGTAAAGAAGTCAATGCACGAAAACCAAGTTAACCGAATAAACTGGCAGCGTTAGTATCGTGCATGGATCGTATCGTGTATATGAACCAAACGTGTAACGTGCGCGCACCGTGTACCGTGCGTTCCGTGTCCGTGCAACGTGCGTTCCGTGTGCCGACTTGCACACAAGCCGCACTGTATATACACATAATAAAGTTATTATATATGAAATTCATAAAATTCGTAAATGATTGTTATGATGCAGATATTTTCTAAGGCTGAGATGTATTCAGAAATCAAGTAACCTTACAATCATATATACACTTTTAAAAACTTGTGTAGAAAGGTATATGCAAAGGTACACATTACTTATTGTTTGCAAAACTGACTCTAGCATAAAAACATTAATGTTGAGATTTTCATAGCTATATTTTTCATTATGCCCAATTAAATCTATGTGAGAGAGAGAGACAGACAGACAGATAGAGAGGTAAGGATGAGAGCAGAAACTTATAGTGATTTATTCGCTTCAATAACAGTGTACTGCATTGGTGGCTAAGATAAGTCAGTCTGCTTTTAAACATAGCTACCAATCTCCAAAGGCTGACCTACATAATTGATCAGCGGTACTCATTCTACTTGAGATAAGACAGTCTGCCTCTTTAGCTTGCATATACAGGTAATCCTCGTCAGGATAAGAAGCTTTTTTTTTCTCCAGAAACCATTAACTTTGTCATGTCATAGATACTACATTTCACAACCGATTTTGATCAAGATTATTTTACTTGAATTATAAGATTTTAAACTTCAGGATAATCGCACAAAAAAATAACTAAATTCAAACTAAACAAATTCAAGATTACAACAAAAAAAATTAATTAGACATAAAAC
>CM037794.1:674099-724099 GCA_021229015.1 Solen grandis | reverse complement strand
CTGGAAATGAGGACTTTATAATTAAATTTGGTAAGGTTTAACTGTGGTTTTCTGCAGATCAGGCTTATGTGGTACCTATTGAGTGCGTCAAAATGAGTCTATATGAGGGAAAGGGTTAAGAGATTGCAAATTATGCTACATGTAATAACTTTTGTAACTCACTATCAAAGGAGGATTGACATGAGACACAATTCAGTAAGTTATTAAAGCTTGTAGAAAAATGCCATGTTGGATCAGGGTCTCTATATATAGTATTAAGTGATACTGGGTGGATGTTTAAGGGACTCCCAGTTTCATATTAAATCATTAGATTAGTCTTATGCTAAAAGAAGTCAAAATGCTGCAGATTGTATCAGATAGGGATCCTTTGCAATCAGGCTTTTTTTCTGCCCCTACTTTAGAAGGAGTGGGGGCATGTAGATAAGCCCTTGTCCATCCTTCTGTCTGAAAAAATTGCATGTCACACAAAGTTCCAAAGCCATATGAGCCATACATAAAACTTAACTAGAATGTTAACCAGCATTAGAAGTTGTACACTCAGGGTTTATTAGTCTTCACTGGTGAAACATGTTTGGGGACCATAGGTTTGTGCACGTCCGTCCATCCATCAGTCTGTCCCGCTTTCGTATCCGCTCCATAACTTACCTTGGACATTCATGGATGGATTTCAGTAAAACATTATAGAAGTATTCCTCATTACCCAAAGATGTGCCATACGCATCAGCCATATGCACCCTTGAATGGTCAAGGTCACTGGAGTTATTAGAAATTGTCTTTGGGGTTCATAGGCCATATCTTCATGTCCGCTCTATAACTTCCATATAAATGGATGAGTTCTCATAAAACTTTACAAAAATGTTTGTCAACACACATAGGTGTGTCACGCGCTTTAACAATATGCATACTTGAAAGGTCGAGGTCACTGGAGTTGTTAGAAATTCTCTTTGGTATGTATAGGCTACATCTTTGTGTCTATAAGTTCTATAACTTCCATATCTATGTTCGGATTTTAATGAAACTTTACAAAAGTGTTTGTCATAACACAAAGTTGTGTCGCGCGATCAACCATATGCACACTTGAAAGTTTAATGCATTTCAGGGATCATAACTCATTTCCATTATTTTCTTGTTTCTAAGTGGCACAAATTCTTCATCAGTGGTTTTCACCGGTGGGGACTCCTGACAGTATTTCTTGCTATACTGAAAAAGCCTTGTTTTGTATTGCACTACAATATTGATTTTACTCAGGATCACAGTATACCAGGATACTATGACAGCCTTCAGAGTTAAACCCCTGCCTTTGTGAAAATAGCACAAAGTGGAGGTATCTTTGTTCCTTTTTAGCTCACCTGAGCACGTGTGCTTAGGATGAGCTTTTAGGATCGATGAATGTCCGTCGTCCGTCCGTCCGTCCGTCCGTCCGTCGTCCGTCGTCCACAATTTGTTCGTTTGCACTCTAGCATCTTCATTTTATGAGCAATTATCTTAAAACTTTAAAACAATGTTTATGACCATAAAATCTCGGCCAAGTTCGATTATGGCTGATATCGGAACATTAGGTCAGGAGTTATGCCCCTTTTAAAATTCAAAAAAGCCAGATTTCACATTGTTTGCACTCTAGCATCTTCATTTCATGAGCAATTATCTTAAAACTTTATATCAATGTTTATGACCATAAAATCTCGGCCAAGTTTGATTATGGCTGATATCGGAACATTAGGTCAGGAGTTATGCCCCTTTTAAAATTAAAAAAAGCCAGATTTCACATTGTTTGCACTCTAGCATCTTCATTTCATGAGCAATTATCTTAAAACTTTATATCATGTTTATGACCATAAAATCTCGCCAAGTTGATTATGGCTGATATCGGAACATTAGGTCAGGAGTTATGCCCCTTTTAAAATTAAAAAAAGCCAGATTTCACATTGTTTGCACTCTAGCATCTTCATTTCATGAGCAATTATCTTCAAACTTTATATCAATGTTTATGACCATAAAATCTCGGCCAAGTTCGATTATGGCTGATATCAGAACATTAGGTCAGGAGTTATGCCCCTTTTAATATTCAAAAAAAGCCAGATTTCACATTGTTTGCACTCTAGCATCTTCATTTCATGAGCAATTATCTTCAAACTTTATATCAATGTTTATGACCATAAAATCCGCCAAGTTCGATTATGGCTGATATCAGAACATTAGGTCAGGAGTTATGCCCCTTTTAATATTCAAAAAAGCCGATTTCAATTGTTTACACTCTAGCATCTTCATCTTTTGAGCAATCATCTTCAAACTTTATGACAATGCTTATGACCATAAGGTCTCCATTGAGTTCGATTATGGCTGAGATCCGTCAATTTGGTCAGGAGTTATGCCCCTTTTAATATAAAAAAGCCATATTTCACGTTGTTTACACTCTAGCATCTTCCTTTTTTTAGCAATCATCTTCAAACTTTATGACATTGTTAATGACCATAATGTCTCGATTGAGTTCAATTGTGGCTGAGATGGGTCATTTAGGTCAGGAGTTATGCCCCTTTTAATACAAAAAATGCAAGATTTCACTTTGTTTATTCTCTACCAACTTCATTTTTTTAACAATCATTTTTAAACTTTAAGACAATGTTTATGCCCATAATCTCACAATCGGGTTCAATTATAACTGATATTGACTTGTAAATTTAGGAGTTATGCCCATTTCACCATAAAAAAAGCCAGATTTCACTTTTACACTCAAGCATCTTTATTTCTTAAGCAATCATCTTTCTCAGGTGAGCGACCAAGGGCCATCTTGGCCCTCTTGTTCTAGTTTTAGATAATCCTAGATCTGAATTGATGAGACTTGTTTTTCATTTCCAGAACTTAGTCAACGGTCCTGGACTGTTTGGGGCAGGTAACAACAATGGAGTGGATGGCATGAGGCACAGGCTCAATGGTGAGAAAGATTTGTTTTGCCAATTGATTAAAAACTGGCTGTTGTAAAAAATCAGAGACAATAAATTGCTGTTAGTTAAAGTTACTACTAGATTTTGAAAGCAGAAGAAAATTTGCAAATTTGAAAACAAGACCTGGACTTCATACTGAAATAGCAAAGTTTTTCACTGCTATGTATTTCAGCTGGAGCTGGGGTTGATGAGGGTCCGGCCGAAATCTCTGAGGATCAAGTCCAGCTTCTGGTAGAGATGGGGTTTGAACATGACCAGGTCCGGCATGCACTCCAGATGACAAACAATGATGTTTCTATGGCAACCAACTTTCTCCTACAGCAGACGTAGCATGACAGGTGACAAATGGGACTTGGTTGGTCATGCGGCAGAGGTAGACTAGACACATGTGTAAAAGGATGTGTTTTGAATTCTAGAAAATAGCTGATCGCCATTTAGAAAAATACCATAAGTTCCTGAAGACTTATTCATGAATAGTAACCTCAATGATTTGCATGTTGGGCGTGTACCCTATACAAGGGACAGTTGTGAGATAGTCTCATATCAGGTGGGGTTTACACTCACAGTCTCCAACCCCTTAGTCCAGGCTACTGTGTACTCCCCATTGGCCAGGTTGCAATTCCACGGTAGAATTGTGGGATTCTGTTGGGTTGCTGAAGTCAGATTCTGGAGATGCAAAAGTTCACTGTAAGTGCTGAAGCTGAGGGTGCTCAGAGTGTTTATTTATTGACCGTCTCAATGAAGCTGGTTTTGTGACTCATTTTGAGAGGTTTAGAGAGTTAGTCCTGTTGTTGAAACTGTTACAAACAAACAAAGCCATTTTTTTCAATTGAGATGGAATTTTATGTTAATTATGTGAACTTTAGATGTAAAAAAAAAGATAGTGTTTTTATGCTGATAATTTAAAGTTATGACATATTATGAAACATGATATATTCATTAATGTTCTGTTAAACATTTTTTTTTTTTTAAGAAAAGAAACATTTATACAGTTGGGTTCGGTGTATGCAAAAATGTTCTTCCATACAAGGTATCATATATGTAAATGCATTATTTATATCCTTATTATTTGTAATAATTTCTAAAATAAATTACCTTATAAAATGAAACACTTATTGCACATTAGATCTGCCTCTATTCTTTCAATTTTTATTCCAAATTATTCTTCTATTTTGCACTGGTCTTTTATTTTCAAACTTTGATTGTCCCCTTCATATGTGATAGCAGGTTTGGGAACCATCCTGCTGTTCACCTTACAATTTTGAATCTTGATAGTGAAGCATATGCACATATATAAATATAAGTAGAACATGTGATATATTAAAGTGATGTACACATATTTTCTTTTATAATTTTCTTTTTAGCTCACCTGAGCACAACATGCTCGTGGTTAGCTATAAGAATGG
The DNA here is from genome assembly GCA_021229015.1 of Solen grandis. Taxonomy (NCBI): domain Eukaryota; kingdom Metazoa; phylum Mollusca; class Bivalvia; order Adapedonta; family Solenidae; genus Solen; species Solen grandis. The sequence continues at coordinate 719,751 of CM037794.1, read as the reverse complement.
CTCTGTGTCCAGCGTCCGTGCCATCATAGACTATTTCCTTTAAACAACACCACCTCCTAAACTGCTGAATGGATTTTGTCCAAACTTCATAGGATTGATCCTTCTGAGACCCTCTTCCAAAAATGTTCAAATTCTTTTGATTGGTTGAAAAAGTAGGTCACAGGAGCTGGAAATAGATTTTAAAAATGCCAACTTTGAAAATCTACTTCTGTAAAACTGGAGGGAACTAGAGCTTAGATATTTAGTTAGTAGCATTGTCTAGTGGACCTCTACCAAATTTGTTCAAATCATGACCCTTGGGTCAAAATTGACTCCCCTCTAGGGGTCACTTGATTTTACATAAACTTGTGTAGGAAAAACTAGAAAAATCTTCTTGTCAGAAACCACAGAAGCTGTGAATTAAGGTATTTGGTATGTAACATGGCCTAATGGACCTCTACCAAGTTTGTTTAAATCATAGCCCTTGGGTCCAAATTGGTTTGACCCCAGGGGTCACTGTTTTATTTAGACTTACAATGGGGGAAAAAAAACATTAAAATCTTTGTGTCAGAAACCACAAGGTGAGTTCAGATATTTGATGTGTGACATGGCTTAGTGGACTTTAACTAACCCTTTTCAAATAATCGCCCAAGAGTCCAAAATTGGACCTGCCCCAGGGGTCATTTGATTTGATATAGACTTGTATAGGGCTATGATCTTCAAAATTTGGATGATAGGTACAGATTTTATGTTGAATTACACTCACCTTTATGTATTTCTCCATGGATTATGTATTCATTACAAATATGCTATAACAGGCAATGTTTCTCAGGTGAGCATCTTCAGGGCCATCTTGGCCCTCTTGGTACAGTGCAATACATTTGTATGTCTTGTCTGGATTCTGTAATGCTTATTTTTGATATGGTGTGGGTTCGAGTCCTGACAGGTTTACTCAGCTGTCCAGCTGGCTTGGGGTAAGTTGGTTCTACGCCAGTGCCTCTGTGTTCTCTACATCTGTAATTAGCCGAATGTCACTATTCATCTGAAATACTGTTGCAGTGACAGTTAACTCCTGCACAGTAACAACTTATTTATTTCATATGCTAAGTGGACTTTCTTATAATGTTAAAAAAAAATAATGCTTTTAAAAGTGTGTTTTTAAATTCAATTCCATGTGTCTTCATGAAATTATGATTTAATATGAATTGAAAAGAATGAAAAATATACATTTTCTTTCAGTATTATACAGAATTGATATATCCTAATAATTTGCTTTGAACTGATTTTGATATATTTTTGTATATTAATTGGATCATTAATTACCCATCAGTCTCCTGCCATTTGTGCAATGTCCTCATTTCTTGAACTTTTGGCTTAAATATTGCCCCATTCCCTTCTTTCAGGATACATGACAGTTGTTTACTTTCCCTCAGCTTATGTAGAAATACCCCCCTCAGAGTGTGGCAAAATTTATCTTTAGAAATATCTGAGTCACAAGAATGATTATGAAAGATTTTGTTTGACACTTGACACTGATGACTAGAAATCAATGTTACATTTGTATTTCCAACAGTTTAAAAAAAGGGGGGGGGGTGGAAAATGTTGAGAAAATTCTCCAGTCAGGACCCAGTGCAAGTCCCTCAAATTCAACAATGGGAAAAACCCTGGGGGCTTAGCCTATAACTGTCTACTACATGTATTGCAGTATGGTATATATATAGCTTGTGACATAATAAAAATATTGCTGGTTTTGTGGAGAAAGAAAAAAAAACACAACTGATTGGTTTGGCTTTGTAAAAAATAGAACCATGCATTTGAAATCTTTGAATACATGTTCTAAAATTATTGTACTTAAAAGATACACTTGAGTCTTTTTTCATATCATGTCAGTCAGTCAGTATCAACTTGATACTTGTGTTAGTTTCCATAATTGTACATTGTTCATGTATCAGGTAAACAATGAGTCATGGATTTCCACATAATGTTGATATTATTGACTTGTTAGTTGTTAGTGCTACAACAAAAGATCTATTCAAGAAGTGACCTATATAATCAGTATAAAACCAGATCAGAATGTAAGTGATTCACAGACTGATCAGGTTTTATATGGTTTATCAATACAATACTTATCAATGCATTGGAAAATTAGGTAATTTTGCTAAATCCGAGTTAGAATCGCTCTCTGTCTGATTTTACTAAAGTATTCTGTAGTGTACTTTAATAGTAATGGGAATTAATACAAGAAACTATCACATGTGGTTACTTTAAGAAATAGTTCATTCTTGTTTATATGTCATGTATAGATATATATATTTTGAATGTTTTGTATTCACTTGAAATAACCATTATATGGTTTTGTTTTTTAAGGTATAATAAATCTGAGAAATAAAAATGAAAAAAAGGTCTTCAATTTTTTGTTTCTTTTCTTTCAGCTATTTTGTGATTTGTAATAAAAATACATTTGTTCATTTAGCAGTCATTATACACATAGAAATAAAGATACAAAAGTATAAAAAAAAAAAAAAAAATTTTTCCAATTTCAAATTAATGGTGAATAAATAGAACAAACAAGAAATGTGTGGAAATGTCACAAAGAACATATTTTCTATAAATTTTATCAATGAGTACACAATCACAAACATTTCCATCAACATCCCTAAAATCATAATAAAAAACCCTAAGCCCTTAACATTCCAATTTTCGTCAGTAAAATAGACGAGAACAAGTCATGGTTCATAACACTGGTGTCTAATTGTTCATTTCAGTTTCAAAAATGAATTAGAGTCTGCCGGCAGGGTTATCATGACAGAAATACTGAGATCGACTGACTTACTAATAATCAGAGTAGGTTGCCTGGATAGTGTAGTGGTAACTCGACTCACTTCTCACCAATGTGTCACGGGTTCGATTCCTGGTCACGTACGTGAGGGTACAGTGGTCGCCAGTCCAAACACATGGGTTTTCTCCGGGCTCTCTGGATTCCTCCCATAAGATTGACTACATACGCTGCCACAAGAGCCATCGAAAGAGATTAATATAAATTGTGATAACTTATTTCGTAATCGATGTAAAATAAATAAATTTATCATTTATTTTTTTAACAATGTATGAGTTTTTGGTGCCTTGGTCGAAATTAACCCTGTTGAAACACTTGCCTTATGATGATATCTATTTCATGTAAATCTTGCAGACATTCTCTGAGTACCTTGAACAGTTTAGGTATTAGATTCATGGCGGAACCAGTCTTACGTAGCAGGAATTGCTAATTTGCATAATTACTGCAGCCAATTAAACTGTACTGTATCACCCCGTGCAACAACAGTTAGGATATACTACTGAAGTAAGGTCATGACCTCATCAGGTGTTCAAGTTAGGTATAGAAATCAGCGTCATGACCCTTACTCCATATTATTATGAAACAAAGTGCGTAAGGCTGACGGCAGGGTTACCATTAAAAAATCAAAGAGTGAGTTCAGCTGACTGATGATTAGAGTTGCAGAAAAAACGTGTAGAGTTTTGGGTGTGATATTACGTTTGCCTTAAATATATGCTTCGTCTCCACGGAATTTCAATAATTGTCATGACTGAATTACAGTTTCTTCGACAGATATATAGTTGTTATATCAAAATACTTCTCTTAGATGCACATGGAGGCCTATTTCGGGCCGAACATTAAATATCTGTACAATCAAAAATGTATATGAAAGTCTTTTTCACCGTATGACTAAAGATGGTTATAGTCAGCTTCATTACAATAATGTTACCCCTCCTTTTGATCGCCATTAATTTTTAGCTCACCAGAGCATAGCTCAGGGTGAGCTTTTGGGATACTTGATTGTCCATCGGCTGTCAACAATTTTGATGTTTAACACTAGAGGCCACAATTTTGATCCAATCTTCCTCAAACTTGGTCAGAATGTTTGTCTTGATGATATCTTGAACCCTTTTGAAAATGGGTCAGGTTGGATCAAAAAGTAGGTCAGTAGTTCAAATCTTAGAAAAATCTTGTCGTCCGTCAACAATTTTGATGTTTACACACTAGAGGCCACAATTTTGATCCAATCTTCCTCAAACTTGGTCAGAATGTTTGTCTTGATGATATCTTGAACCCTTTCGAAAATGGGTCAGGTTGGATCAAAAAGTAGGTCAGTAGGTCAAATCTTAGAAAAATCTTGTTTACACAATAGAGGCTACAATTTTAATCCAATCTTCCTCAAACTTGGTCAAAATGTTTGTCTTGATGATATCTTGAACCCTTTCGAAAATGGGTGGGGCTGGATAGAAATGTAGGTCAATAGGTCAAATCTTAGAAAAATCTTGTTTATACTCTGAGGGCAACATTTTTGGTCCAATCATCCTCAAACTTTGGCAGAATGTTTGTCATGATGATATCTTTTGTGGATAGGGTCAGAAAATTCCTGAACATTTTTTCACCTCATCTTCTTAATTCTAAAGCAATCTGTTTTGTACAGGCAATGAATGATACTTTTCTCAGGTGAGCGATCTAGGGCCATCTTGGCCCTCTTGTTAAAAATACATTTCTTTTCTTTCCTTTTTTAGAATGGTACCACCTTAAGTTTATGTATGTTCGACGGCTGTTGTCTCAAATATGCCACCAGACGTTAGCACCATGATAAAAAAAAATATTTTTGTGATACCGGCAGTTCAGGTGTCTAAAAAGAAATATAGGCTAAATGACAACCACTTCGAAATTTACATTATTTTGTTGAATTTAGGAAATTTAAAACAAATTTGTCACTCTTTTACTCTTTTTATGTTTTATATAATGATTCTATTACTCGAGTATTAACAAAGGGAGCCACACAGTTTTAAAGCAGCAGTCCAGCCAAGCTCGAAGATTTAAGATGTTAAAGGACACTGAACAGTTAAATACATGGTTGACTTTTATCAGTCACAGAACTGTTGCACTCGGCGCCACACATGCGCACTCAGAAAGCCTCATCTACATGTCTGCCAGTGGATTTTAATGGGTATCCTTAAATAATAAGACGATTCATGACAGTTTTGTTGTTGATGATTATATAATATTATATTAGTAAATGGGACTGATGAGTCTCTTTCACACACGTTCTGGAAATTTGGTTCGGATCTGATAAATACATAGCAAAATAGAGTTATTCAGAGATCCTATATGCATGTTATATATATTATATAAAGTCCCTGAGTTATTGTTACAAAAGCATTTTTTCATGAATATTATTTCAAATAAACTTTTTATCAATACAATGTACTTACATTAATAAACATATATACGCGTGAGTGAATGAATGTAGTCCGTTTCGCAATGACGAGGATAAATTGGGATGGATTTAAAATCACAAAATGGACTTCAATCAAAGTCAATAGAGCATGTTACCTTTGGCCATTTACAAAAGAACTTGTGGCAAAGATACAATATATTATGATATAACTTGAAACAAAACTTGGGAAATAGGGAAATTGTTCGGATAATCATTACTTATAATCTTATATATTCGTCTGATTATTCACATAATCGTTTTGAATATATATATATATATATATATTTAAAACTATATATATATATATATATTTGCCCACGCGATATTACCTAAGTATTTAATTCTTATATTTCTAATTCAATTTCATGCATGCTCCACCGAACATAACAATGTGCTGGTGGATTGTTCATTGGGATATAAACATGCACTTAAGATTTTCAACCAGTCAGTGATTGGTCAGTTTAAATCAGCGAATTATATTGAGTATTGCCGAGCCTATGTGGTATATTTCTGTCAACCACTTATCCACTTAGCTAAGTCAAAACTTTTTTAAAATATATCATGTATATGCAGTTAGTATCTGGCAATGGAAAACTTTCGTGTTATCCTCTTGGGTATCTTAACAGGACAAAACTGCCTGTTAGTACCCACTACTGCCAACCATATATTTTCATTAAAATAACTGGATATCTCGCCTTTTTTCAAGTTAGTCAGTTAAATTATGGGAAAACAAGCATTTTTTCACATAATTATCTTGAAAAAGCATGATATCCAATAAACGTAGGTGAATATTTTTTCTTTAAATTACAATATCAATAGTATTCATATATAAAATACAAATAATATGAATTTCATTTAATACCTTTTATTGCCAATGCATGAATATTTTTTCCTATGTAGATAATGTTGAGTTTGTTACGTGTTGATAAAGAAAGTAAGTTATAATTAGACAACGTGATATGCTTTTTATCTCCACGCCAAACTTAAATCTACATTTCCAGGACAAAATAAGAACTGTTATATCCTGGGATACTTGTTTGGAGAGTAATGACCGGCCGACATCAGATGATTGAGTACATGATGCAGATACCTGGACATGGTCGGTGCAGAATCGGCGGGGGTTTTGGTCATATCAAACAGTTACCCGGTATACAGACGCCCAGCTTTCAAAATCAATGTTCAATACTTTATTCCCTGTCTCTGTACAAAATTTGTAGAAATTCTATGCGACAAATTTTATGCTATAATCACTCATGCAAATATATAAATTTTCCTCAAATATTTTTTTTTTCAAGAAAAATGCAATATATTTACAGTTTAAATATAGCAAAACTCCTATACGATAATTGGTTTCAAATTTTGCATAATGACTTGAAATGATATAAATTATCAGTTAGATCAATTTTGAGTTATCTGCCCTTGAACAGGGCCCCAAAAAGCTAAAATATCACTTTCAGGGGCAGATAACTAAAAAAATAGGACGCTGGCCCCCAACTTTTTTCCCATAAATTTTTTTTTTTTTTTTATGATTCTCTATTATCATGCAAAGTTTTAAAAAATCTATGAAACAGTTTAATTTTTCATTCTTTGTCTTTATAGAAAATGTAGCAAAAAGTAGCAAACGTGACCCTCACCGCGTGGGTTCGAATCCCGGCAGGGTCATTCTCATTCGGATTTTTCATGTGAGGAAGCCTTCCAGCTGGCTTGCGGTAGGTCGGTGGTTCTACCTGGATGCCTCCGTGCATTCGGGCTTTCCTCCACCTGTGATTAGCTGGACGTCACTATATGACTAAAATACTGTCGAAGCGACGGTAAACTCAAATAGTCAAGTCAAGTCAAGTAGCAAACGTCCTTAATTTTTTCCTTTTGTGAAGAACGAACGACAACTCTGCTTGGAGATTGCCAAACTCCCCTGAAGCAGTTACTTCCCCTGATCAGTTCTGCGCAGGAGTGCTGCAGGAGATGTTTGAGCGCGCCATTTTCCTTTCCATACATGTGCGGTAAATGTCAATAATATTGTTAACCTGTTTATCGTGATTTCTAGGGACGAATTAAGTATTTCCAACTGTATACAAATATATATTTTTTGGAAAGTTTAATTCGATAAGCGTGTTATGCCCCACTCGAAGAGGAAAAGAGGGAGTAAGCATGTTCTTGAACAGTACAGAGAGCCAACTGAAACGTCGGGTGGCGGGGACCAGGAGGCACATAGGCCTGATGTTGTGCAGCTTGGCACAGGCAATAGCTTAGCAGTTATCATGTTTTGGTCATTTATTTTTTTTGTTTCCTCAGTTACTATTGACAATATATTGCTTATACTTTTTCAGGGATAAGGTTTGTTGGGACAGGTGCTCTATATATGGGCTGCATATTTAAGAGACCCTCGGCCTCGATTTAAATGCAGTTTCTGACTAAAAAAAATAATTTCTTACCAGTACAACTTTAGATTAGAGTAATTTCCAAGAGGACAAATGCCAAGTCTTTGTTGGGGATGGAACCCAGTAGACCCCCATGTCAGCAGACTGAAACTCTTATCATTTCGCCAAAGGGTTAGTCCGTAGAATATTTTGGACATGGTGGGTCAATAAATTGACTAGATGTTCTCTTTTGGGAAATCTGATTTCTGCACTACACAGTATATTTTACGCACATCAGGGAGACAGAGATTAAAATATTTTTCAAGGGGAAGATCTCATATTCATTTCAACCGTCATGGCTAAGGACTGTCTGTTTTAAGCTTGTTGAGAGCTATTGCAGTCAAACGTGCATTTGCATGGGCATGGGATTAATTTGAAATTTCAGTAACATGTTCAAGGGTATCAAACTTTCAAGACAAATCATTTTTGACTGGATTTAAATCAAACTATGGCCACTTTCTGACTTTTTGACTTGAACTTTTTGGTAAAAGTTATGCATGCAATAGAAAATTTGGTTTAAAGTTTTGCATGTAAGCTACTATCCAGCTTAATCTTAGTAGACTTTCATGGTATTGACTTAAAACTAAGTACATGAGTGTGTTCTGAACTTTTGACAGGGGCATAAGACAACCAAGGTGGATAACTCTTGACTAAATTCAATTTATACAAGTTATGGCCCTTTGCTACAATCCAGCTTCAAGCCTTGTGCAAATGTTTACCTGGTTGTTTAAAATCTATGTATTATATAAATATGAATTGTGAGCTAAACAAAGCTTTTTAATAATAATCATTTTTATTTCATTGAACATTATTATTTCATTGACTATTCTGTATATACAGAGTATGTTTTCAATATAAGATTAAGTAAAATCACCTGTAATATGATTGATTTCAGGACACAGTGTAATCCCATTCACGCACAAATGTACGTGAATCACGTACAGAAAGCTGAAAAAACGTACAATATATCAGAATACTAGTCTTCTCTACGTGACCGGAACGTACGCAAAATGCCTATGGTTTTAATTTCCTTTCCTTCATTTTTTATATTTACACGAACTTGAATACCTACAAGTTCGTTGTAGCCTTGTGTTTTATGGCATGAAAATCGATAAATGATGCTTCGGAAATTCCTCGCTCTAAAAATAGCACAATTAGGGGAAGTAACTCTTGAGGGTACGTACGATAAGGTTCGAGTGTTCCGAATTTGTTTACGAATGTGTGTCTGCATAAAATGTTGGGGAAAAAACAGTCTACACTGATCGGCCTGTGGAAAATAACTTCCCCAGCACCCGCAGCCGATTCCGATAATGTTCAGCAACAAGATGACAGTCCAAGCGATGTAAATACCATTAAAAAGAGGCCAGAAATATAAACATTCCAAAAACATTGGTTGACATTATTTCCGTGGCTTCGTTTCGACGATGATAATAAAATTATGCATTGCTACGACGTAGAAAAGAAGGAATACAGACATTGTATTCAGTAACAAAGCATTTTTTATGTTGGTACCCCCAATTTTCACACGGAACCCCCAGAACTGAAAATTGTGGCTCACAGGGGGTTCCATGAACCCCTTGATTAGAAAAGGCGTGGGAACACTGGGACAAATACACACATGCTTAAAAAGTATGGGGAATACTCTGAAATGTAAACTTAACCAACAGATCTAGGATGGGTGCTGTCAGAGAGGGTAGGAGGTAGTCACCGTAGTGCCTACCATTTAGTCTAGCTTAGGCACTGTTCTATGGAAGGGTATTAACGCATAAATTGCATCTTGCATGCGTACATTACAACTTGCATTCATACATTTACATCTTGCATTCGTACATCTACATCTTTCCTTCGTACATTGACATCTTGCATTCGTACATTCACATCTTTTGGTTATCTAATATTGGAACCGTCCTTAAGCATTTTGCTCAAGTGGCATGATGCATTTTTTAATTTAATGTTTTAACCTTATTTCAAATTCTTCGCTAGATCGGCGTTTCATCGTCTTACTATAAACAAATGATAGAACATGCGACAAAATAGAACGCGACCAACGGTGTTTGACAGCAGAAGGCGCAAGTTCGGAAACTGTCGGGTTCTGGACGGAAACTGCCGACAATATACGAGTATTTTGAAAAGATACAATAGTTGTAACAGTCGTTTTAAGCTGTTTTAAATGAGGATGAATTTATACTGGTTCATATCATGTTTAGTTGAATACTTATTCAAGTTAGTTTGTTTTAGAACATGACATGCACTGCCAAGACCAGCGTCTATCACTTGATTTTTTTTAAAAGTTGTTAATACCAACGCATGATTGGTGATACCATTTGCGGTATTTTTTTTCACATTGAACCATATTATCAGTGAATTCAGGCATTTCACATGCATCCTATCACCAACGGCATTTTCTTGTGTGCAAACTTACACAATGAAAACAAAACTAAATTTACAACCAACACAGCTGTCCAACATATAAAAACACCTATATATTCTGAATACTGAAGTTTATTATATCCGGATCCTATATCCTCCTTTGCACAACACATCAAAACCTTTATTTGTAATCTTACATTAACGCTGGCGTTAATTTGTTTATTAAGGGTAGCTTAAAATTACATTCATTTTATACTTAGCTAAATCAATTTACATATTGAGTATTTAGCGAGTAAAGACAATTTCTCTGTGTATGTTCTTTCATAATGTTTTTGATGAAAAAAAGATCAAAGTATGTTTGTTTACTTCTTCCTTTGTTTCTTTTCAACGATCAATTTGCTAATGGCCAAACAAATAATTTCTCGTGAAATACCTACCATTAATAATGTCAATGTGTGAAACAGTGAAAATTAATTACACCAATTAATACTTTATTTATCTTTTGAATGTGCATAACATCAAAGTACTTTTGGAATTCCCGATTTAAAATTGCGTAAATTGATCAATTATGAAGACTTAATTACAAATAATGTGAAAGGTTTTATGTAGACGGTCTCGGCCGGTTTCCTTTCTGTCAGATCATATATTATCTGAGTAAACATTACATCATTTTTTTTTCTTCTAATTTCAGGTTTAAAATTGTGTTAATTGAACAATAACAAGACTTGATTATAAATGTAAACGGTCTCAGTCGGTCTCCGATCTACCCCCCCCCCCCCCATATACTACATACTAAACGACGGTCTCGGAGACCGGCGGAGACCATCGATAATTTGGAGACCGGCTTTTAGTAGGCCCCAACTTATGTTTATCTTCAAAGTATATTTCAGTCATTTACGGAAATTGCCGACAACAAATGCGTAGCGCCACCTGTTAGAATAATTTGGTCGTCCCGTCATTATTACACCAGGTGTCGCATCGTATTATGCCTTGTGTATTGTGCTGTTTACATTCGGCTTTCCACATTCAGCTATTCGTCATTGTTACTGCTATGCTCTCTGACATTTGTCATTCGTTAAGAGGAAGGTGTTATTTTAAATTAGAATATTAAACATGACTTCATCTCATCAAATTAATGTTAATTCATGGTGTTAAATAACGAGAATAACAGACACTATTTATAGCAAGATGTTCATATCACAAAGTAAGATGTACAAAGCAAGATGTGCATGTCACAAAGCAAGATGTACAAGTCACAATACAAGATGTACAAAGCAAGATGTGCAAGTCACAAAGTAAGATGTGCAAGTCACAAAGCAAGATGTAAATGTACGAATGCAAGATGTAAATGTACGAATGAAAGTTGTAATGTACGAATGCAAGATGCAATTTATGCGTTAATACCCTTCCATACTGTTCAATGAGCAGTGAAGTTGTTGAGGTTGAAAGCTGTTTGTTAACTTATTAAATAAAGCTGATATTTTTGATGGGTTTCAATTTTAGCTCTAGTGTAGTAAAATGATATACACATGTAAATGGAAAGTTGAAAACAAACATCTTTAGAAAGGCTTCCCGACTTATTGGTAGTGTATTTTGTGCAAATTCAATTGAAACTTGGGTAGATTTCCTGTAAGTTGTCAGATATGAAGAGACAAAGTTTTGTGAGATTCAATGAAATTTAGATCTGTATGTAATATCCTGTAGGAAAGGATGTGTCTGAAGCATTCTACAAGGAAGATCTTGCCAAGCGACTTCTTGCCCGGAAAAATGTGTCTGTGGATGATGAAAAATACATGGTGTCCAAACTGAAGCAGGGTAAAATATTTTTTTAATATTTATAGAATTCAATAGAATTTTATTTCTGTACTGATCATTAAGAGTACAAAACCTACTTCACTCTTTTTTACCTTCAAACCTTGTTTTTCTCTTATTTAATTTTAGAACTTGCTTCCAGTCAGTTCCAGATGTTTCATCTGCCGGTGTTTTCCTTAAGGCCATCATTAAAAATTGTTTGTTGGTAGTGCTCCGACCCTGAATTCCAGGGGTGGGTAGGTATTTTTTTTAATTTCAAATGATTAAAATATAGCTGAAAGCTTTTTTTCTATGGAATGGACATATAAGATCAAAATTAAAATTTACGTCTCAAAGACCAAAAAGAAAGATTTTTTGATGGGTGGGTCAGAGCTTTACAAACAAACATATTTTTACTTAAGAATTAAATATAATCATGTTTACCTCCATGAAATTACCTAAAATGCAGACCTGACAAATACTGTTGTCAGTGAAAAATATTAAATTAACAGAACATGTAGCAAGTATGTTGCAATATATAGCATTTGCAAATGAAGAAAAAAGAGCGAAAAAAAATGTATTTAATGCCTAAATTAACTTTCTGACACTTTAAGACATGATAGAGACCATTGCATCCAGTTTAAATCAGATCAGCCTACTATATGCAGGCTGATCAGGTTTTATACTTTTTGCTCCTCCTTGGTACATTTGAGATTTGACAATAAGACATAGTCAGATAGGAAATGTATTTTAGTTTGATGTGGTTTTACAGTAGTCCTACATGAGTTTAAGTTGCATGTCAGAGTAGTAAAGGATTGGAGAGGATGTTAGTTATGCCTATTGTTACAGAATGTGGCAGTGGATTCACTGTAAAACTGGAGGGCATGTTCAAAGATATGGAGCTGTCTAAAGACATCATGCTGGCCTTCAAACAGGTACCTGCCCATGTTGATTTGTGTGTATCACATAAGAAGCATCTCAGACTTCACTAGCCATTATAAGTCATTGTTAAAAGTAAATTTGTTTCATATTCAGAAAGTAGTTGATTTGATCCTGGCCACAGCATATCAAAGTTGTTAAAAGAGGTTATACATGTAGTATATCTTCTTTGTGCTTGGTGCTCAGCGTATAAGGGTAGTTCCATGACTGGTTGGCCTAGTGTCAATATAATGTGACTGGGTGTGGTATCATGCCACACGTCTGCGGCTTGATATCTAAGTGAGGCAGCACAATATCTGTCTCATGTGGATCAAAGTCCCAAAATGACTGAAATACTGCCAGTAGGATATTAAACCCAAGCAACAAAACAAAACAATTACAGTTCGAAAGATGAACTGTAACCACTCAACTCAGTCTTTATTTTGAAACTACTAATTCAGAGATATGCTTGCAATGCACCATTTAAATGAAATGCTATTTTCAACTCCTTAAGGAAAAGCCTGTGATCTCATTAAGACATTATGATTTATCTAAAATAGAAGTTGTGAATTTGAGCACAGAAAAAAAGTCCTGTCCCAGTACTTGGATTAACTGTGTGAATGTTTACAGATGCAAAATGTAGACACCACAAGGGGTATAGAATTGAACGTGAATATCTTCACCAAGAGTTATTGGCCCACATACAAACCAATGGACGTTCATCTGCCTTCTGAGGTAACCCTTATAAGTCTCCTTTCCCAGTCTAGATAAAGCATTGTATTCATCATTATACGCCTGTCGAAGACGGGATGTATTATGGATTCATCTGCGGCGGGCAGCATCCAGTGATGTTGTATGCTCTCTGACTCAAACAAACATGAACTGATCTTTACCATACTTGGTCACAATGTATATGGCCACATATCTACTAAGGTTCCTTTCAATAACCAGCAAGATTGCTCCAGAAACTCTTGAGTTGTGGCCCTTGAATTGATGAAAAATGGTAAAGTTAACTGTGTCCGCTCTCTAACTCAAACAAGTGTGAACCAATCTTTACCATACTGGTACTTGGTCACAATGTATATGGGCGCAATATCTCAATGCCTTTCGATAACCAGCCAGATTGCCATAGAAACTCCAGAGTTATGGCCCTTGAATTGATTAAAAATTGTCAAATTTACAGTGTCATCTCTCTAACTCAAATAAATGTGAACTGATCTTTACCAAACTTGGTCACAATGTATATGGGTAGACTATCTCGGTTCCTTTCCATAAACAGCCAGATTGCCGCAGACACTCTTGAGTTAAGGCCCTAAAATTGCTGAAAAATTGCTGAGTTAACAGTGTCAGCTCTAACTCAAACATAAACATATATTTACCAAGTTTGGTCAGAATGTATATGGGCACAATATCTCAGCCATGTTTAATAACAGGCTAGATGGTCCAAGACACTGCGGAGTAATTGCCCTTTAATTGATGAAAAATTGTCCACTCTTTTACTCTAACAAACATGACCTGATCTTGTCCAAACTTTGTCACAATTTTAATGGGCACAATATCGTAACCAGGTTTGATAACCAGTCAAAATATCTTGAACGCTCTAGAATTATGGCCCTTGAATTGATGAAAAATGCAAAATTAACAGTGTCTACTCTCTTAACACTGACAAATGTGAACCGATCTTTACCAAACTTTGTCACAATGTGTATTGGCACAGTATCTCAATCAAGCTGGAAAACCAGTCAGATTATCCCACTTAAGAGTTATGACCCTTGAATTGATAAAATGGCATGATGGGCATATTTTGCAATAACCAGCGCTCTTTTTTTGTTTCTGTTTATTTCTGTTGTATATCTACATTTAATTTATTTGTTTCTTTTTATACCTTTTGATGTAGGGGCTTTACTAAATTATGCATTTTGTCCTGTCCTAATTTGCTTCCAATATCTAGCTAACAGACCTAGTGAGCCTTGAACCAGTCAGTTTCATGAAAAGTAGCAATGGATTGTATTTAGAAGGAGAGGGGTCAAGGTCACTGATACTAAAAACAGAAAACATGATTTGACAACTCGCTGTATTCTGGATATTGCGGTGTTAACAAAGCAGTATTGCAGGGGTATCCAGCAATTTCTCAGCACTTTTGTAAAAGAACTGGGATTCTTTAATTTTGTTGGAGGGGATGGGGTCACAGTTTTAGAGAAAGTCTATGAAATTAAAGGAATTGAACATAATATCATGCATGTTTTATATAATCTATTAATAACTTCACCACATACAGATGCAGGTCCATAGCTTCAAGGTCAAGGTCACTGTTACTAAATATAAATATAATATACTTTTCTTGTTACAGATGGTTCAGTTGCAAGAGAACTTTAATAAGTTCTACCTGGAGAAACACATTGGCCAAAAGTGGCAGTGGCAACCCACCCTGGGTTACTGTGTGCTGAGAGCAGATTTCTCTGCAGTGAGTTTGGCATGTCATATTTTGCTCTCTGCTCATGTCAAGTAATGTTTTGTTAGATTTGTATGATAAATTATATGGAAAAAAAACAACAGGCTTTTAAGATCCAGAATTGTAAACACAAAATGTGACTTGTAGTCATAATAAGGTGTCTCTTAATACTTTCAAAAGTTTATTTGTATGATAAATGTGTATAGGAATAGTATAAATACTTTTTCGGTATGTATACAAATTTTTTTAGCTCACCTGAGCACAACGTGCTCATGGTGAGCTTTTGTGATGGTCAGCCGTCCGTCGTGCGTTGTCAACTTTTTAATTCAAACGACTTCTCCTCCTAAACTACTGGGCAGATTTCAATAAAACTTTACACAAATGACCCTTGGGTGACCCTCTTTCAAGTTTGTTCAAATGGTTCCAGTCTGTTGAATAACTAGGTCACAGGAGCTAAAAATAGACAAAAAAATTGCAATCTTTAAAAATCATCTTCTCTGAAACCAAAAGGCACAGAGCTTTGGTATGTAGCATCATCTTATCGTCCTCTACCAAATTTGTTCAAATTATGGCCCTGGGGTCAAAATTGGCCCCGCCCTGGGGGTCAGTTTATTTACATAGGCTTATATAGGGAAAACTTAGAAAAATCTTCTCCGAAACCATATGGCCTAGAGCTAAGATATTTGGCATGAAGCATTGTCTAGTGGATCTCTACCAAGATTGTTCAAATCATGGCCCTGGGGTCAAAATTGGCCCCGCCCCGGGGGTCACTTTATTTACATAGGCTTATATAGGGAAAACTTAGAAAAATCTTCTTCTCCGAAACCATATGGCCTAGAGCTTTGATATTTGGCATGTAGCATTGTCTAGTGGATCTCTACCAAGATTGTTCAAATCATGGCCCTGGGGTCAAAATTGGCCCCGCCCCGGGGGTCACTTTATTTACATAGGCTTATATAGGGAAAACTTAGAAAAATCTTCTTCTCCGAAACCGTATGGCCTAGAACTAAGATATTTGGCATGAAGCATTGTCTAGTGGATCTCTACCAAGTTTGTTCAAATTATGGCCCTGGGGTAAAAATTGGCCCCACCCTAGGGGTCACTTTCTTTAACATAGGCTAATATAGGAATATATCAACCTTTGGCCGGGAGCTTTGATATTTGGCATGTAGCATTGTCTAATGATCTCTACCAAGTTTGTTCAAATAATGGCCCTGGGGTCAAAATTGGCCCCGCCCAGGGGGTTACTTTCTTCAACATAGGCTAATATTAGCAACTGTTTATCAGATCTGAATGATACTGTGCACAATTACTCATCTTAACATGTACATCACATATCAACAAAAAGGAATTGCTTTGTACATTTAGATAATTTTTCAACCATTAAAAAAAACACCTTGTTACCTTGATCTTTAACCTATCTTTTGTAACTTTATGGAGGGACATTTTATCTTTACTCAGGTGAGCGGATTAGAGCCCTCGGGCTCTTGTTTGTATATGTATTTTGTAAGAAGATTAGGTTTGAACACTGGTGAGTATTAAGGTGGACAAAAATCTGAAAATTAGTGATGAGGAATAGACCATTTCCCTCTGAAATTAAACGTAAATGTACTGGAACCGTGTCTTTTATAGTGACGCTTTCCTTTGCACTCTTATATAGTACTGCCCCTTGCGCTGTCGCGCGCTTTTAGTCACGTGGTATTTGTTTACTTAGAAAAGGCTGTTCTTCGTCAAACCATTATTTTTCACTCAATATCTGGCTGTTTATGGCTGACCACAGCGTAAGTAAAAGTACAATAATATAAGATCATGTTCAAACAAGCTCTTTGTAAAGCCACATGTCTTTATATAAGCCCTTTATCGCGTATTCATGGAGAAAGGGAATCGGCTGATTCTGCGGTCTAAGACTGTTGCTTGTGCAGATCGACAGTTGCATATGAGAACAGGACTTTTGGTGCCAAGATGATAAAGGCAATAATTATTGCTAGTGAATTAATTGTTTATACAAATTTGTAACAGTTACTACTGTGTTTACCTGTTAAAAAGGGTAATTCTGCATATTAATTTGGACTGTGAGGAGTTGCCAAGTTGTTTTTACATTAGTGATTACTGAAACCTTACTGCAATTAATATATATGTGCTGGTATCACTGATCAAAGTGGATTCTTGTATTCTAATAATGACTTTGGACACTGTCAATTTAAAGTGCAAAATTAAACATTTTCAGTGAATTTAATTTTACTAAGAAAGACAACTCTGATTGAACTTTGTATTTTCCAGTAGGGGTTACCTCCCTTAGCCCATAACTTTTATTCTTTATGCAAGTAAGAATTTCTTCACACATTCTAGTCATAATATAGATCCTGCTAAGCTTATATACAGCTATTTTGTTTGTACATTGTTTACTGTATTTTGTATCTGAGAACATTGTATTTAGTGTATTTTATGTATCTCTTTGTAGTTCTTCAACATCTATAAGACCATCAATAAAGTCTTGAGGTTTAAACTGACTGTGTTGTGTACAGTACAGTGAAGAAGCTCGTCACAGCAATGGAAACCCCCGCTGTCAACCTGACACTGGATTCTGCAGCTCAACCGGAAAAAGACCCGGCTGTCGAAACTGCAACACAAGGGCGAGAACAGAGGATCAGGACTCTCACCGAGAAAGGTGCTGCTTCGTATGAAAATACGCTTTCGGACTTCAACAGGCGAATCGATCCGATTCAGGAAAGGGCTCGACATGAGATTGATATGTTTCGGGATCGGGATGGACATATCCAACCGGAGACTCTGCAGAAGAGTCAAGTGTATATTAAGGAACTCTTGAGTCAGTACAACTCAGTTACTGAGGAACTGATCACATGGTTAAAAAGCATCCACACTGCTGATAGTTTAAGAGAAATTAGATATCAACGAACGGTTATATATAGATTTACGCATGAAATGGAAGAAGTGCTGACAAAAATGAATCAACAGATAAATGGGGACATTGTGCATGAACAGTTGTCACATAAGCATTCAGAACATGGACAATCCCAGTATAGACATTCCAAACAGAGAACTTCACAAAAAAGCAGTTCTCATTCAAGTTTTTCGTCCCATGGCTCAAGATCTAGCGCATTCTCTCTTCTGCTAAGAAAAAAGGCCAAAGCAGAAGCTGCAAAAGCATCTTTACATTATGCTGACAGAGAAGCTGAGCTTAAGAGGAAGCAAGTGGAAGTGGAAATCCAAATGAACAAGTTGAATAAGCAACGTGAGGCTGAAATGTTGAATGCAGAATATGAAGCAATTAGAGAATTGGACTCTGTAGAAACATCTTCAGGGATAGATGAAGATGACATTTGTGAACGTACAAAGCAGTATGTGAATGATCAGGAGAATTATTTACCTGAACGTTATGAACAACGCTCGCTAGATATTCCAGATGTCAATTATGGTAGTGAAAATTCTAGGCAACCACCAAAGCACGCCGAAAACACAGAGATAAAAGGTGCTAACATTGATAGAAACAATAATCATAGGAACATGCCTGTGTCCGAACTCTCACGTTTTTTGCTGAAGAAAGACATGCTTATGTCGCGATTCGCCAAGTTCAACGATAGGCCGGAATCGTTCCACACGTGGAAGAAGAGCTTCACAAGCATTACTGAAGAACTCGAAGTGACACCATTTGAAGAATCAGATCTACTGGTAAAATGGCTTGGTCCAAAGTCATCAGCTGTTGCACAAACAATACGATCATCAAACATTAACAATCCAGCCTTGGGCGTAAGTAAGATATGGGATCGCCTTGAAGATTGTTATGGCCGCCAGGAAATGATAGAAGTGTCTCTTCGTAAGAAACTGGAACGTTTTCCAAAAATCACTATCAAGGATCTCAACAAATTGTATGACCTACATGACGTTCTGGCAGAAATAGCATCACTGAAGTTGGATCCGAAAATGCAGTTGCTAGCTTACTTTGACACATCTGCAGGAATTAATCCAATTGTAAATAAATTGCCACAGACAATCAAAGGCAAATGGAGAGATAAAGCATTTAATTACAAACAGAACCATGGTGCTGTGTTTCCACCGTTTACATTTTTTGTAAACTTTATTTATGAAATGGCACGTCGGTACAATGATCCCGGTTTTGATTTTGAAGCAACCTACCAGCCACAGCATGAACATCAGCAAAGGTCAACCGTGAATGCAAAGAAAACAGAAATCTCAAGAAAACCAGAAGAACGTTATCTAAGTGCGTAATACATTCGAAAACCGATTGAAGAAAGACGTAAAATACTTAAAGACAATGGTGTGTGCTTCAGATGCTGTAACTCAAAGGACCATTTGAGACAAGACTGCAAAGTGGATATAGTGTGTAAAGAGTGTGGAAGTCAGTATCACAGTCCGGCTATGCATGTAGCGCCTAAGTCGTCCAATTTAGGTAGAAGAAATTATGGCGGGGAGCAGAAAGAGCTAAAGAGTAGTCAGCATGTAACTGGACAGAATGACATTACAAATTCTTGTACTGAGATATGTGCAGGTGAATTTGGTGGCAAGTCGTGTGCCAAAATTGTACCTGTCTTTGTCACGCATAAAGACAATCCATTGGTCAGAATGAAAACATACGCTATTCTGGATGAACAGAGCAATAAATCTCTAGCGAAAGAAGAACTGTTTGACTACTTTGGGGTGAGTTGCCAACCAGAAAAATACACACTCATGAGTTGTTCGGGAAAGACTGTCATGACTGGGCGAAGAGCTGATGGGTTTTTAGTTGAATCTGTAGACGGAAACACATCAATGAAGCTACCTACATTGGTTGAATGCGGAGAAATTCCTAGCAACAGGAACGAAATTCCCACACCAGAAGTAACACTGTATCACTCACATCTGAGGGATTTGACCAATGAGATACAACCTGTCGATGAACAGTCTGAGATACTTCTTCTCATTGGTAGAGATTTAATGGAGGCACATCATGTATTGGAACAACGAGTAGGAGACCCATCTGCACCGTATGCCCAAAGACTCAAGCTTGGCTGGGTAATAGTCGGAGAAGTTTGCCTTGGGAAGAGCCATGCCACTTCCACGGTAAGCTCTTGTAGGACCTACATACAGCACAACGGGAGGCCTTCGATATTGAAGCCATGTCCAAATGAATTCCATGTAAAGGAAATGCTGTCTCCAGTGATTGAAAATGATGTTGACTCAATGGGCTCAACTGTGTTTCAATTGACCGAAGACGACGACAAGATAGGAAAGTCGATAGAAGACAAAGTCTTTCTAGACGTCATGGAGAACAATTGCCACAAAGATAAAAAGGGACATTGGTGTGCACCACTTCCATTCAAACCCAAAAGAGTGACATTACCAAACAACCGACCAATGGCATTGAAAAGAGCGAAATCCCTGACCAGAAGCCTTCAATCAGACGACAACAAAAGATCTCATTTTACAGAATTCATGCAGAAACTTTTAGACAATGGACACGCAGAGGTGGCTCCACAGTTATCTGAAGGTCAGGAGTGTTGGTATTTACCGGTTTTTGGCATATACCATCCAAAGAAACCAGGACAGATCAGGTGTGTCTTCGACTCGTCAGCAAAGTTTGAGAACCACTCTCTTAACAGCGTTCTTCTTTCTGGTCCAGATTTGAACAACTCTCTGCTGGGTGTCTTGTTGAGATTTCGAAAAAACCAAGTTGCCGTGTCTGCAGATATAAAACAGATGTTCTACTCATTTGTAGTAAGAGAAGACCATAGAAACTATCTCCGTTTCCTGTGGCACAGAGACAATGATATCAACAAAGATCTGATTGACTACCGCATGAAAGTGCATGTATTTGGAAATAGCCCCTCCCCTTCAGTGGCTATTTATGGTCTACATAAGACGGCTGAGTCAGCAGAACCAGAGTACGGATCTGATGTGAAGGAATTTGTACAGAGAAACTTCTATGTGGACGATGGTCTAACTTCCCTTCCTAGCAGCGAACAAGCTGTCGACTTACTGAAAAGGACTCAGAAAGCCCTATCAGAGTATGGTAACTTGTATCTACACAAGTTTGCTTCAAATGATGAAAGTGTGATGGCAGCTCTTCCACAGGAGGATCTTGCTGAAAATCTGAAGAATTTGGACATGAAAAATGAATGCCTTCCACTACAAAGGAGCCTTGGTCAATACTGGAACCTGGAACTTGACAAGTTCACTTATAGGGTCTTACTTGAAGAGAAACCATTCACTAGGAGAGGCATTTTGTCTGTTGTCAACAGTATATATGATCCACTAGGTTTCGTCGCACCTATCACTGTCCAAGGGAAGTTACTCCTGCGGAAATTCCTTGCTGAAACTACAGACTGGGATGAACCATTACCAGAAGAAGGTAAAGCAGAATGGGATTCTTGGTGCTGTTCTTTAGATGAGCTCCAAAATGTGCAAGTTCCTCGTATGTATGTATCATCCTCATTAGCGCAAGCGAAGAGAAGAGAACTACATGTGTTTTCAGATGCGTCAGAAAAGGTGATCGCAGCAGTGTGTTACTTGAGAACTGAAGAAGAGGATGCAACCTCGAAGTTAGGTTTTGTGCTTGGAAAAGCCAAGGTTGCTCCATTACATGGACACACAATTCCGAGATTAGAACTGTGTGCTGCTGTTTTGGCTGTAGAAGTGGCAGAGTATGTAGTAAGAAATTTAGACGAAAAGCTGGACCTGATCAAATTTTACTGTGACAGTAAAGTAGTACTAGGATACATACACAATGAGACCAGGAGATTCTATGTGTATGTAAGAAATCGTGTTGAAAGAATACGAAAGGCCACATTACCGGAGCAGTGGAACTTTGTGCCTACTTCTGTGAACCCAGCAGACCACGGTACAAGACCAGCAACAACCAATTCGTTGTTTGATCAAGGTGGTTGGCTCTATGGTCCCGAGGACTTCTTAGACAGAGCTGCAAAGGTGTCAGACACCTTTGATGCACATCACAACTTGGTGTGTCCTGAAGACGACAAAGATGTCAGACCAATCACTGTTACAAAGACCCAGATAGACAAGCAAGCACTGGGAAGCCACAGATTTTGAAAGGTTTTCAAGCTGGAAGTCTTTGATCAATGCATTAGTGCATTTGAGACTTATTCTGAAGGTCCGTGCAGGTGTTAAACTTAAAGGTCCAGGTGCTGAAAGTAAGGTAGACCTATTCAAGGACACTGAACATTTAGTGATAAAATGTGTACAAAGAGAAGTCTATACAAAAGAAATTAAGTGTCTCCGACAAAAACAATCTCTGTCAAGAGACAGTCCAATACTGTCTCTCAATCCATATTTAGATGAAGAAGGAATGCTGAGAGTTGGGGGAAGGCTGAACAAAATGGAACTACAGGTGTATGAGAAAAACCCTATCATTTTGCCTGGCAAGCATCATATTTCCTTGCTGGTGGTGAGACATTTCCATGAGAGTGTAAAACATCAGGGGCGTCATTTCACTGAAGGTTCGGTCAGGTCTGGAGGGTTTTGGGTCACAGGCGCTAAACGCCTCATATCATCTATGATACATTTTTGTGTGCCTTGCAGGAAACTTAGAGGCCAGGTTGCTGTCCAACAGATGGCAGATCTCCCAAAGGATCGGTTAGACGTAAGCCCTCCATTTACCAATGTGGGAGTGGATACATTTGGACCGTGGTATGTTGTGACGCGCCGCACGAGAGGTGGGGCAGCTAGTTCGAAACGGTGGGCTATTCTGTTTACATGCTTGTCAACACGAGCTATTCACATTGAAGTGATCGAAGAGATGACGTCTTCAGCATTCATAATGGCACTTAGGAGATTTGTGGCTATCAGAGGGAAGGTGAAGATTTTTCGCTCTGATCGAGGTACGAATTTTGTGGGAGCTACAGATGACCTTGGCATAGATACGGTGAATGTCGAAGATAACAAAATGAAGCCATACCTCTACAACAGTGGAACTAGGTGGATCTTCAACCCTCCATGTGCGTCTCACATGGGAGGCGTATGGGAACGCCTCATTGGAGTTACCCGGAGAATCCTAGAGTCTATGCTATCTGACATTTCAGGGAAACATCTCACGAATGATGTACTTGTTACCTTCATGGCTGAAGTTAGCGCGATTGTGAACAATAGGCCAATCACTCCGGTTTCATCTGATCCGGAAAGTCCATTTGTGTTGTCTCCAGCATTGATACTTACTCAGAAGACGGACAGTGACCTTGAATATCGTGACAGTCAATTAGTTGACACTAAGGATCTGCTTCGAGCTGAGTGGAAACGCGTTCGTGTCTTATCTGATATATTCTGGTCGCGGTGGCGGAAAGAGTACATTCACGCACTCCAAGGAAGGCGAAAGTGGACTGATACCGTACCTGATTTGGAAGAAGGAAAGGTTGTGCTTCTCAGAGACAAATCGTGTTGCCGTAATGAATGGCCTCTCGGTAGAATCGTGAAAACTTTCAAGAGTGGTGATAACAAGGTCAGAACAGTCGAAGTTCTAGTCATTAAAGATGGTTCTAAAAATGTGTTAACCCGGCCGATTACAGAAATTGTACCGTTAGTATAAATGAGTTATGAATCTGTGAAAGGGCTAGTGTCAATCTTTGAAAATCAAGTGCTAATATGTGAGGCAACATGTGGGCTTGTTTATTTAATTCAAGTAATTGGTAATTCTATAAATTGTAATGTAATTGATAAATGATATCTGGTGATATCAGGCGGGGAGTGTACTGGAACCGTGTCTTTTATAGTGACGCTTTCCTTTGCACTCTTATATAGTACTGCCCCTTGCGTTGTCGCACGCTTTTAGTCACGTGGTATTTGTTTACTTAGAAAAGGCTGTTCTTCGTCAAACCATTATTTTTCACTCAATATCTGGCTGTTTATGGCTGACCACAGCGTAAGTAAAAGTACAATAATATAAGATCATGTTCAAACAAGCTCTTTGTAAAGCCACATGTCTTTATATAAGCCCTTTATCGCGTATTCATGGAGAAAGGGAATCGGCTGATTCTGCGGTCTAAGACTGTTGCTTGTGCAGATCGACAGTTGCATATGAGAACAGGACTTTTGGTGCCAAGATGATAAAGGCAATAATTATTGCTAGTGAATTAATTGTTTATACAAATTTGTAACAGTTACTACTGTGTTTACCTGTTAAAAAGGGTAATTCTGCATATTAATTTGGACTGTGAGGAGTTGCCAAGTTGTTTTTACATTAGTGATTACTGAAACCTTACTGCAATTAATATATATGTGCTGGTATCACTGATCAAAGTGGATTCTTGTATTCTAATAATGACTTTGGACACTGTCAATTTAAAGTGCAAAATTAAACATTTTCAGTGAATTTAATTTTACTAAGAAAGACAACTCTGATTGAACTTTGTATTTTCCAGTAGGGGTTACCTCCCTTAGCCCATAACTTTTATTCTTTATGCAAGTAAGAATTTCTTCACACATTCTAGTCATAATATAGATCCTGCTAAGCTTATATACAGCTATTTTGTTTGTACATTGTTTACTGTATTTTGTATCTGAGAACATTGTATTTAGTGTATTTTATGTATCTCTTTGTAGTTCTTCAACATCTATAAGACCATCAATAAAGTCTTGAGGTTTAAACTGACTGTGTTGTGTACAGTACAGTAAACCTATCTAAATCAGTAAGCACTTCCTTAACACCTAATCTACATGTTGGTATATAATTTCAACATTGTTCAATGGGAAATATACACATGCTTGAAATTTTTCCCAGTCACTGATTGTTAGTTTAAATCAGCAAATTATATCTGGAACTGCCGATCCTCTTGTGAAATGGTCTATATGATAAAAGATGGATTATAGTTGAATTTTGCCAATAGAACATAAAGCATGATTTGACTGTCCTATTTAGTAACAAGTTTGCCTTTTTCCACGGTAAAAGGGCAGGAAACAACTGCTGGTGTCCCTATTCCAGACATTGTGTTTGTTGTTGTTCAATGATGGAGATGAATTCAGCTTTGAAGATATTAAACATGCCACTGCTATCGGTAAGAAAACCTTCTTCTTGAACCACCTCATGCCCTTTATATCTACAAGGCTTAATAAAATTTTCATCAAGTCAGACTAAATAAAAGGATAGATCTTGAAGAGCAGTTTATCAATCTTGGACTTGCAGGCTTGTGCTGATTTTGAATGATCTGCTTGCACATTTGAACCTTTGCCAGTGTTGGAGTTATCATGGAGATGACCCATGGGAACACTACAAAATCAGGTCAGCCCAAAAAGTTGGGCTCTATACTGTTCATTTCTTGATGTCAAGAATATGAAATATGAAAAGATAAGTTGAGAAAGTAACTTTGGTCAGACTTAAAATCGAGCTTGATGCAGTGTTATGTTGGTCTGGCTTTAGGGTGTATCCCAATTGTAAAAGGTTATCCTTGAGTATTTAAGTTGGGATGATAGTCAAAAGATTATGACCCTTGTACATTCATACACATTCCAGAGAAAGATGCACCTTTGGAAATATCAAAAAAGAAAAGAGAGAAAAAAAAAGCAAAACATTTTTTATAATTCATTATCAAAAACAAAAGTTTTATGAAAATGTAAAATCAAGTTTGATATGAATTTAAGAGTAAAGTAAGTAATTTATCAGTTTTACTAAATGTATGTTTGATAATATAATAAAATAAATGTATGTTTGTAAAGAATTTCAGTGTCTGAATATCAGGATATCACTTTCCAGAGGACGCTGAGTTACGAAGGACCCTCCAGTCTCTAGCTTGTGGTAAAGCCAGAGTCCTCCGGAAAATTCCAACGGTAAAATGGCTGTCTTTGTTGGTTATATACATGTCGACATGGGACAGGTGTGGTATGGAGAGCTTGTTGCAAAACTATTGTAACTGATTATTCATATGTAGTTATTTAATCTAGTTTTACAACAACTCTTTGTTATACTAACAATGTCTAGACATTTGATCAAATGTCATATGTAAACACACATATCATATTTCAGTGATCATATTTCATTTTTTCTGTTTTTTTGTGTCTGTTTTAAAAGTTCTTTTTCAGCCATCTATTTGTTTTACAAGTCTTTCTAATTTTTTGTAGATTTTACACTGTATGTTGTTGAAATGCATTTGATTAACGTTATATCCAGGACAGTTCATGGACAAGGCATATTAGACCAATGAGTATTTTCTCCCCACTCTTGCAGGGTAAAGAGGTAGACAATGGTGATAAATTCTTGTTCAACGATGATTTCAAGCATAAACTTTACAGAATTAAAATCAACGAGACTCAGCCAAAGGAATCTGTGAGTAGATTTTCAGCTCCTTTTTTTTTTAAGGAAAAAAAGTAGACCTATTGTGATGACCTCTTGTTGGTTTTAGCCTTAATGTCCATGGTTAAGTTTTTGGCTCACCTTGATCAAAGGTGAGCTTTTATGACCGATGATTGTCATCAGTTGTCAAAATTTAATTTAAAACGACATCTCCTATATTTTTGGGTCTACAGGAATGTTCCTTGGGTGATACCCTTCCTAAATTGTTCAAAGAATTAAATTCCATACAGAAATCTGGTTGCAATGGCAACCAGATGGAAAATAAATGTGAAAAATTAAAATAATCTTCTTTCCCAAGCCAAAACTACTGGCTGGTTTGCAAAGTATTTTAGCACATATATTTCATAGGTGACCCTCACCAGGACTTTACAATTATTTTGATCATGGCCCTCTGGGGGCCTAGCTCGTTTTCTTTATATGTTTATAGTGCAAATTTGATAAATCTTCAAAAAGGCAAGTAATCCTAAAATTCATTTTGGTAGTTATAACCCTTTATTAACTTGAATAGAATTTTCTGTGTTGGTTAAGTTTTTTTTAAATATTTTATCAAAGGTCAGTTTTTCAGAAGACACAAAAACCAATTAACCCAAAAGTTAAAGTATCATATTTGTTTACAGCAAGAGCAAGTGTTCATGGATAGACAGTACCAGGTTGATGCTGCGATCGTCCGCATCATGAAGACACGCAGGCCTCTTACACATAATCTCCTCATCTCCGAGTTGTATAACCAGCTCAAGTTTCCAGTCAAGGTAATGCTGTTGTAGCTCTTGTTTAAATTTTTTATGCAAAGATAAGGCAGAAAAACAGTTTTTTAATGGAATTCATTTTTGGCACTTTTAGCAACATTCATTTGGTCCTTGACGAAGGAGAAAAATGGAGTACCCAAAGAAAACCATGTGACTGAGAGGTAGACATCGTCTCCTAATGACTGAAATACTAAAATGGGATGTTAAACCCAATAAACAAACACAATTTGCTGTAAAAGATTTCTCCTCTGAAACCATTATGTATGCTTAATCCTCAGGTGACCATTCACTAAAGTTGCTAAAATAAACTTGATCCATGCAGAATTTTACTTAAAAGACAGTTTTATTTAAATTTTATCCTGAAACTAATGCTCACAATATAATTTCATTCAGCACAAATGGTCACCTCATGGTCTCTAACATAATTGCTAAAATGAAGTGGATCCCTTGAAAATAAGGCCCTTCCAGTGTCTTGGCTAGTTTCCTTAAATACTCTATACAGTAAATTTCAAAATTCTTTTTCTGTGAAACCAATGGTCATAATTTAATCTCATTGGGCAAAAAAGGTCATCTCATAACCTTCTACCATAATTGTGAAAATAAAAGTTGATCCCCTACAAAATAAGGCCCCTAGGGGGGGCCCAAATATACTCTTTATAGAAAATTTCAAAATTCTCATCTGTAACCAATGCTCAGTAAAATTTTGTTGAGCACAAAATAGATAACTGCTAAATTATTATTCTCTGAAACCAATGTTTAAGTTTTGGAGAGAACAATACTTGCTGGTCTTCACAGGTCATATTGTGAAAGTGCTATTAAGAACATTATTCCAGTAATGTAAAGGTGTTCTAAAGCATTTTTTTATCTTCCTCATCTTATAGTTTACATACATTTAAAAAAAAGCAGAAAAATCTATGCCAACTTAAAAAAAAAAAAATATTTGCAAATTTAAAAAACAAAACAAAAAAAATGATGAATATTTGCCAATTTGAAAATTGGATTGAGATGTATATCAGATTTGTCATCAGCCACAACTACACAATGTAAAAAAGCCTTTGTCTTAATATACTGTTAAAGCTGAATTTTCCTACTGCTATTTATTTCAGCAGGAGTAAGGGTGATGAGGGTCTGGCTGAAATCTCTGAGAATCAAGTCCAACTTCTGGTAGAGATCGGGTTTGATCGTGACAGGGTTTGGCATGCATTTTTGATAATCAATATAGATGTTCCTATGGCAACCAACTTTCTCCTTCAGCAGACCTGGCATTGTGGGTGACCAGAGCAGCATCATTTATCATGTGACAAAGGTAGACACATGTGTAAAGGGTAGTGTTAAATTCTAGGAAATATTTATATGTAATTGCCATTTGAGAAAGCACAACTTCTGGAATATTTATTCTTAGATAATACCCTCATTGATTTTCAGGGTGGATGTATACCTTATACTGTAGACAGCTAATTACAGGTGGAGGAAGACCCTGAGTACACAGAGGTACCTGGGTAGAACCACCAACCTACCGCAAGCCACCTGGAAGGTTTCCTCACATGAAAAATCCGAAGTCCCTACCGGGATTCGAACCCACAGCGGTGAGGGGCTGAGAGATTTATAGTCCACGACTGTAACCACTCGGCCACGGCGGCCCCCAGACAGTTGTTAGTCTTGCCTCAGATGGAGATTACACTCACACAGTCTCCGACCCCAGAGTTCTGGCCACCATGTACTTACCATGGGCAAGTATGCAATACCATGGTAGAATTAGTGGGCGTTTGTTTGGTTGTTTATATCTGATATTATAGATGCAAAAGTGAAGATGCAGTTGTTTTGAGTAATAAACTTACATTTTTATGAAGCTGGGTTTGTGATTCTTTTATAGCTAACATGAGCACAAAGTGCTCAAGGTGAGCTTTTGTGATCTCCCTGCATCCGTCATCAACAATTTACTTTAAAAGACATCTCCTCTAAACTGCTGGGCAGAATTTGATTAAACTTGGCAGGGATGTTCCTTGGGTGAACCTTCACAAAAGTTGCTAAAATAGACTTGATCCATGTGGAACTATGGTTACCATGGCAATGGAAAGAAAAACAAGAGCTGTCAGAGGACAGCAGGCTCGGCTATTCAGTATGCTTGTTGGTAAATCAAATGAAATCTATTTCAATTCTTGCTCTTCATATACCCTGTACATAATAATAGTCAAAGATGATATACCTTGATAGTCTGATACCCCTTAATATTTTTATGAAGTCTAAAATCAATTCCATGCCTAGTTACTGAGACATAAGCATAATAACACTGTGCATGCAAAACTTTTAACAAAAATCCAAGTTAGAAAAGGGCCATAATTTGCATAAAATTCAGTCCAAAAGTTATCCTCCTTGGTTTTCTGATGCCCCTGAAGGCACTCCTTAATTTTCTAGTCAATTCCATATGCAATTTCTGAGATATAAGCTGGATAGTAGCTTGAATGCAAAAATTTAACCCAAGTTAAAAGGGGGCCATAATTTTTAATATATTCCATCAAGAGTTATCTACTATGAAAGTATGATACCCCTAAACCTATTAAAGATGTTTCAAATCAATTGCATACCTGGTTACTGAGATATTAGCATGAAAGTGCCTTGCATGCAAAACTTTAACCAAAATTCTAAGTTAAAAAGGGGCCATAACTTGTAATATATTCCATCAAAAATGATCTACCTTGATAGTATGATTCTAAACGTATTAAAGATGTTTCAAATCAATTGCATGCCTGGATACTGAGATATTAGCATGAAAGTACCTTGCATGCAAAACTTTAACCAAAATTTCTAAGTTAAAAAGGGGCCAGAATTTGTAATTTATTCTATCAAGAGTTATCTACCTTGGTTGTATGATGCCCCTGAACATATTTATAAACTTTCAAGTCAATACCATAAATGGTGATTGAGATATAAGGTTGATAGTAACTTGCATGCAAAACTTTAACCAAAAGCTGCAACGACGATGCTGATGCAAAGGTGACTACAATAGCTCTCATATTCTTCGAATAGTCGAGCTAAAAATATAAAAAACTTTAAAATCATCTCCTTCAAAACTATTGGCCAGATTTCAAAATTTTTTGGTACAGATGTTTCTTGGGTATCTCTCTACCAATATTGCTAAAATTATTCCGTTCTGTAAAAAAACATGGCCACCAAGGGCGGGGCTAATTTGCATTATATGTTTATAGTGAAATCTTGAAACGACATCTCCACTGAAGCCGCTGGACAGAATTTGATTAAATTTGGCAGGGATGATCCTTCGGTGAAGCTTCACAAAAGTTGCTAAAATTATTCCTATCCATAAAAAAACATGGCCTCCAGGGGCAAGGCTAATTTGCCTTAAATGTATGTTCATTCATTATAATGAAGGTTGACTGAGAAACTTCTTTTAGTGCATATAAAAATAGAAGAATATGGCCCAGCTTAGTGGTCAGCCCTCAAATTAAGTATATCTTCATGTGATTGATAACAGGCATAGGTTGGGGGTTCTTAAGTTTTAAGAATGAATTTGTATTAAAAAATCATACACTTTTTACAGATATGTATTTATATAGTTATTGTACATATAGTTAAAAAATTATGTTTATCAAGAGTTTGAGGTAGAGGTTTGTGTTCTGTAGGTTCATCTTTGTTTTTTCATTGAAGAAAAAGAACACTGATTATCTATCGTTAACACTAGCATCTGTATTGTACAAGCATGGGTATCATACTAGTGTTGATATCTTACTAGTGTTGGTATTATAAAAGAATTGGTATCATGTTAGTCTTGGTATTATACTAGGATTGGTATCGTGTAAGTCTTGGTATTATACTAGGATTGGTATCATGCTGGTCTTGGTATTATACTAGGATTGGTATCATGCTGGTCTTGGTATTAAACTAGTATTGGTATCATGTTAGTCTTGGTATTATACTAGGATTGGTATCATGTTAGTCTTGGTATTATACTAGGTTTGGTATCATGTTAGTCTTGGTATTATACTAAGATTGGTATCATGTTAGCCTTGGTATTATACTAGGATTGGTATCATGTTAGTCTTGGTATTATACTAGGATTGGTATCATGCTAGTCTTGGTATTATACTAGGATTGGTATCGTGTAAGTCTTGGTATTATACTAGGATTGGTATCATGCTGGTCTTGGTATTATACTAGGATTGGTATCATGTTAGTCTTGGTATTATACTAGGATTGGTATCATGTTAGTCTTGGTATTATACTAGGATTGGTACCATGCTGGTCTTGGTATTATACAAGGATTGATATCATGTTAGTCTTGGTATTATACTAGGATTGGTACCATGCTAGTCTTGGTATTATACTAGGATTGGTATCATGTAAGTCTTGGTATTATACTAGGATTGGTATCATGTGCTTGGTATTATACTAGGATTGGTATCATGTTCGTCATGGTATTATACAAGGATTGGTATCATGCTAGTCTTGGTATTATACTAGGATTGGTATCATGTTAGCCTTTGTATTATACTAGGAATGGTATCATGTTAGCCTTGGTATTATACAAGGATTGGTATCATACTAGTCTTGGTATTATACTAGGATTGGTATCATGCTGGTCTTGGTATTATACTAGGATTGGTATCATGTTAGTCTTGGTATTATACTAGGATTGATATCATGCTGGTCTTGGTATTATACTAGGATTGGTATCATGTTAGTCTTGGTATTATACTAGGATTGGTATCATGCTAGTCTTGGTATTATACTAGGATTGGTATCATGTTAGTCTTGGTATTATACTAGGATTGGTACCATGCTGGTCTTGGTATTATACTAGGATTGGTATCATGCTGGTCTTGGTATTATACCCAGATTTGTATCATGCTAGTCTTGGTATTATACTAGGATTGGTACCATGCTGGTCTTGGTATTATACCCAGATTGGTATCATGCTAGTCTTGGTATTATACTAGGTTTGGTATCATGCTAGTCTTGGTATTATACTAAGATTGGTATCATTATACTAGGATTGGTATCATGTTAGTCTTGGTATTATACTAGGATTGGTACCATGCTGGTCTGAGTATTATACTAGGATTGGTATCATGCTGGTCTTGGTATTATACTAGGATTGATATCATGTTAGTCTTGGTGTTGTACTAGGATTGGTATTATGCTGAGTCTTGGTATTATACTAGGATTGGTATCATGCTAGTCTTGGTATTATACTAGGATTGGTATTATAAAAGAATTGGTATCATGCTAGTCTTGGTATTATACTAGGATTGGTATCATGCTAGTCTTGGTAAATAGAATTGGTAGTTCTTGGTATTAACTAGGATTGGTATTATGCTAGTCTTGGTATTATACTAGGATTGGTATCATGCTAGTCTTGGTATTATACTAGGATTGGTATCATGCTAGTCTAGGTATTATACTAGGATTGTTATCATACTAGGATCGGTATTATGCTAGTCTTGGTATTATACTAGGATTGGTATGCTAGTCTTGGTATTATACTAGGATTGGTATCATGCTAGTCTTGGTGTTGTACTAGGATTGGTATCATCTAGTCTTGGTATTATAAAAGAATTGGTACCATGCTAGTCTTGGTATTATACTAGGATTGTTATCATCCTAGGATACTAGGATTGGTATCATGCTAGTCAAGGTATTATACTAGGATTAGTATTAGAGGACACCATGAAAAGACCTATGTGAACAGCATAAAACCAGATCAGCCTGCGAGTAACTCGCAGGCTGATCAGGTTTTATGCTGTTCGCTGCTCCTCAGTGGTCTGGTAATGAGGATTTTGTAATTAAATTTGGTAAGGTTTAACTGTGGTATTCTGCAGATCAGGGCGTCAAAATGAGTCTATATGAGTGAAAGGGTTAATTATCAAGATAAGATCTCTAGGATGTAGTATCTAAGTCATAATAATTTTAAGTCGCAAAATCTATGGCTTGTACATGTATAATCTATGGCTTGGACATGTATATTTATAAACAAACGTCATAAATTTCAAAGCTTTATTTCTGAATTTTCAAAAATTGCTTCACAGACCTTTATATACACTAACCAATCACAATCTCCACCCAATTCCAAAATCTCCCATCAACCTTACATCCATATCAACATACAAACATTTCCACATTCACACTTAGCTACACCTTCCTTAATTCTTTATCCCAGGAAAACTGCATTGTACACCATGTTTAACGCTGCTAACTCAGATCCAATTTTACAGCATCACCTAACATCAAAGTTCTCAGATACTAAGGTGTATCAAACAGTATAAAACCTTATCAGCCTGGATGCTGTGGTCATTTTCCTGTGGTAAAGTATTAAATTAGGATCTGTACAATTCATCTGTCAATCCTTGATAGATCTGTACAATTCATCTGTCAATCCTTGATATTAACATCAATAGATTTCTATTTATATTTGCAACTTTCATGAGATCTGAATGGCAACTGATTATTAAGGATTCATTCCAGAAAAATAATTTATCTTAAGATATATCAACAATAATAAATCTGCTTGGTTTCTCCATCATATAGTACAATGTCAACTTCAAACATCAACACCACTGAATGTGAAATTAGGGTCAAAGTTTTTTGTTTATTTTTAATAACAAGGCCTATTTTCAATATATATTTCTTAGTTAATTAGTTGGGAGTTGCTATATCTGAGGTAAGATGTAATGGCAGCCATACATCAACACACATTTTCATTGATAACCTGTCTCAAGTTTATCAACACATCAACAGGGGAAGACCGAATGACTGCTTATCCTGTGGTGTCAGGCCCATTGTTCTCAAAAACACAAAATGTTTTCAAGCTCAAACTTACATATGACAATAAGATAAAATGGGGTTTCCAGTATAGTTGTGATTGAGACTTTCTTAGAAGGGGTGGGGGGCAAGAAAATGGATTAAAAATATCACTCTGGGTATCTGACAGCTGGCTGCCTAATACAGGTTTGTTGATAAATAAGGTGGCTGCTTACGAGGTGTCGTTGTATCAGTACATGTTTATACCCTGCTATGCAAGAGTATATTTCAACTTTTTCACATCTCTATGTGCACAATAGGGTTTATTCCACGTTTATTCCACTCTCAAGCTAGAATTCTTCAGAGTATATGTTCACCAGAAGCTTGTCACTCTGCTGTCCTGTCGAGTATATCATGTGAGTTATTGTTGTAGTATAACTGTTGTATTGTACCTTATTTAACACCAGAATGAACTTTGCAACTGCAAAGGTTGCGACTGACTCAAGTCCTAAACTGGGTTTAAATCCACAACCTCCAAATTGGCAGTCATGCATGCTTCCAATGGTTCACAGCTCAATTTAAACTTTAAACTGAACTGACAACCATAGCCCCCATCATATGAAGACTTCTTGAGGAAATCTAGGTTAAATAAACACATAGCAAACTAAACCATTCAAATATGCCATTTTTAAGCATATAATACCAAGCTGTATCAGACAGAAAGGCATTACATTGTGACCTCCTCATCCTACTGGTACCTGATGCAAAGCTGTGACACTTGATCAGTCTCCTGAGTTTCTTGCACACTGATCCGGTTTTTAACTGGATGCAGGTTATTTCCATAAAAATTCAAACACAGTACATGGTTGAATCAACCTACTTCCACGAGTGTGAACAGTTGCATATACAGGGGTTTACTTAAGGATTTGACTTTCACTTGCCCAGGGGACAAGTTACTTTGAACATCTACTTGCCCCCCATGGAAACAGCTTGCCCAATTTTTAAGTTGTGTTAATGTTTAAAACAAAATATGTGTAAGATGAATTCTTGATAATATGTATCAAACACAATGTGCAACTCACCCCTAATATAATGTAGAAATTTTTTTTTACAAAAATAACTTGTCCGCCGGGCTATCTTCTTTGAAAAATAACTTTCCCACGGTGATTTTAACCCGGCGCGGGCAAGCGGGCGTCCACTTAGGAAAACCCCTGATATAGTTATTTAAATGTATTCATTAATGTTAGCTCTCCAGTTAAAATCTTGTAATATTGATACAATAAATATCATACTATGAACAAGTAACTGGTGTTGCACGCAGGACAGGAGTCTCATAGCAATCAGATTTAGGTACAGATAAAAAAACAAGAGGCCCATGATGGCCCTAAATCGCTCACCTGAGATAAATAGGTTGACCCAAGGAACATCTGTACCAATTTATTTTAAAATCTGGCCAGTAGTTTTGAAGAAGATGATTTTTAAAGTTTTCATATTTTTTTTCTTTTTGTTGCCATGGCAACCAGAGTTCTACATGGATCAAGTTTATTTTAGCAACTTTTGTGAAGGTTGACCCAAGGATCATCCCTGCCAAGTTAAATCTAAATCTGTCCAGTGGTTTCAGAGGAGATCTTGTTTAAAGGTTTCTCTATATACATATAAGGCAAATAAGCCCCGCCCCTGGCGGCCTTGTTTATTTACGAATCGGAATAATTTTAGCAACTTTGGTAGAGGTTGGCCCAAGGAATATCTGTACCAATTTATTTTAAAATCTGGCCGGTAGTTTTGAAGAAGATGATTTTTAAAGTTTTTTTTTTTTTTTTTTTTTTTTGTTGCCATGGTAACCAGAGTTCTACATGGATCAAGTTTATTTTAGCAACTTTTGTGAAGGTTGACCCAAGGATCATCCCTGCCAAGTTTAATCAAATTCTGTCCAGTGGTTTCAGAGGAGATGCTGTTTAAAGGTTTCTCTATATACATATAAGGCAAATAAGCCCCGCCCCTGGCGGCCATGTTTTTTTACGGATCGGAATAATTTTAGCAACTTTGGTAGAGGTTGACCCAAGGAACATCTCTACCAATTTATTTTAAAATCTGGCCAGTAGTTTTGAAGAAGATGATTTTTAAAGTTTTCAAATTATTTTTCTTTTTGTTGCCATGGCAACCAGAGTTCTTCATGGATCAACTTTATTTTAGCAACTTTTGTAGAGCCTCACCCAAGGAACATTCCTGCCAAGTTTCATTAAATTCTGTCCATTGGTTTCAGAGGAGATATCGTTTAAAGCAAATTGTTGACGACACACGACGCACGTCGCACTACGCACGACGGACGACGACGGACGACGGACGAAGGGCGATCACAAAAGCTCACCTTGAGCACTTTGTGCTCAGGTGAGCTAAAAAAAAAACATACTGCCATCTATTCATATACCAAGTTTCATAATATTATCTGAAATGGCTTTTAGGTTATCACAGGATCTAGATTTCCGGAGAGACAGATGGAGAGCAAACCTATAGTCCCCTCCAGTAAAAAGGTAGGAAACTAATAAGCATTCTGGACTGACCTATAACAGACCTGAGGTATAGTATGTTTCTACAACAATGTACCAGTGTGTATGCTTCTCCAATTAAAAAATGGATGTTATTCATCCATTTAAGCTAGGCACTAAAGTGCAGATTCAATTACAAGTTCCGTTCGTCACAAAATACATGGCTTTAATGAATCTGTACCAAAGTTTTTCTCGAATGAAGAAGCACATTTGAAGCAAAACCAGATTTTCAAAGGTTGCCCCAGGTAAGCATAACTATTTTCAGTAAAAGTGACCTTGACCCTATTGACCTGGAAATCAATCCCAATCTTCCTTTTCCCAAAAAGGTATCTACAAGCTAAATCATATATCTCATTCCTAAAAGAAGCTTCTTGACAGAAACAAAAAATCTATTTTTAGTAACAGTGACCTTGACCCCATTATGCTGAAAATCCGATCCCAATATTCCTCTTCCCATAAGGTATCTACCTACCAAATATGAACCTACCAAATATGAAACTACAAAAGGAGATATTTGATGGAAACGAATGTTTGATGCCCAACTGTCTGCCTAATGACGTACCCAATTCTTATAACCAGGACTGGTTAATAACAGAAATGTATTTGCAAACCTTATCTTAAATTTCGGGAATTGTTTGTTAATATGTCCACACTGGGATCTTATTGTAAGTGTATTTTTTACATCAATTGGGAAACAAAGTAACAAGTTCTTTAAACTTGAAATAATCCCTCTGGACTATTCTTGGTTGAACCAGTACTTTGCACCAGGGAAAGTCATCATTTAGGTTATTTCAATAAGAGGTTATTTCAATATGAGTATTTTGTCTGTATATAGTTGTACTTGTTGTGTGTGTATTATGTATGTTGGGTGTGTAGAATAAATGTTTTTCATTTATGTTTGTGTATAATGTCAAGTTTTTTTTGACTGTATTTTTTTATGGTTAGTAACTTCTTAAAAGTACTTTCAAGGGAAATGTTCTTCACTATTTACAGACTAACTGTTCTAGCACTGATGTAAATATAAATAATGACAATAAAAACAAAACTGATAACAGAGAAACACAAAATATACCAGTAGTTACAAGAACAGCACACAATGAATTTGTATGTTTACATAACATTCCTAGGGAAGATAATCTTAACAAATCAACATCATAAATGTATGGAAATGATGCCCCTTTATCATTCAGACATGCCAAGATTGATCACTAAAATACCAGATAACTCTAAACAGTTCTTGCACTGTTGACATTATCATCTTTAAGGCATGAATGAGAAGAAAACAGTATTAAACATGACAAGCCTGTAGGAAACTTACAGGCTGACCGTGTTTTATACAAATGGCATATTCTGGCTAGCTTTCATGTGATAGAAAGTTCATGTGATAGAGATTGACCTGTACCATTCTGTTTCTGAAAGGAAATATCTACCATGCTAAGGGGAGATTTACAAAGGAATTGTGAAATAATGAAAAAGCACACCAGTAAAAGATTGAACAGCCATCACTATGAAATTTCATTTCGGAACTATTTCAAACTCTAAACTGACATAATTCCTGACTGCCTGAAAATAAATATTTATGACTGTCAAACCAATGCAAAACCAATGCAAAAGTTATCATGACACTGTCAAGCAAATGCACAGGGACCTTGCTTTCGATGGCTTTTGTTCAATAAATTTCAATTAAAGTTGGGGTGAGACACACTGATTTTAGGAGATCAGTGTAGATATGTGAGGCTCTTTACATTTCATCATATTTCATTACATTTTAAATACTGACGTACAATCAATGCAAAGATCAAAGATAATTTCTTCTGCTACAAAAAGATTGGTGTAACAAGATGTAATACATGAAAAGGAAACAAAGGCAGCGGTTTCAAAACTGATTGTGGTGTCATTTTCCTGTACAATGAGTCTGGCAAAGGCCAAGTTTTAAATAAGATATTGAAAATCCATGGGAAACTGCATTGTTTAGAATATACAATTTCAGTTCAATTTCCTGGTTTCATGTAAGCATCCCAGGGTCCCAGTTTAGCTCAATCTCTCCCATTTCCAAACGAAGAAAAGGTAACAGAATGCTCGTCAGTGAAGAACAGTAAATGAATGGTATCTGTCGCCCTGTAGTAATCTCTGACTCTATCTCGAGACCAGTGGGTGGGACTCAATTGTCGAACAAGAGTCCACTCACATGCCGCTCCCAGGTTCTCTGATAACAGTTGAATCACAGAAATTGTTTCTTCCCGCACACACACACATACATGCACTTAGGCTACGTAGTTGTAGGAATTAGGATTATCCTTGTCTCTTTCCATATAGTCTCTGTCAATTAAACTTTCTATCCGTTTTTTCAAATCTGTTGGCTGTAAAGAAAATAAAAAGTAAATGAATATATACATGTAAAAAAAAGGCGACAGGCAAGTAATATGTACATAGATATATCTAGGGATAAAATACATGTTATAAAGAATAAGTGATTTTGTGCAATGGTTCAAAGGTCAGGAGTTTACCTTAACATTTCACAGATGCTAAAGAGCAGTGAACAATTTAAAACCCAACAAAATCACCATCAGTGCCATCAAATATATTTCCACTAAAAAGACTGCTCTCTGTCCAAACATGTCTAAACATTGTTTAAAAAATAAGTTTGTTATAGATTTAAACATGAGCTACAACTGCATTACCTTGACTGGAAACTTGAGCTGGTTATACAACTCGGAGATGAGGAGATTATGTGTGAGAGACTTGCGTGTCTTCATGATGCGGAACAATCGCAGCATCAACCTGGTACTGTCTGTCTTGGAACACTCGCTCAGTGGTGTTTACGTTTTCCTCTTGCTGTATACAAAAAGTCACATATGATACATAAACCAGAATATTTGATTAACTTCTTACAAGAATTAACTTAATATTTGCATTACCATATTAAAAAATATAAAACTCTAAAAAACACAAAGATATTTTTTTCAAAAACACAGACTTACAAAGTAAAATTTTGACTCAGGAAAAAGATACTGAAAAGAGATGCATGTATAAAGAGATATTTCTGTTCATTCATCATCCTCTTTATCTTAATCTCTATCATTATCACAATATTTTTCTTAAGGGTTAACCCTTTCCCTCATATATACTCATTTTGACGCACTCAATAGGTACCATATAAAGCCTGGTCTGCAGAAAGCCACAGTTAAACCTTACCAAATTTAATTACAAAATCCTCATTTCCAGACCACTGAGGAGCAGCGAACAGCATAAAACCTGATCAGCCTGCGAGTTACTCGCAGGCTGATCTGGTTTTATGCTGTTCGCATAGGTCTTTTCATGGTGTCCTCTATGAGGGAAAGGGTTAGGATAGATTGCTGTGTGGCAATGCATTTTGATAGGAGACCAGAAACAAATGAACAAGTAATTTTGAAAATCACTTGCAACTCTTTTTTTTCCCTAAACAGATGGTTATTTCTGCTGCCTCCTGTCGATAACACTGTAACCTATGTAACTTTCTTTTCAACAAAACTCAAAATTAATGCTATGTATAGAAACACACTTACAGTTTCCTTCATCTGAATCTGGTTGATTTTGATTCTGTAAAGTTTATGCTTGAAATCATCGTTGAACAAGAATTTGTCACCATCGTCTATCTCTTTACCCTGCAAGAGTGGGGAGAAAATACTTTGTAGTCTAATTTCACTTTCTTTTATAATTAATAACTAACAATCAATCTCAATTTTACTTATTCAGTCAAGTCTGAAAACTGTAAAAATACTGTAAATCACTGTCCAGTCCAATCTTTGATCTAACATGGCTGTACTTTTGATTATAATCTGAACCATATTACTCAAACATAAACAAGAGGGCCATGAAAGTCCTGAGACTGTTCACCTGAAAACCAGACATTAATGTGAGGGAAAAAAACGGCAAAAAAGTTTGAATATTAAGGAAAATGGGCTTAGCCCCCTGGCAGTCAGGTTTTTCAACAAACTAAATAATTTAAACAATCTTTAAAAGTGAGTTTGCTAAGTAACCTCTTAGCCAAAATACTTTGAAATTCTGCCAGTACTTTTGGACAAGAAGATACTTATATTTACTTTGTACATGTAAAGAAACAGGCTCCGTCCCCTGGTAACCTTTTTTAAGTTATTTTAATAATCTTGGTAAGAGTGTGCCAAACAACTTTGAAATCCAGGCAGGACTTTTGGACAAAAAGATTTTTCACGTTTTTACATTTTCTTCCCCTTTTGGTTGCAACCAGATTTCTGCATGGAATTTAATTAATTGAACAACTTTGAAAGGTGATCACCAAAAAATATCCCTGAAAAGTTTCATAAAAACTGGTTCTGAAGTATATGAGGTGTTGTTTTTAGTTAAATGTTGATGACAGCGAAGATTTACGGTCACAAAAGCTCACCTAGAAGCACAAACTTGGGAGTACATTGTGCTCAAGTGAGCTAAAATAAAAAGTAGTCACACATAAAAGAAGGCATTTCATTAAACCATATATCATTGGTATCTTGTCTGAAAAAACTTTTTTACAGCAAGTCTTTAAGTTGACAGAATTTTTTTCTAATTTGGCAAAACCTGTTGATACTAGACCTATCCTAAGTCAACATGTAACCAAAAGAGAGAGGCAATGCAATGTACCTTTGGATTTTTCTGCAGCACCCTGGCTTTACCACAAGCTAGAGACTGGAGGGTCCTTCTTAACTCGGTGTCCTCTGGAAAGTAAAATCCTAACATTCAGACACTGCGCTTCTTTACCCTGTTTACAACACAACACAGTCTTAAATTCATATCAGGCTTGGTTTTACATTTTCATAAGACAATTTTTTGTTAAAGAATAAATAACAGAATAGTGCTTTTTTCACCTTTGGTCTATTTTTTTTTTTAATTTTCAAATATGTCATTTTAGACTGGAATAAATATTAATGAAAAATATACAAGAGTATAAATTGTTTGACTACCAATCAGCACTAGGTACTCCTCATCAATAGATCATTGGGTACACAGGCTGATTAGTTATACTGATTTGACTAGACTTGACTATTTGAGTGTACCGTCGCTTTGACGGTATTTCAGTCATATAGCGACGTCCAGCTAATTACAGGTGGAGGAAGACCCCGAATGCTTGGAGGCATCCAGGTAGAACCACCTACCTACCGCAAGCCAGCTGTATTCTGAATGACCCTGCCAGGATTCAAACCCAAGCGGTGAGGGGCTGAATGTAGGGTACTTTCATGTATACTTTCCACAATTAAAAGGATTATCAGTAATTATTACAATTTGGATACGCCCGTATAAAATTGTGTTCAGCTAATGAAAAGCCAGACCAAAATGTCAGACCAAATTTTATTGTGTCAGCTCATCTTTTCATACTTATAACATTTATGAGAAATGAGCAGTATAAAACATGACTTGTAGGGCTGACCTGATTTTGTACAGGTCACATATTGATTATTTCCAAGATAACTCTCAAACAGTTAAGGGTCAAAAGTGCAAGCAGAGTGATCAAAATCAGAACAAGCCTGGGAGTCCAACACTGGTAAAAAGCTATTCTAATCTCTCATCTTTCCAACCTATCATTTTATTTAGTCTGACTTGTTGCAAATTTTCTTAAACCTTGTAGAAACAAGAGTGTTCTCTGGAACATGGGGTCACCTGCTGAAGCGTGATGGACAGACAGACAGACAAGAGTAAAGTGATATCCCTATGTCTCACTTCTGCTTGCAGCAGGTGCCCTATGTCTCACTTCTGCTTGCAGCAGGTGACATAATAAAAGAAATGAGATTGTTCATCCAAAATTTCCAAGATTTTCTTACCGATGGCAGTGGCTTGTTTAATTTCTTCAAAGCTGAACTCATCTCCATCATTGAACAACAACAAACATAATGTCTGGAATAGAGACACCAGCAGTTCCTTCCTGCCCTGTTACCAAGGAAACAAGCAAACTTGTTATTGAATAGGACAGTCAAATCATTTTTTATGTTCTATTGGCAATGCACTGATTTTGGTAACATTCACATTTAAAACCTATTGGCAAAATTCAATCCATCGTCATATTTTACATTACAAATTTACAGATTTTTGTCCATCTTAACCATCAACCAGTAAACAATGTCTTACTATTCAACCCGTACATATCAAGTATCTTTACTATTTTTGCTTAACATATTTATCATAGAATGAAATTCATAAACTTCAAAAAGTATTCACTGATCTAATTACAATTGCACAAGTCAGACCAGCTGTATGTTCATGAACTATATCACATATTACACTTACTTGTCTTTCATTGCTTCTATGTTTCAAGCAAGATTTTTTTTCACATGTAATGTTTAAACTATCCCTTTGCCTTATTTTATTTATGCACACTGAAAAAAACACATTTCGTATTTACATATCTGGGAGCCTAAGACCCCATTTTTCCTGTAACAATTCAGACATAACTTTGCATGTTCACAAGAGCACAGAAAAGAATGTGAGACGCTTAACTAACCGCAGAGAAATCTGCCCTCAGTACACAGTGCCCCAGGGTAGGTTGCCATTGCAGCTTGCGACCATTGTGTTTCCCCAGATAGAACTTCTTGAAGTTCTCTTGCAACTGTACCATCTGTAACAAGAAAAAAATCTTTCTTTAGCAACAGTAACCTTGACCTTGAAGCTATGGACATAAAAGTTGTGACACAACATGGGGCTCAGAACTATAACGGTAAGTTGAACATTCTATACCAATATTGCTGTAATTTTAGGGAGGCAACAGATAAATCTAAATTTAATTTGTCTAGCTTGATTACATTTTCGAAGTCCTAGACAGGAAGTTGTTTGAGAGTAGTCTCCCTCTTTCATAGCTACAAACCTGAGGGAAAGGATAGATATTTAAAACCCAACCCACAATACCCTGGCACTTGAGAGGAAATGCTAGCAAAACCATATAAAGTTATCATTTTTCACTGAATCTGCATTGAATTCTCTGGATTTTAATTTCTGCTGTCTTGTCTTTACTGTCATGAAAACAAGGGCCTCAACAAATACCTGTGTCAACATTATATGGGGACCTGTGTTGGTAAAATAATGAATGCTTTATTAGAGACATTAGAATGCATGTCCTATTTGCATGCCTTATG
Source organism: Solen grandis (assembly GCA_021229015.1). Taxonomy (NCBI): domain Eukaryota; kingdom Metazoa; phylum Mollusca; class Bivalvia; order Adapedonta; family Solenidae; genus Solen; species Solen grandis. The sequence continues at coordinate 676,092 of CM037794.1, read as the reverse complement.
TTTTGCAGCATTTTACAAGGCCAGGTTTGTGTGGGTCTTTACCCAATGATTTACCAAATAGTGTATGATAGAGTAGCATTTACAGTTTCTCAACTTATTTCATAAATTTCCCCATTACTGTGACATCTCCTTCCCCTTACACACTCCACCCCCCCCCCCCAAAAAAAAATGCAATCCTAAGGGCAGTTTCAGTATTGTTTGTATAGAAAAGGTGAACAGCATGTTTTTTTGTGTTTTTTTTATGGTTAGTGGGGTGTCTGAGTATTTCTTAATTGTGGGTAGTGGGGTCATTGAAAAAATAAAAAAATAAAAATTACATGAGTGGTGGGTGTTCTGTACACCTGCTTAAATAACTAGAGATTAGTTTTCATAGAAAACTGATGTCCCCCAACCCTTCAAACACACACACCACTGAGGCACACTGTGACATATGTACAAGAGTCCTCTAATCAGGATCTGTTTGAATTCCTTTGAAAAAGTTGCAGATCTAACATGATTTCAGTTACCAAAACATTAGCTCACTTTTGCAGAGGTAATGTTTTTAGGATGACAAGGTAAGCCTTATAAGGCTAGAAGTTTGCAGATGTTTGCAGTAATGCTCTTGACAAAATTCAAGTACGAAATTTAACAAAGGGCAATAACTCTAAAATTATGATGTGTAGAGTTAAGTTTTTCGTGCAATGCAATTCTTCACCATGATGTCTATCCACCTGAGTTTTTAAGTCTAACTTCAAAAATATTATACACAAAGTTACGCTTCTTGTGCATGACACTTCTCCCCCATGAGATCTATCCACCTGTGAAGTTTTAAGTCAATAGCTTTTATACTTTTTGAGCTATGCTCCGCTGCTTGGATGTGGCTTCGGCTATTTGATTGAGAGATTTAAAGGTATAAACCAGTTCCAATCTTTTTTATTAATACGAACCCTACTTTGTTTATCGGTGACAGATCAAAGTGGCAGACACTCAAATGTTTGAAAAGAAAATCAGGTGGGTTAGGTGGTGCCAACTAGCCAAATAGGGTGTACAGGTGTAATTTAATTAGATGGGTAGTGGGGTTTCAAAAAGAGTGTCCCCCCCCCCCCCCCCCCCCCAATTTTTTCTGGAACTGCCCTAAGATCAGAATAACCCTGCAATATTTCTTTGTAATCTAAAGTACAGTTATCCATTCAAGTTTTCTTTTTTTAAGTATCAGTAGCCTTGAATTCTCTGTCTACTTTTCATGAAACTGAAGGATTGGTTCAAGGTTCAATAGGTCTATTAGTTAAGTATTGGAAGTAATTAGGACAGGGCAGAATGCAACATATATGAATCAAGTACAGCCCTCACTTCCCAAGTACACAACACACAGAGTAATATAATGATGAATACAGAGGAGATTTGTTTGCTTTGGATGAATATGGAATATATCTCATCGAGAAGAGTTACAATATTCACTCAAAACAAATAAATTTTCTTTTTTATCTTATGTTTGCTATATATTTCATTGTACAGATTGGGAACCAAAATTCAATATCACTCAGTTTCAACAGTTAGATATGAATTATATCTCACAGATATATTTCAATATCTCATCCAAAATCATAAGATAAAAAACTTTATCTAAATGGATAAGGAGATCAAGGGTTACCTCGGAAGGCAGATGGACATCCATCGGTGTATATGTGGGCCAATAACCCATGGTGAGAATATTCACGTTCAGTTCTATACCCTTCGGTGCCTCCATATTCTGCATCTGTAAACATTCACACAGATGGTTAACAGTCACACATATGGTAACTCCAAGTATTGGGGCAGGACTTTTTCTCTGTACTAAAACTTAGCACAGCCAAGTAAAACTGACAAATTACATCCAAACATTCAAATCTTACTTAATAACAATTTTTTAATACAATAATAAACAATTTTCCATTTAGATTTTCCAGACCTTTAAAATTACAGGCTGCTACTAATGAAGCTGAAAAAATATTTCATTTGAGTTTTGTGTTAGAAA